>JARHVA010001535.1:1800000-2002500 GCA_037957365.1 Torreya grandis
CATTTTTTGGGGTTGAGTGATACCTCAAACTCTTGGCACTTTTGAAAAATATTCTCTAGATAATCAAAATGATCTTCCTTTTTCTTGGAGAATACTGTAAGATCATCCAGATAGATGAGGATCATTTTATTAATCAAACCTTGAAAAGCTATATCCATGTCCTGATAGAAAGTAGTTATTGCATTAGAGATGCTAAAAGACATTTTTGCATATACTACTCATTAACCCATGTTGTAGTAAAAGTGGTCTTATGTTGATACTACTCATTAACCCATACCTAGTTATAACATGAGAACCCATCAAGTAGAGAGAACATTTTTGCACCTATTACTGTTTGGAGGATCTATTCCATTGAAAGAAAAGGATAATGATCTTTTATTTATGATTTGTTTAAGTTTTTGAAGTCTATGCATAGCCTAATTTATCCATTCTTCTTGCTTACTGGAACTAGGTTGGATACCCAAGTCGAATGCTTGATTGGGAATATGATCCTTTAATCGATTAATTTCCTCAATCCCTAAGCCATGAGAGAATTGATTTTTGGGTCAACCAACCTTTAATTTTGGTGGAAAAGTTTGGATCCTTTGATCAGATCTATGATGTGTTGGATGACCTTGAGTTCATACCCTTTCAAATCATCATAGGTTCAGGCCATAACCCCTTCATAATTATTGTAGAAGGATACCATTCGATCCTTATCTATTTGGGAAACTTCTTTCCCCACCTTCAATTTTCTCCCATCTCCTACATCAAGATTAAAGTAGTCACTTTTATTTGTGATAAAATTTATTTTATCATTCTTCATATCATTGGAATCAAATAGATTCTCTAAGGTGATCAGTCCCTTTGGAAGTTTATTGGATTTTAGTTATATGATTTGATATCCATAGGATTCTTCAATCTTTTGCTACAACTACTCTACAAATTTGCATGATTAATAAATAAAAATGACAATTTAGGCATCTCTCTCAAATAACTTCTAGTTCTAATCATTATCTGGGATAAAAAGTCTGATAATCAATCACACTACCTATTCATTGGTCAACAAATCAATTATCAGATCAAACTGGGAGTTGGAAGTTTATTGGATTTTAGTTATATGATTTGATATCCATAGGATTCTTCAATCTTTTGCTACAACTACTCTACAAATTTGCATGATTAATAAATAAAAATGACAATTTAGGCATCTCTCTCAAATAACTTCTAGTTCTAATCATTATCTGGGATAAAAAGTCTGATAATCAATCACACTACCTATTCATTGGTCAACAAATCAATTATCAGATCAAACTGGGAGTTGATTATTATCATTTTCTCTGCCTTAGCGTTCATGGAATGAGGAATGATTTTAATATTTAATTCTTCAAATGCTTCAATTAGATCCCATATATGATGGTGGTAAGACCCCATACAGACATTCTTTACATCTGCAACTCTTCTTACTTACTTTACTACTAGTTCAAAATCTATGAACACCTTCAACTGCTTCACACCCATGTGATCAGAAAGGTTGAGGCCATGCACTAGGGCATCATACTTAGATTCATTATTTTTTAGACAAATTAGAAATGGAAGGCCCTAAGGGTGTCTTTTCTAGATGAAGACACCAATCGAATACCAGCTCTAAAGCTAGTTTTGCATTTCACACCATCAAAATACGAAGTCTAAAAATTAGACTCATTTTTAAGTTCTTTGATCTAATCCTCTATATTTTCATGAATTCATGGATGGTTTGATCTTTATAACGGATTAAATAGGTACCAAGGTCAGTGGCATCAAAATTCATGAACATATCATTCTCAATGAATTCATTAACAAGGACCTCCTCCTCTAGGATCCTATTGTCTTCTAATTTTTCTTCCTCAAGCAGTTCTACATAATGCATTTCTTGTTTTGAGAAAGAAGTGTGTGTCACTTCAAAACTCATCATAACATCATTGGTTATGTTCTTCAAATGTAGCAAATCAGATAAAACCTTCATTTTTGAGTCATTTTTGGTCCTTAGTATGAAGTGAGACCAATCTAAAGATAAGTATCCACCTATCTTGGTTGTGAAATATCTTGACAAACATAACCCAAAGACTGGCATAATGTCTATTACCACAACTTTTTGGGGGACTGTAATATTAGGACAAGAATATAAAGTTAGGGGAAGATCCTTGATAATACATATGGTCTGAACTTTCTTCTTGTCAACTACATTACCCCTTTATTCAAAGGTTCATATTGAAGTTGTAGTTCATCCATAATATGTTTTGGCATTATTGTGGTGCTAGCACTAGAATCAATCATAAAATTGTGAAACAAAATTTTCCCCATAATTAGGGTTAAATAAAAAGGGGTGGGTTTTATTTTACTTACCCTTGATTTGGAGTTGATGAATGCAGATGGTGCATGGGGTTATGCATTCCCATTGGCTTCTCTTTCCTTGGCTTGTGCTAGCTCTATAGCCAGGTTAGCTTAAATAGGATTCTCTTCCTCTTTCAATGTCTCTTATAGCAAAGACTTCTACTCAAGGATAGACAAGACATCCCATAAAGAAACATTGGTTGGGGCCTTATTCAACTACTCCACCATGTTTAATGACCCTTGAGGTTGGGTTTTAGGGTCCTTTATCATATTTTGTTCTATTTCACCCCACTTTTGATATGTTGGGGATGATGGTTGGGGCCCTAGATTTTCCCAAAAGTTACTTTAGGCTTTTTAAAAGCCTTTTGGATCTCAACTAGTTTCTTTTTAGATTGAGTGTAGTAGTTCGATTGGACTTACGGGGCTTTCAACATGGGGACCTTGTTTGTATAAACTACATCTTTGCCTTTTACCCAAGAGAAAAGTGCATGTTTTGAGGCTATCTCTTATTCTTGCTCCAAAGAAATTCCTTGCATTTAAGCCATCAAGATAGAATTTTCAACACCTAGGGATTAGTATCTATAAGGAGTGGAATCAGGGACATTCCCTTATCTTCATTGCTCGATAACCTTTTGTTACAGATTACCTCTTGGGCAATTTTGGGTTGCATGTGCATCATTACATAGAAAGCACCATGAATTTGAGTCATCCACCAAGTTGTTTTAGCTAATGACCAATTCTCAATTTGAGTTTGGTATGATTGTTTACAAAGGATTAGGAACTGAGATAATTTGGTTTGCAAGTTGCCCCTAATGATTTAGCCTCTACCGTCCCTTGTACTGGTTATGCTAATATGGAGCTCTTCCACCTTGGTAATTTTGGAAATGGGGCTTTGGGGGCATATCTTACTTCCTCTTGAGGTTTATGATCTAATTTGAGAAGTTTTTTAGGATGCTCTTCATGTCATTCATCTCCACAGCTAATTTGGATGAAGTGGATGCATTCATCTAAGTAGTCGGATATACATACATGGAAGGAGATGCTTATGAGGTGATTGGGACTTCCTCGTGTGATAACATTGATAGTTATGGGAACATAGGCATCAATCATCATGGGGGGATTTTCCCAACATATATCAAATTATTTTTTGCTTTAACTGCTAATTCATATGCATCTAGCCTCCAAAGGATTGAATCGTAACAACTATGTCTGAGTTGAAGGCTTTAAGGTAAAAGATGATGGTCATACCTATGGGTGGTCAAGTTGCTACTAAGATTATTTTCCAAGTATTATCAAATATGATATTAAAATTGATGATATCCTCTTATGAGGCTCTTTTAATAGTGATCAACTACTTTAACAGAGATGACCGGTCTCCTTTCTCATTGTATCAATCAAAAAATTTGTTTCCTAGTTCATCCTATGTGGTAATGGAGTTGGGTGACAAGGACTGAAACTAGTAAAAAAATCACCGTTTGAAGGAGGCAACCAATATACTTAAGGCTACATTTTGCTTTATGGCATGATGCATGGTACAAACATTGGCAATGTCTTAAAGATGTTTCATTATGCTTTTGAAATCCTACCTTATGAATTTAGGGAGTGCCTTCAAATCATTTGTAGGGATAGGATGCCACGTATCTTGAGCTATTGGAGGGATGAGTGGGATACCATTATTTCATGACACAAAGTTTTTTAGTGGTCCTTAGACAACCATTTGCTATGGTTGTTGTGTTGTGTTGGACCCTATGGTTCTTTGGCCAGTTACAACCACTAGAGGTGGTAGTAGTAAGTGTTGACCATTTTTTCCCCAATAGGAAAAAAATTGGTCCCCTTCTGTCCTTGTTGTTCTAGGCCATTTCATTTTTCAATTTTTCATGAATTTGTTCATTTCTACGGACTCTACAGGTTAGTCCTTTGGCGCATGAAGGATCAGTTCAGAGAGTTTCAGGTTTTACAAGGCTTCTTCAGGCTCTGGTCTGAAGAAAATGAATAAGTTTGGCATCGTTGAACCATTGAACCTAGTTAAATGCCTTGGTTCAATGCCTGGTTCAATTGCTTGGTTTAATCGGCCTTGGTTCGAGCTTTGTTTCAATCAGTAGTTCAATCACTCCATTTCAAAGCCTGGTTCATCACTTCAAGTCCATCGCTTCATTTTTTAGGCTTGGTTCAATGCCTTTGGTTCAGCGGCTTTGGTTCAACATGGGTTCAATGTTTAAAGTTCATCAGCAAAGTTCAAGGCCTTGGTTTAGTGGTTAAATTTCAATGCATTTTGGTTCATCGGTGCACAAATTTGAACCATTGAACTAGTTTATACTCAGTTCAAAGGCTTGGTTCAATGGCAACCATGGAGGACTTCAACATGATTCTTTAGGAGTAGCAAAACATGCCACATGTCCCCTGCAAGGCTCAGCAGAAGCTGACAAGTGTCAACATCCTTGGGTTTCTCCTATTGGCTTCAAAGAAGATTGTGGTGGGCCTAGATGAGTTGCTAGGGGCTATGCAGAAGCAGCCAGGTGTCAAGGAGGTTCAATGAATTGGTTTAATGGAAACCGTGGAGGACTTCAACATGCTTCTTTAAGAGCAGCAAAATGTGCCACATGTCCCCTACAAGGCTCAGCAAAAGATGACAAGTGTTAACATCCTTGGGTTTCTCTTGTTGGCTTCAAATAAGACTGTGGTGGGCCTAGATGAGTTGCTAGGGGCTATGCAGAAGCACCCACGTGTCAAAGAGGTTTAATGAATTGGTTCAAAGGCTTGGTTCAATGGGCTCGGCATGTAGTGGTTGAACTGTTGAACTGTTTAACCAAATTTTGGTTCAATGGCTTGGTTCAAGGGTGCACCCTATAGCGGAGGGAAATTCAAAGTCTAGAAGCCCTTGTGGAGGGCAGATAGAGTTTCAAATAGCTTGAAGAAAAGGAAAAAAGAGTAGCCAATTCCTATGGACTTTTATTTGTGAGAAAAAATCCCAAAACAAAAGCCCGCAAAGCAAAAAAGTCGTAGAAAGACCCAATGAATTTTGCCGAGGATGATGACATCTCAAAAGCCATCAAATTTAAGCAGACAAACTAGCAATTGGGTGACAGTCATGCAGACGTCAAATTTAACATAGTAAAACAGCTGTTTGCTTTTGAATTAAAGGAGTAACAACCATGTGAAGAGAGCCCAAGGAATGTAGCGACCCGCTAGAAGATCAACCCCGAGGACTGAAAGAGTAGGAAGAAGACAAGGAGCAGAAATGACAAAGCATTCAAGTGGCAAAGAGATGGAGAGTTATTGCAGATGAGCGATGTGACCTATTTTTTACAGTTGGCATTGATAAAGGGACAAACTACAGTCTATTTACAGGAAAGAGGGGCGGCCATGTTCTTGCATTAATGTTTGAAAGCCAAAGTCAATTTTGGTGATTGTACAACATGGTTCTAGTAGGCCTCTTTTGAAGAATGACATCAGTAATAGTAGCTTTCCTCTTCCCAAGATTCAAAATGCACATGGGCCACTTGCAGAAAAGAGCACCAAAATCTTTCCCAAGAAGCACCAAGTTCTCTTCCTCTTCTTATATATTGTAAACTTCTCTTTCGAGAAGGAATCCACTCTCAGCCTTAAGGCAAAACTCTGCCCAAAAATCTCTTGGGGCTTGTAAGGTAGAGCTCTGCCATAATTTTACCTTGAATCGAAACATAGCATTTTTACCTCCATTCTCAGTTTTGCATCTTTAGTATGTGTCTATGCCTTGATTCTATGTTAAGTCATTTTCTTAATGCTTTTGCAGAATGATTTCAGCATGTCTGGTGCATATTTTTGAGTTTCCTTTTACAGTCTGTCAGAAGTGTCCCTAGAGGAGTGTAGGTGAAGTGGATAGGCTATTGCAGTGTGTCCCAGAATGCCTCTAGTAGTTATTTCCTCCTTGTATCTCCACAGATCCCTGACCCACTGATGCAGAAGGTTTTCTCACTTCAGATGAAGTGTATAGGTGCTCCTTTTTGGTGAATAATGTATGTTCAAGCTGGGTGGGTCACATTTTCTGGTGTATCACCTTTTCTTTTTTTTAGGCTTAGGCTTTGTTTTCAGCATCTCTCTCTCTCTCTCTCTCTCTCTCTCTCTCTCTCTCTCTCTCTCTCTCTCTCTCTCTCTCTCTCTCTCTCTCTCTCTCTCTCTCTCTTCATCCCCCCACCTTTTTTACATTTTTTGTTAGTAGTAGGAGAAACCAGGGCCTAAATGATACATCAGAGGGAGCTAGCCCTTATCTAGAGACTCTCCCCTCCAGCTTCGCTAGTCCCACAGGCAAGAGGGGAGTTTCCATTATTACGTGAAGGCAGGAGCTTGGCCTCCTGCCAAGGGTGCAATCTTCTGCATCAACAATTTTTGGCACGCCTGGTGGGACCAACTAGGACAAGTTGTGTCCAAAGAGTTGAAGAATTTTTGGTGTGGTCTTCAACCGACCAGCCTTCGGAGGTTTTGCCATCAACACCAATGGTGACTCTGAGTTGAATCTACTGGTTAAGCAACTTGGTGCCATTAAGAAATCATTTTTGTACGTATAATTCCTTTGCATAGAATCATGGGTCTTGTTTTCCTTCATGTGACTATGATCAGACTCAATATTTTTAGAGAATCACCTCAAACAGCTCTCTTAGTTGCCCTGCAACAATAAGGGAATTACCCCTAGAATTTGAGAAGCAGACGATGGAGATTGATAGACTGGAGGAGCAGTATGGATATCAGCAAGAGCTGATGTATAAAGAGGAGTGTTTGTTTAGGCAAGCACATGCCTTGCAATCCATGGAGGATGAGGTAGCAAAATGGAGAAATCCATTTATTCAAGTTAGTCAGCCTTGTGTGCCCCTTCCTATTCTAAAGAAAGCCCCCTCTTTTGCACCAAATCCTTTCTATCAGATAGCACTTGCTCACTCCAACGCATCTGATGCATTTGCTCTCAATCTTGTGTGCTTGGATTTCTAACATCAAAGGGCATCAGAGCAACCCCCCATGGAGATCAGTCTTCTCAATTCCTTATACTGTGAATCTTCCATTGGGGGGAATACCACGAGCTAGCACATTTCCCTTCTAGAGACTCTTTCGGTGCATCAAAAGTCTCTTCCTAGCATTCCTAAACCTCCCCAAGTTTTTCAACACGATGCATAGATTCCAAGTTGGAGGAAGGAATGCCAGGAACCAGCCCAGAGCTTTGGAGAGGATGATGCTGGTGACCTCCAAGAAAGACTCTTTCAGGACAACCTAGCCAAACAAATTAAAGATTTAGAGGCTAGGATGAGACTGCTTCGTTAAAGAGAGATAGAACTCCTAGACCTTGTGGAGAAGCCCCATGACCTTGGAGAAGACACAATTGCTACCTATTCACAGGAGCAAAATTCTAATTCTGAGATCCTGAATTGGGGGAAAATAGTAGAATCATGGGGTAGGAAGGAGGAGAAGCAAGGTTTTTCTCAAAACCTTGAAGAAGCTGAAGCTACTCCTGCTCATGATAATGCTGACTACCTCCAGGAAAAGCTCTTCCAAGAGGATCTAGCTAAGAGAATTGTAGAGTTGGAATCTAAAGAGAGATTCCTTAGCCAGTGTGTGATAGATGGTTTAGACCCAATGGCACATTCCATGTCTGAACACACCCCATATACACACTTCCAAGAGAGCTATCAGGCCACACCTAATATTAATGAAGTGCTGACCAAGTGGAAGGAGGAGAATCATTCAATTCTAGCTCAAGGACTACCTCCTCTTTCACATGTTTTTCCCACTTCACCCCTTCTCAAGGAGGAACCTGTTTTGCAAGAGGTGAGTGAGGAGCAGAAGATCCAATCTAAAGTTTTTCAAGGGGCTATCATGAGTGACAATGAAGAAGAAATCATCATTGAGGCTTTTTGTGAAGGCATCATCAGAAATGGAGAAGACTCAGGTCATGCATACATGCAGATGTTCCAGCAATATGAGGAGGAAAAAAGCATGGTGAGTTCTCTTCCCCTTTGTTTGATGAACTTCCCTATTGTTTTAATGAGGAGGATGACTACGCTAAAGAGCCTGAGTTGGAGGAGGATCAGGAGGATACCTTTGAACATCTAGAGGTCCTGATCTTTGAGGAAGAAAAGGAGAGGTCTGTCTTCCTAGAGGAAGGCCTTGAATAAGAAAGCTTTGAACAAAGAGGCAATGCTCTATGGGATGAACAATCATTTTGTGAGTCCATCTCAGACATCACAACAGTCACCCTTCTTCAAGAAGTCCAAGAAGAAGCAGAGGATAGTCTGACAGAGTCTTCAATGAGGTAGAAGGGAACAAGTCAGACCATGGTGCACTACAAAGGAGCTATACATGTCAAAGGGCTAATGGTGATAAGCTCGCAGCCACTGATTTCTTGGTGAAGAGCACCAGTATGAGGGACCAACATTCAACAAGCTTCCAAGGACAAGCAGAGTACATATATGTTGGAAGCATGTTCAATTTTGATCCACTCAAATACAAGCCAAGCAAGGTGACAGGCAAGAGGAGTAGTTCATCAACTCTCTTTTTCATTCAGCTACTTGTCTGGCACCATAAGTCTTCTTGCCAAGAAGGGGACTTAAGAAAATTTCCCTTCAATCTAGGAGGGAGGCTAACATTCCTAGTTAGTTGTATATAATAGTTTGTTTTCAGTTTGTTTTCCTGATTTCCCTAAGTGCAGTTTGTACAGGTAGTGTTTTTTAGCCTTGTGTGTTTCCCTTTGCGTGTGGGGTAGAAAACTTCATGTTTGATTCTTGGATCTTTTGGGGCTATTTCTGATTTTGTTTAAGATGCATTTGACTCTGTGCCCAATGGACTGCAAGGTAACTGGTCTTTAAGCATAACAGGCATGCTTCCCTTGGGAGTCACTAATTTATTGACCATTTTTTGCCCAACAGGCAAAAAACTGGTCCCCTTCTATCCCTGCTGTTCTAGGCCATTTCATTTTTTAATTTTGCATGAATCTATTCATTTCTACGGACTCTATAGGTTAGTACTTTGGTGCATGAAGGATCAATTTAGAGAATTCTAGGTTTTACAAGGTTTTTTCAGGCTCTAGTCTGAAGAAAATGAAGAAGTTTGGCATCGTTGAACCATTAAACTTAGTTCAATGCCTAGTTCAATCGGCCTTGGTTTGAGCTTTGTTTCAATCGGCAATTCAATCGCTCCATTTCAAAGCCTGGTTCATCACTTCAAGTCCATCACTTTATTTTTTAGGCTTGGTTCGACACCTTTGGTTCAACGGCTTTGGTTCAATGCGGGTTTAATGTTTAAAGTTCATCGGCAAAGTTTAAGGCCTTGGTTCAGTGGTTAAAGTTCAACACATTTTGGTTCATCGGCGTGCAGCTTTGAACCATTGAATCGATTCAGAATCGGTTCAAAGGCTTGGTTCAATGGCAACCATGGAGGACTTCAACATGCTTCTTTAGGAGTAGTGGAACATGCCACGTGTCCCCTGCAGGGCTCGATAGAAGCTGACAAGTGTCAACATTTGTGGGTTTCTCCTGTTGGCTTCAAATAAGACTGTGGTGGGCCTAGATGAGTTGCTAAGGGCTATGCAGAAGTGGCCATGTGTCAAGGAGGTTCAACGAATTGGTTCAAAGGCTTGGTTCAATGGGCTCAATGCGTAGTGGTTAAACTGTTGAACCGATTGAACCATTAAACCAAATTTTGGTTCAACGAGTTGGTTCAATGGCTTGGTTCAAGGGTGCGCCCTATAGTGGAGGGTAGTTTAAAGTTTAGAAACCCTTGTGGAGGGCAGAGAGAGTTTCAAAGAGCCTGAAGAAAAGGAAAAAAGAGTGGCCAATTCCTATGGACTTTTGTCCACGAGAAAAAAGCTTGAAATAAAAGCCCGCGAAGCAAAAAAGCTTTAGAAAGACCCAATGACTTTTTTCGAGGATGATGACATCTCAAAAGCTATCAAATTTAAGCAGACAAACTAGCTGTTGGGTGACGACCGTGTGGATGTCAAATTTAACACAGTAAAATAGCTATTTGCTTTTGAATTAAAGGAGTGCCAACCATGTGAAGAGAGCCCAAGGAATGTAGTGACCTGCCAGAAGATCACCCCTGAGGGCTAAAAGAGTAGGAAGAAGACAAGGAGCAGAAATGACAAAGCATTTAAGTGGTGAAGAGATGGAGAGTTATTGCAGATGAGCAACACGATCTATTTTTTTCAGTTGGCATTGATGAGGGGACAAACTGCAATCTGTTTGTAGGAAAGAGGGGCAGCCATGTTATTGCATTAATGTTTGAATGCCAAAGTCAATTTTGGTGATTGTACAGCATGGTTCCAGTAGGCCTCTTCTGAAGAATGACATCAGTAACAGTAGCTTTCCTCTTCCCAAGATTCAAAGAGCGCCAAAATATTTCCCAAGAAGCGCCAAGTTCTTTTCCTCTTCTTATATATTGTAAACTTCTCTTTGAAGAAGGAATCTGCTCTTAGCCTTAAGGCAAAACTCTACCCAAAAATCTCTCGGGGCTTGTAAGGCAGAGCTCTACCAAAATTTTACCTTAAATCGAAACATAGCATTTTTACCTCCATTCTGAGTTTTGCATATTTAGTATGTGTCTATGCCTTGATTCTGTGTTAAGTCATTTTCTTAATGCTTTTGCAGAATGATTTCAGCATGTTTGGTGCATATTTTTGAGTTTCCTTTTACATGTCTATCAGAAGTGTCCCTAGAGGAGTGTAGGTGAAGTGGATAGGCTGTTGCAGTGTGTCCTAGAATGCCTCTAGTAGTTATTTCCTCCCTGTATCTCCACGAACCCCTGACCCACTAATGCAGAAGGTTTTCTCACTTTAGATGAAGTGTATAGGTTCTCCTTTTTGGTGAATAGTGTATGTTCAGGCTGGGTGGGTCACATTTTATGGTGTATCACATTTTCTTTTTTTTAGGCTTAGGCTTTGTTTTCAACATCTCTCTCTCTCTCTTTTCATCCCCCCCCTTTTTTACATTTTTTGTTAGCAGTAGGAGAAACCAGGGCCTAAATGATACATTAGAGGGAGCTAGCCCTTATCTAGAGACTCTCCCCTCCAGCTTCGTCGGTCCCACAGGTGAGAGGGGAGTTTCCATTGTTGCGTGAAGAAGGTAGGAGCTCGGCCTCCTACCAAGGGTGCAATCTTATGTCAACAGTAAGCTTGGGTTCTACACTATTAGCGACCTTGTGACAGGGCTCTAGCTCATAAACTCAAATGTTTAATTAGGTGATCTTGGTCATGGTCACACCAAGCATGCCAAAAAAGGGAACCTGTTGAAGCTTAAAACTTTTATTCTTAGCAAACAGTTTCCTATGGGACGCTTTATAGACGTAGGACCAAAATTATGATCAATGAAGTGACCTTCAATATTTTATAAGCCAACTCTTTGAATTATTATGGAGGAAAAGGGGGAAGAAGAAAATGCAAATAAAATTGAAACGAAACTATCTAAGGCTATGCATTATAACTCTCAATGTATCCATTTCTAATATTGTATAATATAGTTTGAACCCTTAAAACATTACATATAATTTTAAAAGAGCATATGCATGATTTAAAGTCTTCAATATAAACAAGATCCAACACTATAGAAGCAAAGAATAGAAATAATAGACAACAATTGATTCCACACAATTTGACATAGAACACCACATCCTCTTCATTGTTGGGCAGAGAATAAAATATAGAGGCCCAAAGGCATAGAATAAACCATTCAATCCTTCCCATGAGGGGCACCTGCTAAGGTCTTGAAATGAAAAATGACAATTGTTGTTATTTATATTCAAAAACTAAAACTATTACAATGGTTGTTCTCTATGATAATAATCATGAAAACATAACAACTATTATCTAACTTTCAGCCCCTTATAAAGAAAGAAGCCTAAAATATATAGGCACAATAGCATTGGTACAATAGATTGTTTGAGACAAAAGGAATCAACACCTGTATCTTGTCACTCACGTTCATGATGAGGTCATTATAACTGAAAAGGGGAGCTTTGGCTCATGAGTGTAGACAGTCTTCAAATCTTAGATATGGAACAAACTTGATGCCTCATGATTCTCATGATGCTTAAAAAAGTGCTATGGTGATGCTTGTCTGCCTCCGAACTACCTCTAAAATTTTTATTGTAAATGGGGCCCACTTCTCTCAACGAATGGTGTAGCTCAAAGTTTTGGTAAAAAGAAGCCTACCTTAGATAAGTGTCATGACGCCATATGGAAGGTTCACTTCCTTTTAGTTATACCTATATAATGGGCCCCACTTATTATTTCATCATCCAATGGTGCACCTTAAATCTCTGAAAAAATAACCCTTTGCTCTCGAGGAACACTACAATGCCACATGGTGAGAAACCACTACTCCTCAAGAAGTTGAGAACTCTTTTACAAAGAATGAGTGCGGTGGTGCCATGTGGCACCAGTGGAAGGAGCTGAGACTTAGCCAAAAATAAAAGGGGAACCCAATAAATAGGAGGCCGATACTAATCTGTGCAACTCACCAAGCACGTCTATGATGAAAAGCTAACTACCCAAGACCTTCAAAATGTGGATTTGATCCATAGTTACACTTTGTATTTTGAGGATTGATTAGATCAATGTAACATAATATCAAAGAATCATAATTCAACACCATCCACATATGCTAATCCTTTAAGACTATCTAAAGAACTTAACAATGTTTTTTTTTATTCATTCATTGCTAACATAATATACTCATACTTATAGAAAAGGTAGTCTTTCTTGATTTCTTGATCTTTTCTTGGTTTGTCTTGAAGTTTCTTCTTCCCAAAACACTAGAATCTAACTTATTTGATCCTTCTCAATGGTTTCATGCACCTATTTTCTTTCCATCAGTTGTTAAACTTCCTCTAACGTAGGTGATGATCTTGACAAGTCACCTCACCTAGACTTTAGCCAAGGTTAAAACATAGAAATCATGGTTAAGAGAATGTCGAGCTTTTAATAGGACACTCTCAGGATCTTCTATGAACCCAACAAGATATTGGGGGCCTACATTGATATCAAGCAGTTATGGTGGTCTTTGGGTATAGAGATATAAAATACAAAGTGTTTGCATTAAGGGTATAGAGAGCGAGGTCTTAGAAACCAAAGTATTATTTCTTATAGATATCTTACCCAAGAAACCCACCAACACCCTCACTAATGATGGCACAAGCAAATTAAAAACCACACTTTCATAACACCTTGCTTGAGTGCATCGGTGCCATTTATGGTGCTCACCAGAATGTTTTGAGGTGACACAAAGGGAAGTCCATACCATGCAAAAAACAAATAGTTTATCAAAATACAAGTGTTTAGGACATGGCTCTATATGCATAGACATGGTGGTAGTAAAATTTTGGTTGAGCTCACATGGTGTGTATAAAGTCACATTACATCACATTACATTACGATTACAAAATTTACATTACACACAATCTCCATAGACTTGGCTCTAAACAATAAATATAGATTTTAGACAGTACAAATCCGAACACAAACTTATATGTGCATATAATTTTAGCCATAGAGGTACTCTTTGTGCCTCCTTCCAACTAGGATGGAGCAAAGATATAATACGAATCCCTTTCAACTACTTCCAATGCCAAAATCCTCTAAGGGCATGGGTATCTAGTTCGAAATGCATTTGCATTTGTATGGGTATATGGTTTTAGAATTGGGTGATTCCTATGAATGCAACATTTGAAATCATCCTGAGAAATGGCATAGGATGGCTGCTAATGATGGTTCATAGTGGTTGTGCAACTCCAATCAATGTTGATTTGGAAATGATGGTTGTGAGTTAGCAATTGGCTGTTAGTGGTTAGGGGGTGATGAGTTGGCTGTTGGCGGTCATGATGATTGTTAATGTGCCTAGATGGTTAGTAGTGAAGGTGTGGGGTGTGGTTGCATTAGTCGATGATGAGTGGTTAGCAAGGAATTTGGTGAGGGGGCCAAGTTGGTGATGACCACCAGAGGGGAGGTTGATTGTGGTGGGCTTAGGGGGAATGATGCATGCACTACGTCGATAGTGCATGTTGGTTAAGCCTAGTTGTAATGCAGGAGCATCTTAGGGGTTGTGCAATTTTGCATCAACTAGATTCTTTTATTAATTTTAAACTTAGATTGTAACTCAAAATTTGAAGGGGATCTACATGGGTTACTCTTTGACTATTGATTATGGTATTGTGGGTTATAAGGTCTCATTATCTTGCTTTCTTTCTTCATGGGCTATTTCAACAAAGGTTGGAACAACCGAGACTTCCTCACAAACCTCCAAAAAAAAATTCGAAGTTAAAATCTCATGAAGATTGTGTAACCATTTTCAATTCTCAAGATCAACTTTTTGTGTGCCTCATTGAAACCATTTTTTGTGGCAAAGTTGAATCATAGTATAAAGCAAATGAGAAGCATAGAAAATGTTGTATCAAGGAAAGTGGCATCAACCATGTTAATTAGAATATCAATAACCTCTTATAACTCACCTTATATGAATAGACATATAAACAAAGAAAAATTTAAATAAAAACTTCAATATCATAAATCTATATTGATATGAAATATATATACCTTAATATCATTGATCCAAGGCTCAAAAGAAACCAATACACAAATACAATATAAAACTAAACACACCTTATATGAATAAGGTGCAAACCAAAAAAATTTAGATAAAAACTTCAATATCATAAATCTATATTGATATGAAATATGTATATTATAATACCATTGATCCAAGGCCCAAAAGAAACCCAATGCACAAATACAGTATAGAGATAAACGTAATGTGACAGAAGCGCATATGAAGCGGTATATCGGAGCGCTACGAGACAAGGAAAAATAGATAGAACAGTAGACAGTGCTAGAAAGTGTAAGTTGCAAGACTATATTACGTAATAGTTATGTATAATAATAGTTCGAGAGGTCGGATGTAATTGTTTCTAACCTCCATTAGTCCTTCGGAAACAATCTAGGTCCAGCTGAAGAACGTTAAAATTTGTATCATCATTACACTACGCTATACGGTAAGGTTGGCTTTGATTTTAAACATTTGTCAAGGCTAAACCAAAATCTGTGATTATGAACAGCCGATACATAGTCACAATGAATCAATGTTTAAAAACTTAGAAGAAAATTCATAAAAGTTTATTCTGTGAAATTGAACAATCACTATCATTTAAGACTGAAACTGAAAAATACACACATTGTAGAAGCAAGAATCAATGAGAAATGGATTTGCGTTATTGTAAATTATGTGCAACCCGCAAACTGTAGCATTTCAACAGCGTCGGCGGGGCCACGCAAAGAATGGAATCGCAACAAAAATTTATTATACTTGTGATCATCAGAATTTAGGGAATCGGAAGAAGAGGGCGGTCTGTAATAGAGAGGCGCCGTCTGTGGATAGTGCGAGTGGAACCTCCCGATCAAATTCAACCCGAACCCAATCACTTCTGTAAATTTTACCATTCTTCTTCTCCTACAAAGCCTTCAGGAATAAACGCTGCAATGCCAATTGCAATCGGTAGTTATTTTTTTGTTGAGAGATAACAATCTGCATACAGAGGAGAAGAAAACGGTAATTTATATTTTGTGTCAGAAGAAGAGGTAGGCGATTCCGCGTACAGACGAAGACGTGCAAGTATTGGCGGTTTCGCACACGCGGTCGAAAAGGAGTTTCTTACACGACAAAATTTTACGAACATTCTTTCTTGAAAAATTGGGGTCAAACCGGGACTCATTTTATGCGTACTGTAAGTTTTTTAAAGATTCTAGATGCATGCCAAATAATATTATTGAAGCAGCCATTACGTTGGGACCTTCATCATTTGTTTTGGTACTCTTGAGTGTCGTCGTTTCCTCTGGAGCTTAAAAAGGTAAAAGGGTTGAGATTTAACTCACTTTGAAGACGTTTTATATCATCTTGGACTTTCTCCTCTTCTTTAAAGTCAAGTTTAAGGTATTTCTTTTCTTATTTGAGAAATACTTAAAATTTGTAGTTTTCAATTCTTTTTCAACCATCATTTTTAAGGATAATTTTGAGGTGTAGGGTTATGCAACAATAGAATAATAATAGTCCTCTCCAATGGCAGCCATTCCCAGAACTCGTTGTTCAACAATCACTTATTTCCTTAAGACCTCCTCTTTTAATTAATTTGTTGTTATTCATGCATTTTTTAAAAATAAATTTGTAACATTATTGAAAAATTAATCACTCATCCTTTTTTTTTGGTTTGACATTTCCTTTAGGTCAATTATAGGTATGTTCTCATCAGCGTTGCATTGAGTCAAAGTACTTTATTCCAAAACATTAACACATTTGTAAATTTTGTAATGATGAACCAAAATCAAAGAAGCATTTTGTATTTAGGTATTTAGTATATTAGGATATCAGTGAATTTTATTTCCTACTTAGAGGAAATCAAGGCTCTCTACAAGATATTATTCATTATGAGGATAAAATATGTGTAACTCTATTCATCATAGAGATGTTCCAAAACTAAATTGTCTTTCTTAAGAGTCGTCAACACATGATTTGTCAATATTACTCTTTTTTTATAGTTCAACTTCAATTTTCAAAATGTAAATAGATCAAATATTCTACTCAATAGTCATGAGTCATCAAGGAAAAGATCTCAACAACTTAACTCTTATATTTTATGTTTTATCCCATTTTTCTCTTACAAACTCTTATATTTTTTTAATATAATTTTATTTCAATCATATTAAATTTCTATGATTACTAAAGTAATTTTATTGCAATCTTATTCATATATACATGTGCTAAAAAAGCATAGTCATAAATTTCAATGGTTAAATTTGAAAGAAGATTCTTCTTGTCAAATAATTTTTTAAGTCAGTTTTGTATTATAATAGATCATTTCAATAGAATAAAAATAAAATACTCAATATATTTATTATAAATCTATATATATTTTTATTTGAAAGTGTCAACAATTTCATCTTGCATGTTATACAACATTTGAAAAAATAATTGGTTGTATTTTAAAGTGTAAAATATCAAATACAAGTATATGGCCATCAAGTTTAACCCTTAGTTATAATGTGTGTTAATCCCTTCTAAGTTTAAATATATAAGGCTTCATATTCTAATAAATGGTTTTTTGAAAAATTTGTGAACAATTTTTTTATTATCAATGTTTTGAATCACTGCATGATCCATCATCATGAAAAAAAAATATATTAGAACAATGGATTATATCTCATTATACAAATAACTATAGTTAATTATAATAATAACCATTTAACTCACAATATGAGAAAATTAATTAATGCAAAAATAATCATTACACATTCATTAAATAATGTAATATTACTCAAAAAAATATTAAATGCTCTTCTTCCTAAAATAAGGGGTCCTTTTTTAATTTGTTAAAAATGAGTCTTCGTGCATGACTCAAATCGAACCTCTCATCCATATTCAAGTTTCATGCATACTTACCAATCTCTATAACCTCTCTCTCTTTATACTTGTAATGATGATTCATAGTGACAACTTTGGTATCTTCAATTCATATTGAATGCTTTATTTTTTTAAAGTGCTCCACCAATATTGATTTCACCTTTTTTCCAAATTAAATTCGGAAACATATTCCTTGAACCTTGTCTTGATAGACTTGCCCATTTCCCCAATATAAAGAAGTCCACAAGAACAATCAATCTAAATATATATAAATTTTTAAAATTACAATGTTTGCAATTGTGTTTTTATTAATGATGTAAATAGAAAAGGTGAATTACTTAAACATTGATTGGGTTAAAATATTTGAGTCTTATTTGAATCTCTATGTCCTTGAACACATACATCAGTGGTGCTATGCTATGCAAAATAATTAGAAATTTGGTTGCTCTCTTTTGCCTAACATCTATTGTGGTTAATTTTTTTTCCTAATATCTTTTAGATGACTCGTTGTTCTTTTTTATTCTAAAAATTCTTATTTAATAAATAAACATGTGAATTGGGTCAAAACATTTGAGTCTTATTTGAATCTATATGTCTTTGAACATATGAAAGTGGGGCCTGTGATAGAAAATAATTAGAATTTTGATTGCTCATTTTTACCTAACATCTATTGTGGTTGATTTATTTTTCCTAGCGTCTTTTATACAACTCGTTGTTCCTTCTAATCCCACAAATTCTTATTTAATAAATAAACATGTAAATTTAAACATTCACATTCAATAATATAAATAAAAAACTTATAAGTAAATCATATAATTTTTTTATTCTCCACACTTCGGATCACCCATTAATCCATTATTTAAAAAAATAAACATATACTTTAAAGTGCACATACGTTAAGGAGATGTATTTGTTTTAATCTATGAACTACCAAGACAATTTCTTTTACTGCAAAAGAATTAAATTTTGATTGGTGAAAACATAATTTTATTATAATCCAAAAAGATTACCCCTAATGCATTGGATCTTAAGTGCACGAGACTCTCATGTCTAGCGTTTCAATAACATTAATAATGGTATTTTTCAAAACCTGCAGTAATGCATTTTTCCTAACATTATTATTAATATTACCAACTGTACCCAAAGTTACAAAGCCTACGACAATAAGAATGGAGTAGAAACAAAATGAAATTGATGTAAGTAATAAAGTATTCTCTTGGCTTGTTATATAGAATTATTAGCTATTTTGTCTAGGCTATTGACAAGCTTAATAGTTGGTGGGGTCTAAATTCTTAACCTATGAATTGGTTTTTTACCTTAACTGCATAACTTGGGAGGCAAAGCTCAAGCCGTAACTGGCACACATTTATGGTGATTAATCTATCAACCTTGCCTTTGGGAGAACATTTGTAATATATGGGAATTGCTTGTACCCTAATTAATATTTTTTTTTTAATAAACCAACGATATTTAAGCATATTTTTTAGAGTGCTCTCATGTTCAATGTGATTGGAAATGGATTCACATTTTTTTTTAGGATTTCTCTATTTAAGGATTACATGTAATTGCCGCAGTACATTGCATATTTTTGGAAATTTTCAGAGTTACCATTCCATTTCAACTTTACAAATAAAGGAAGTCTACATTTTTTAATGAAATGAGCTTATATGTGAGAAATTATCTCTTAATAAAAAGGTTCATATGCTCAGCTCTATATTTTTTACGTGCAAGGTCAAGTAAAAAATTGTTTGACTTGAGTTTCAACATAAGTTGGACTTTTTCAATCAATGAAGGAGTGTCTTGTGCACCATGAGTTGAGTTACACTCAATATCTTGATGTAGGGTTATTGTCCTTTAGTACCTCACTAATAGCAAATTCACTCTCACAAGCACCTATGTTTTGTAAGCTTCTTCCTTGATGCAAGAACATCCTAAAAGTTGTACAATCTTACATCAACTAAAAAAGTTTCTTACTTTTGATCTTAAATTATAATTCAAATTTAAAATTTGAAATGATCTTCATAAATTATTCTCTAACTATTGATCATGGTGTCATGTATTACACGACCTCACTACCATGCTTTCCTTTTTCATGGACTATATTAACCAAAGTTGAAGCAATTTAGAACTACCTTAAAAACATTTGAATATATTTTTGAAGTTGACATCTTGTGAAGATTGTGTAACCATTCTCAATTCTCATGATCAAATTTTAATGTGCCTCATTGGAACTGTTTTTTCAGCAAGGGTGAATCATAATATAATAAATAATTCGAGAGGTCGGATGTAAGAGTTTCTAACTTCCATTAGTCATTTGGAAACAATCTAGGTCTTAGCTAAAGAAGGTTAAAATTTGTATCATCATTACACTAGAGTACAGTAAGGCTGGCTCTGATTTTAAATTTTTGTCACGGCTAAACCAAGATCTTTGATTATTAACAGTCGATCCATTGTGACAATGAATAAGCGTTTAACAAGTAGGAAGAAAAATCATAAAAAATTAAACTGCGCCAATTAACATTTTCATCTGTGAAATTGAAAAATCACTATCATTTAAGATTGTGAAACTAAAAAATACAAAAATATGGTCGAAAGCAAGAATCAATGCAAAATGGATATGAGTTATTGTAAATTATGTGCAACCCGCAAACTGTAGCATTTAAAAAAAAAAAAAAAGAATTACTTAAAATTTATTGTTCGAAAACTATTTAAAATTCGTCGTTTTCATTCTTCTTTCAACCATCATTTTCAAGGATGATTGTGGGGTGAATAATCATAGTAATAATACATTAAACATCGAAAGGGAAGGTTGTTAAGTTTATAAGTTACTCAAATAAATTTTCTTTTAGGAATTATAACCAAATTCTTTTACGCAAGGGTGAATGGGTACAGATCTTAGCATAAATAGTATGTTGTTTATTAATACTTTTTAAAGAATTATATATCATCTTTTAAATATTTTTCTCATTTTTTTCAAGAATAGAATTTACTCATTACATAGTAATGAGGTTAAATAATCTTATCAAAATTGATACTATTTTTGGATTTTCTTGTGAAAAGTCAAAACGAGGGTTCCATAGAGTCATGAACAACCCTATTTTGCCCAAAAAAAAAAATAGTGCTTGTTCAAGCACATGAGTAGGGTCCTCTTCAGATGTAAAAATAACAATGAAAATGCCTCTTGTCCCAAAACGAATGTTTGTCTATCCCTTCATTTTCCAATGAATTGATGCCTAGGTTCTTGGCACCTATTCAAGTGGCCTCTGACCCACAAACTTGTAAATCAATCTAAATTTTGTTAGGAAAACCATTTCTTGTTGGATTTTACTTTATTCAAATGATAATTGACTCTTCCATGAAGACGTGGATATGTTCAAATGCCATCTAGAGATTTACATTTTTATCATTGTTCAAGTGAACTCTTAAGTCTGCAATAATTATGGATGTTTTTGGACAAATGGGTGATAGATCTGAGCTTTGTGTTGTTCCCAAAATGCGTCACTTGTTTTTTTGGACAAAATGCTGACCATTTTGGTCCTGCAGGCCAAAATGGTCTCTTTCTTTATAAAAAATGTTCTGAGCAGTTAAGTTTTTCAAATACCCAAGCCTTTTCAGCTAAGGAAATCACAAGTTCAACAGGTGGGCTTTCTCAAAGGGAAGCTCAAAATACTTAAGGCATTTCCTAAGTTTTGAGGATGGTTCAACGCCGAGGTTCAATCAAAAGTACTCAATGGCGGGGTTCAAAGAGTTAGAATGAACCATTGAACCCCGCCTTCGAAAGGTTCAAGGTTCAACGAGTTCAAAGGTTCAACGACTTTGACGGACTCAAAGAATAACAAGATTCAAAGAGTTAGAATGAACCATTGAACCGTTGAACCTTGAACCGAAAAGGTTCAAAGGTTCAATGAGTTCAACGAGTTCAACGGACTTAAAGAATAAAAGGATTCAAAGAGTTAGAATGAACCATTGAACTCTACATCCGAAAGGTTCAAAGGTTCAATGAGTTCAAAGGGTTCAAAGTTTGAGAGGAAGCTTCAAGCAAATGGATGAAGTGGAAGATTCCAAAACATTGAATCGCTGAACCACCGAACCATTGAACTGAAAGAGTTCAAGGTTCAAAGTGGTCCAAGCAACTAACAATGTCCCTGTGGATGTCAAATTTAGGGTAATGGAATAACCATTGATTTTCAAAAGCCCTGAGAACAAACTTAGTGACCAGTCAAGAAAGGAGGCGAATGAGCCAACTGAAAGCAAGAAGATAGCCCCGAGAGCTCAGATCACCAAGAAGAGACAAAATGTAGCAAGGAAAGAGGGAACTACAAAAAATTTAGAAATATTTGTAGAAGAGTTATTCTAGTAGGTGGAGCAGTCCACCAGGTGGACCTCAGAAAACACAAACATTCAATGGAAAGGCGAATGGACAACCATGTAAGCATCATAAAGAAGACCAAGCAACCCACACTTAGGAGGAGACATTTGAGATGATTCACAATGCCAAAGTCAAGGATGATAACTTGTTCCAGTATGGCCCTTTCACATAATATTCAATGCATTCAATGCAGCATGAGCCATTTTCATGAAAATAAGCACCCAAGTCTTTCTTTGGATGCTATATATTGTAATCTCTCATTTTGTATAAAAGAGATCTCTCTCTTATTAGAAGCGAAGCTCTGTCCAAATTGAAAGGCATTCCAGAGACTTTGAGCTCAGATTATTAATCATATTTTGTTAAGTGAATGAGAAATCAAGTGACCTTTCAAACTTTGTGTTGAAATAGCTTGTGTTATCTAGGAAATCATTCTTATTTATTTTTCCTAAATACAGTCTTGTACATTTAATCAAATAAGCAGAACAATTAGAAATAAGCTGGAAGATGTCTTGAAGCTGACTGTGAGAGACTTTATGCTACCATAATTGTCTTTAGTCTGTGTTTTGTGTAAAGGATACTGAAGAGACTTTGAGCTCTCCTTATCCTTCGTAATCTTTCACTCTATTGTAGTTTTAGGTGGAGACTTTGGGCTGCACTTAATCCTACTATGTTACTTTGTCTTAATTAGTAGGATAAATAATGAAAGACTTTGTACTTTTGTGGGTTTCTTGTGGATCTAGTAACTACCCAAGAAGAATGCCTACTATCTACTGAACATCATTTCTAAAAGAAGAGAAATGATTTCAGTAATTACACTAGAATTCTCCTATGTTTTGTGAACATCATCTCTGAAAAAAGAGAGATGGATGGTATGATTTCACTCCTGAGTCTATTTTCAGCTTATATTAGTATACTATAGTTTATAGGGAACCTCCCCTTGCTGAGAGGAGAGATTTGTCTCATTCTGGCTATGGTCCCTGCATCCATTTTGCCGTATAAATCTCCCTATGTTGTGGTTGATATAACCATTTTGTCGTTAGTCAGTTGATGGCAAAATATTCACCCAACAATTTTTGACGACTCCACTGAGGAAGAATGAGCAATTTAAAGCCTCCAACTTCAAATTAAAGCATTTCCAATTCTTTTCCATTTCTATTTCACACTCTGGTAGATCCACGATATACGCGAAGCTAGAGAGCTCAAGGTATTATTGACCTTGTATTTAAGTTGGTACAGATGAGTAATTTTAATCTTTTTCCTCCACCATCTCGCCTCTAATGAACTAGGAGTTTTCCTCCTACAAATGTCAGGTCTCCAATACCATGCAAAGCTTCTCTTTCCTTTGCTAGTAGATCTTTGTCTGTACATATCCCTCAGTGATTTATTATCCCTCCTTTCAACATCCATATCGTGGTAGCTCAAGGTCCCTGGGGTAATACTTTTGGTCCTCTGAATCTAACCCCACCTTTACATGAACTACCCCGTAGTTCAAAGAAGAATTTTTCCAAGTTCTATGGTGATGGGAGAGTTCATCTTGATGAACTTATTACAACTTTTTACATATCTTGTAGTGTGATAGGCATTGAATATGAAGACATAGCAGTTAGACTATTTGTGGAAACATTACAAGGCACTGCAGCAGATTGGTTTTATTATCTGCAAGCACAAATAGTGATTGATTGGAATACTCTCAAGACCAAGTTTGAGGCTAGGTTCAAACCTGTAGAAGATGCACATGCCCTATTAGCTCAGCTTACACAAATGAAGAAGGAGCCTCATGAACCTATGTGAGACTTCATTGCTAAATTTGACAAGCTGAGGAACATAATTCCTACAATTACTCAGTTGACACCTGAAAATCTTAAATGCTTCTTCATCAATTCTCAACTTCCTGAAGTGAGTTTTTTTTGTTGAGGTGGGCTAGCCACATAGATCTTATTGTAGCTCAAATTTTGGCCACTGAGGTTGAAGATGATCTTATCTTGGCAGGAAAGATAAGAAGAGATCTTAACAGAAATAAATCTTCTTCATATTCTAAAAATTTCTCTATAGGCACCACTGATCCTGTGGTGCAAAAGATAGTGAATAAATTTCTAGCTCTGAAAAAGAAAATGACACAAGGGATGTCTGCTCCCTCCTCCTTCTTATTGGGATATACCAAGGAGGACGTTTCCCAACCAGTCATATCAAGGTAATGCTGCCAGGAATCAACTACAACTAAATCATCTTCCTCCCCCACAAGGGAAGCTTGCCATTGAAGCAGCACCAGCTAACTCAACAGTTAGTTATCATGAATTTGAACATGATTTCTCTTTCCAACCTAAGTTAGACCAAGAAGATAATGCTGATCTCTTTGCAGAATATAAAGAAGAATTAGCTGGCAACTCCAACATTAGCTTTTTAAATTACCAGGATGAAGCTAGAAGTAAGGGAGAAGTACTTGATGGATCATACGCTATATTTACCATGTCCCATAACTAATCAAATCAATAAGCTAATAAGAAGAAAAAGGAGAATAATCTTGACAAATAGTTTTAATTGCTAAACGGGGGACTTCGCTACCTTTCCAATCAAAGGACCCAGTGATTAATAAAAAAGTAAGTACCTCAAACAATCTTTCACCTTCTGCTTCAATTTCTTAAACCATTCCCACACCTAATAAAATCCAAAATGATGGACTTCCTTCTTCTATCTCTAGTTCATTTCAGTCATTTGATTTAATTAACCATACTAGGAAGACCAAGATCTAAATGTTTGAGTTTAAATACTTACAAGCCAACCCTGAGCAGTTGGATAGGCTAGTTGAATGCATCAAGAACAAAACCATCCCTACAGGACAAGATATTTCAAAGGTAACTCATGATCCCCTGAAGAACACATCCGCTTGAAATAATATTGTCATTACTCCTCCTGGGAAGATAGAATCTTTCTACATTTTCTTGCTTATAAATGGTCACCAACTGAATAACTGCATAATAAATTATGGTGCCTCTGACAATATGATGCCCGCCAAGGTGGCATACTCTCTCAGGTTCACATTGACTAAATTTTTTGGGAAATGTTTCTCTATGAAAAAAATAAGTGCCACTTCTGGGACAAATCAAGGATGCCCAATTTTCATTTGCAGCCTTTCCAAATAAAAGGATTAAAATGACAGTCTTGGTGGCCAACATTCTAGCCTCCTACGGCAATTTGCTTGGGCAAAATTTTTGCAAGGATGTTGGTAGAGAATTGAGCATGGACCTATCTGAGGTGAGAATACCTGTCAAGGGCGTCATGCAAAGGTTGCTTCCTAAGAAGGAATCAAAATACATTGTCACCCAAACATCAGCGCTTGAAGCTCAAATTTTGTTTAATCTTCAGGAATGGGTAACTACTTTTTGTCCATAGAAGATGGTTCTGTTTCATCAGATGAAAGTTATATATGTGACAATCCAAATAATTCAGATAAGAGGATCATGTGCTTGACTGATTTAAATGAGCAACAAACTGTGGTGGTGGATCGCATTGTTGCACATCAAAGTCTAGTAAAGAAACTCTTCAACTAGAAAACAAGGGTTCATGATTTTCATATTGGATATCAAGTCTTGTTATGGGACAAAATGAGAGAATCAAAAGGAATGCATGAAAA
The DNA here is from genome assembly GCA_037957365.1 of Torreya grandis. Lineage (NCBI taxonomy): Eukaryota > Viridiplantae > Streptophyta > Pinopsida > Cupressales > Taxaceae > Torreya > Torreya grandis. The sequence continues at coordinate 1,825,754 of JARHVA010001535.1, forward strand.
ATTGGATTCTTTATGGAGAGGTCCATTTTCCATTCATCGATTAAATGGTAAAAATTATTTCTTACTAAAATATCAAGACAGAATGCCATTTACACTGCCTCACAGTGGGCAACATTTGAAGCACTTCAATCCTTGAAGTATCAGATAAGTCCAATTGTACATATGTATAGTCTTTATTTGTTTTGTTTTGTTCATTCATTTTTGGCACCTTTCTTTTTGGGTGGCATGACTCTATAGCCCAATGGCATAGATGAAGGCACTTAGAGTCTGGATTCTACTCCCTTTGATTGCTTCAAATTTCAATCGATGGAAGTTCCCCAACTAGAGCTAGCTTTTGTTCACAAAATTCATCACTTGTTTTTGTGGACAACATGCCGACCATTTTGGTCCTGTAGGCCAAAATGCTCTCTTTCTTTATCAAAAAATGTTCTGAGTAGTTAAGTTTTTCAAATACCCAAGCCTTTTCAGCTAAGAAAATCATAGGTTCAACAGGTGGGCTTTCTCAAAGGGAAGTTCAAAATACTTAAGGCATTTTTTAAGTGTTTTGAGGATGGTTCAACGCTGAGGTTCAATCAAAAGCACTCAATGGTAGGGTTCAAAGAGTTAGAATGAACCATTGAACCTTTGAACCATTGAACCCCACCTTTGAATGGTTTAAGGTTCAATGAGTTCAAAGGTTCAACGACTTCGATGGACTCAAAAAATAAAAAGATTCAAAGAGTTAGAATGAATCGATGAACTGTTGAACCTTGAAATGAAAAGGTTCAAAGGTTCAATGAGTTTAATGGACTTAAAGAATAAAAGGATTCAAAGAGTTAGAATGAATCATTGAACTCCATCTCCAAAAGGTTCAAAGGTTCAATGAATTCAAAGTTTCAAAGAGTTCAAAGTTCGAGTAGAAGCTTCGAGCGAATGGATGAAGCGGAAGATTCCAGAAAATGGTTCAATCGAAGAAGAAAACTAAGTGAACGTGGCCCTTTACAAAACATTAAATCATCCAATCACTGAACCATTGAACCATTCAACTGAAAGAGTTCAAGGTTCAAGGTTCAAAGTGGTTCAAGCAACCGATGACATCCTTGTAGATGTCAAATTTAAGGTAATGGAATAACCGTTGATTTTCAAAAGACTTGAGAACAAACTCAGTGACCGGCTAAGAAAGGAGCCGAAGGAGCCAGCTGAAAGTGAGAAGATAGCCCCGAGAGCTCAAATCACTAGGAAGAGACAAAATGTAACAAGGAAAGAGGGAATGACTACAAAAAATCTAGAAATATTTGCAGAAGAGTTATTCCAATAGGTGAAACAGTCCACCAGGTAGACCTCAGAGAACACAAACATTCAATGGTGTGGCCTATTTTTCTTCATTAAGTAAAGGTGAATGGACAGCCGTGTAAGCATTATAAAGAAGACCAAGCAACCCATGCTTAGGAGGAGACATTTGAGATGATTCAAAATGCCAAAGTCAAGGCTGAAAACCTATTCTAACATGGCCCTTTCACATAATATTCAATGCATTCAATGCAGCATGAGCCATTTTCATGAAAATAAACACCTGAGTCTTTCTTTGGATGCTATATATTGTAATCTCTCATTTTTTATAAAGGAGATCTCTCTGTTATTATAAGTGAAACATTGCCCAAATTGAAAGGCATTCTTGAGACTTTGAGCTCAGACTGTTAATCATATTTTGTTAAGTGAACAAGAAAACAAGTGACCTTTCAGACTTTGTGTTGAAATAGCTTGTGTTATCTAGGAAATAGTTCTTATGTCTTTTTCCTAAATATAGTCTTGTCCATTTAATAAAATAAGTAGAACAAGTGGAAATAAGATGGAAGATGTCCTGAAGCTGACTGTGGGAGACTTTATGCTACCATAATTGTCTTTAGTCTATGTTTTGTGTAAAGGATATTGAAGAGACTTTGAGCTCTCCTTATCCTTCGTAATCTTTCACTCTGTTGTAGTTTTAGGTGGAGACTTTGGGTTGTGCTTAACCCTACTGTGTTAATTTGTCCTAATCAATAGGAGAAATAATGAAAGACTTTATGCTTTTGTGGGTTTCTTGTGGATCTAGTTACTACCTAGGAAGAATCCCTGTTGTCAACTGAACATCATTTTTGAAAGAAGAGAAATGCTTTCAGTAATTACACCAAAATTCTCCTCTGTTCTATGAACATCATCTTTGAAAAAAGAGAGATGGATGGTATGATTTCACCCCTGAGTCTATTTTCAGCTTATATTAGTATACTATAGTTTATAGGGAACCTCCCCTTATTGAGAGGAGATATTTGTCTCATTCTAGTTGTGGTCACTACATCTATTTTTTTGTATAAATCTCCTTATGATGTGGTTGATATAACCATTTTTCCATCAGTCAGTTGATGACAAAATATTCACCCAACACTTTGAAATCCATGAAACCTAGGTATATTGGGCATAACAAGATGGCGGCAGTTAGGGGCACGGTTGTGCAACAATAGAACAACAATAGTCCCTTGTAATGGCAATCACTACAAGAACTTGTTATTTGGCAATCACCTATTGCCCTAAAATATCCTCCTTTGGTTAATTTTTTGTGATTCATGCACTTTAAAAAAAAATTGTAACATTATTAAAAAATTAATCGCACGTTCTTTCTCGATTGGTTTGAGATTTCCTTTAGGTCAATTATAGGTATGTTCTCATCAGCGTTGCATTGAGTCAAAGCACTTTATTCCACAACATCAACACATTTATAAATTTTTTAATAATGAACCAAAATCAAAGGAGCATTTTGTATTTAGGTATCTAGTATATTAGGAAATTCATCAATCAATTTTATTTCCTACTTAGACAAGATCAAGGCTCTCTATGAGATCTTATTTATTATGAAAATAAAAGGCATGTAGCTCTATTCATCATAGAGATGTTCTAACACTATGTTGTCATCCTTAAGAGTCGGCAACACATGAGTTGTCAACACTACTCTTTTTTTAGATTTCAACTTCAAACTCTTCTTCAATAGACCAAATATTCTACTCAATAGTCACGAGTCATTAGAAATAGATCTCAACAACTTAACTATTATGTTTTATCCCATTTTTCTCTAAAAAAACTCTTATATTTTTTTCATGTAATTTTCTTGTAATTCTATTAAATTTATATGCTTATTAAAGTAATTTTATTGCAATCTTATTCATATATTCATGTGATAAAAAAGCATGGTTGTAAATTTCAATGGTTAAATTTGATGGAAGACCCTTCTTCTCAAATAGTTTTTTTAGTTAGTATTTTGTTATACTAGCTCATTTCAATAAAAGGAAAAATAAAATACTAAATATATATTTATTATAAATTTATATAATTTTTTATTTGAAAGTGTCAATAATTCCATCTTATATGTTATAGATCTTAAACAAAATAATTGGTTTGTTTTAAGGTGTAAAATCTCAAATACAAGTATACAACCATCAAGTTTAACCCTAACCCTTCTAAGTTTAAATATACAAAGCTTCATACTTTATAGTATGAATAAATAGTTTTTTGAAAAACTTGTGTGTAATTTTTTATTATCAATATTTCAAATCATCCCATGATCTATCATTATGAAAACATACATATTAGAATAATAGATTATAGCTTATTATACAAATAACTATAGTTAATTATAATAATACCCATTTAAGTCATGATATGAGAAAATTAATTAATGTAAAAATAATCATTATACATTAATTAAATAATGTAATATTACTCACAAAAAATTTAAATGCTCTTTTCCTTAATTAAGGGGTCCTTTTTTAATTTATTAAGAATAGGTCTTCATGCATGACTCAAATTGAACCTCTCATCCATATTCAATTTTCATGTATACTTACCAATCTCTATAGTGTCTCTTTATACTTGTAATGATGATTTTTTACAATGACAACTTTGGTATCCTCAATTCATATTGAGTGTTTTATTTTTTTAAGTTCTCCACTAATGTTGATTTCATTTTTTTTAGCAACTGAATTTTGATAACATGTTCCTTGACCCTCGTATTGATGGACTTGTTCATTTCCTTAATATAAATAAGTCCACATTAACACTCAATCAATTTTTTTTTTTCTTTTTTTCTTTTTAAAATTATAATATTTGTAAGTGTAAATTTGTATTTTTATTAATGATATAAATAGAAAAGGTGAATTACTTGAGCATTGATTGGGTTAAAATATTTGAGTCTTATTTGAAACTTTGTCCTTTGACACATATAGAAGTGGTGGTATGCCATGTAAAATAATTAGAATTTTAGTTGTTCGCTTTTGTCTAACATATATTATGGTTGATTTGTTTTTCCTAGCATCTCTTATACAACTCGTTGTCCCTTTTTATCCTCTGAACTCTTATTTAATAAATAAGCATATGAATTGGGTCAAAACATTTGAGTGTTATTTGAAACTTTGTCCTTGAATACATATGGAAGTGGTGGTTTCCGATATAAAATAATTAAAATTTTGGTTGCTCGCTTTTGCCTAACATTTATTATGGTTAATTTTTTTCCTAACATCTCTTATATGACTTGTGGTTCCTTCTTATCCCGCAAACTCTTATTTAATAAATAAACATATAAATTGTAACTTTGACAATCAATAATACAAATAAAAAACTTTTAAATAAACTATATAATTTTTTTATTCGCTACATTCTGGATCACCCATTAATCCATTATTTTAAAAAAATAAACATATACTCTAGAGTGCACATACTTTAAGCTCATAAGTAAGCATGAACCCAAAGATGATGTATTTGTTTCAATATATGAACTATTAGGACAATTTATTTTGCTATTAAGAATTTAAATTTGATTGGTACAAATACAATTTTTATTATAAATTAAGAAATTTAACTCTAATGTATTGGATATTAAGTGCATGAGACTCTCATGTCTAGGATTTCAATAACATTAATAATAGTATTTTTCAAAACTTGCAACAGTGCATTTTTCCTAACATTAATATCAATATTACCAATTGTTCCCAAAGTTGTAATGCCTACAACAATAGGAATGGAGTTCAAATGAAAGAAAATTGATGCATGTAATAAAGTGGAGTGAAAATATATAATTATATAGATGTAAATGTAAAGAAGGAAGAGGAAATCAATCAGAAATAATAGTGATATATTTTCATTTTAATTTATTATTTACATTAAAAGAATAAAATTTTAATAAAAATATAATTATAAAGAAGTTAATAAATATACAAATAAAGTTAATGTATATTTTTTTGGTATGCTTCGTCATTTGTTTTGGTGCTCTTGAGTGTTGTTATTTCCTTTAGAGTTTAAAAAGGTAAAAGGGTTGAGATTTAACTCACTTTGAAGACTTTTTATATCATCTTGGACTTTCTCCTCTTCTTTAAAGTCAAGTTTAAGGTATTTCTTTTCTTATTTGAGAAAAACTTAAAATTTGTAGTTTTCAAATCTTTTTCAACCATCATTTTTAAGGATAATTTTGAGGTAAGTGATTATAGTAATGGTACATTAAATATTAAAAGGGAAGGTTGTTAAGTTTACAAGTTATTCAAATAATTTTTTTTATTGGATTTTAACTAAAATTTTAAAGGCAAAAGTTCACTTATTTATTTAGGTACAAATTTTAGTATAAGTAATGTGTTATTTGTTGATATTTTAAAAATAAATATACATCATCTTCTTAAGAATTTTCTTATTTTTTTCAAGAATGAAATTTAATCATAACTATGCAACGAGGTTAAATAATCTTAACAAAATTAATGCTACTTTTGGATCTTCTTGTGAAAAGTCAAAATTAGGGTTTCATATAGTCATGAACAACCTTGTTATGCCAAAAAAATAAAGTGCTTGTTCAAGTATATGAGGACAGTCCTTTTTAGATATAAAAATAGCAATGAAAATCCCTCTAGTCCCAAAACGAATGTTTATCCATCCCTTCATTTTCCAATGAATTGATGCCTAGGTACTTAAGACCTATTCAATTGGTCCCCAACCCACAAAATTGTAGATCAATCTAAATTTTGTTATAAAAATAATTTCTTGTTGGATTTCACTTTATTCAAGTGATAATTGACTCTTCCACAAAGGCGTGGATATGTCCAAATGCCATCTAGAGGTTTCCATTTTTATCATTATTCAAATGAGTGCTTAAGTTTACAATAATTATAGATGTTTTTGGACAAAGGGGTGAGAGATATGATCTTTGAAATACATGAAACCTTAGGCATATTGGGCATAACACGATGGGTGTAATCAGGTGTAGGGCTATGCAACAATAGAACAACAATAGTCCTTTGCAATGGCAGTCACTACCAGAACTTGTTCAAAAATCGCTTGTTTCCCTAAAACCTCCTCCTTTAATTAATTTTTTGTTATTCATGCACTTTTTAAAAATCAATTTGTAACATTATTGAAAAATTAATCACTCATCCTTTCTCTTTTGGTTTGACATTTCCTTTAGGCCAATTATAGGTATGTTCTCATTAGCTTTGCATTGAGTCAAAGTACTTTATTCCACAACATTAACACATTTTTAAACTTTGTAATGATGAACCAAAATCAAAGAAGCATTTTGTATTTAGGTATCTAGTATATTAGGAGATCTATCAGTCAATTTTATTACCTACTTAGAGGAAATCAAGGCTCTCTACAAGATATTATTCATTATGAGGATAAAATATGTGTAACTCTATTCATCATAGAGATATTCCAAAACTAAGTTGTCTTTCTTAAGAGTCATCAACACATGATTTTTCAACATTACTCTTTTTTTATGGTTTAACTTCAAACTCTTCTTCAACTTCAATTTTAAAAATATAAATAGATCAAATATTCTACTCAATAGTCATGAGTCATCAAGGAAAAGATCTCAACAACTTAACTCTTATATTTTATGTTTTATCCCATTTTTCTCTTACAAACTCTTTTTTTTTTTAATATAATTTTATTGCAATCATATTAAATTTCTAAGATTACTAAAGTAATTTTATTGCAATCTTATTCATATATACATGTGCTAGAAAAGCATAGTCATAAATTTCAATGGTTAAATTTGACAAAAGACTCTTCTTGTCATATAATTTTTTAAGTCAGTTTTGTATTGTAATAGCTCATTTCAATAGAAATAAAATAAAATACTCAATATATTTATTATAAATCTATATATTTTTTAATTTGAAAGTGTCAACAATTTCATCTTGCATGTTATACAACCTTTGAAAAAATAATTGGCTGTATTTTAAAGTGTAAAATATCAAATACAAGTATATGGCCATCAAGTTTAACCCTTAGTTATAATGTATTTTAATCCCTTCTAAGTTTAAATATATAAAGCTTCATACTCTAATAAATGGTTTTTTGAAAAAATTGTCAACAATTTTTTTATTATCAATGTTTTGAATCACTGCATGATCCATCATCATGAAAAAAAATATATATTAGAACAATGGATTATATATCATTATACAAATAACTATAGTTAATTATAATAATAACCATTTAACTCACAATATGAGAAAATAAATTAATGCAAAAATAATCATTACACATTAATTAAATAATGTAATATTACTCAAAAAAACATTAAATGCCATCCTTCCTAAAATAAGGAGTCCCTTTTTAATTTGTTAAGAATAGGTCTTCGTGCATGACTCAAATTGAACCTCTCATCCATATTCAAGTTTCCTGCATACTTACCAATCTCTATAGCCTCTCTCACTTTATACTTGTCATGATAATTCAGAGTGACAACTTTGTTATCTTCAATTCACATTGAATGCTTTTTTTTTAAAGTGCTCCACCAATATTGATTCCAGCTTTTTTCCAAATTAAATTTGACAGCATGTTCCTTGAACATTGTCTTGATGGACTTGCCTATTTCCCCAATATAAAGAAGTCCACATGAACACTCAATCCAAATATATTTATTTTTTAAAATTATATTGTTTGCAATTGTATTTTTATTAATGATGTAAATAGAAAAGGTGAATTACTTAAACATTGATTGGGTTAAAATATTTGAGTCTTATTTGAAGCTCTATGTCCTTAAACACATACATTAGTGGTGGTATGCTTTACAAAATAATTATAAATTTGGTTGCTCTCTTTTGCCTAACATCTATTGTGGTTATTTTTTTTCCTAATATATTTTATATGACTCGTTCTTTTTTATTCTACAAATTCTTATTTAATAAATAAACATGTAAACTGGGTCAAAACATTTGAGTCTTATTTGAATCTATATGTCTTTGAACATATGGAAGTGGAGGTCTGTGATATAAAATAATTAGAATTTTGATTGCTCATTTTTACTTAACATCTATTGTGGTTGATTTATTTTTCCTAACATCTCTTATACAACTTGTTGTTCCTTCTAATCCCACAAACTCTTATTTAATAAATAAACATGTAAATTGAAACATTCACATTCAATAATATAAATAAAAAAATTATAAGTAAATCATATAATTTTTTTATTCTCCACACTTCGGATCACCCATTAATCCATTATTTAAAAAAAAATAAACATATACTTTAAAGTGCACATAAATTAAGGAGATGTATTTGTTTTAATCTATGAACTACCAAGACAATTTCTTTTATTGCAAAAGAATTAAATTTTGATTGGTGCAAACATAATTTTATTATAATCCAAAAAGATTACCCCTAATGTATTGGATCTTAAGTGCACGAGACTCTCACGTCAGGCATTTCAATAACATTAATAATGTTATTTTTCAAAACCTACAGTAGTGCATTTTCCCTAACATTATTATTAATATTACCAACTGTACCCAAAGTTACAATGCCTATGACAATAAGAATGGAATAGAAATGAAATAAAATTGATGTAGGTAATAAAGTATTCTCTTGGCTTGTTATATAGAATTATTAGCTATTTTGTCTAGGCTATTAACAAGCTTAATAGTTGGTGGGGTCTAAATTCTTAACCTATGAATTGGTTTTTTTCCTCAACTGCATAACTTGTGAGGCAAAGCTCAAGCCATAGTTGGCAGACATTTATGGTAATTAATCTATCAACCTTGCCTTTGGGAGAACATTTGTACCATATGGGAATTGATTGTACCCTAATTAATATCTTTTTTGTAGTAGGCCAACGATATTTAAGCATATTTTTTAGAGTGCTCTCATGTCCAATGTGATTAGAAATGGATTCACATTTTTTTTAGGATTTCTTTATTTAAGGATTACATGTAATTGCCGAGACACATTACATATTTTTGGAATTTTTCAGAGTTACCATTCCATTTCAACTTTACAAATAGAGGAAGTTTACATTTTTTTATGAAATGAGCTTATATGTGAGAAATTATCTCTTAATAAAAAGGTTCATATGCTTAGCGCTATATTTCTTAAGTGCAAGGTCAAGTAAAAAAATGTTTGCCTTGAGTTTCAACATAAGTTGGATTTTTTGAATCAATGGAGCAGTGTCTTGTGCACCTTGAGTTGAGTGACACCCAGTATCTTGATGTAGGGTTATTGTCCTTTAGTGCCTCACTAACAGTAAAGTCACTCTCACAAACACCTATGTTTTGTAAGCTTCTTACTCGATACAATAACATCCTAAGGGTTGTACAATCTTACATCAACCAAAAAGGTTTCTTAATTTTGATTTTAGATTATAGTTCAAATTTAAAATTTGAAATGATTTACATAGATTATTCTCTAACTATTGATCATGGTGTCACATACTATACGACCTCACTACCTTGCTTTCCTTTTTCATGGACTATATTAACCAAGGTTGAAGCAATCAGAACTACCTTAAAAACATTTGAATATATTTTTGAAGTTGGCATCTTATGAATATTGTGTAACCATTCTCAATTCTCATGATCAAATTTTAATGTGCCTCGTTGAAACTATTTTTCCAGCAAGGGTGAATCATAATATAATAAATAATTTGAGAGGTCGGATGTAATTGTTTCTAACTTCCATTAGTCCTTTGGAAACAATCTAGGTCTAGCTAAAGAAGGTTAAAATTTGTATCATCATTACAATACAGTACAGTAAGGTTGTTAAGTTTATAAATTACTCAAATAAATTTTCTTTTAAGGATTTTAACCAAATTCTTTTACGGAAGTGTGAATGGGTACATATTTTAGCATAAATAATATGTTGTTTATTAATATTTTTTAAAGAAATATATATCATCTTCTAAAAAATCTTTTCATTTTTTCCAAGAATAGAATTTACTCATTACATAGTAATGAGGTTAAATAATCTTATCAAAATTGATACTATTTTTAGATTTTTTTGTGAAAAGTCAAAACTAGGGTTCCATAGAGTCATGAACAACCCTATTCTGCCAAAAAAAAAATAGTGCTTGTTCAAGCACATGAGCACGGTCCTCTTCAAATGTAAAAATAAAAATGAAAATCCCTCTTGTCCCAAAATGAATGTTTGTCTATCCCTTCATTTTCCAATGAATTGATGCCTAGGTTCCTAGCACCTACTCACGTGGCCTCTGACCCACAAACTTGTAAATCAATCTAAATTTTCTTAGGAAAACCATTTCTTGTTGGATTTAATTTTATTCAAATGATAATTGACTCTTCCATGAAGATGTGGATATGTCCAAATGCCATCTAGAGGTTTACATTTTTATCATTATTCAAATGAATGCTTAAGTCTATAATAATTATGGATGTTTTTGGATAAAGGGGTGAGAAATCTGAGCTTTGAAATCCATGAAACCTAGGCATATTGGGCATAACAAGATGGGGGCAGTCAGGGGCACGGTTGTGCAACAATAAAACAACAACAGTCCCTTGTAATGGCAATCACTACAAGAACTTGTTATTCAACAATCGCCTATTGCCCTAAAACATCCTCCTTTGGTTAATTTTTTATGATTCATACACTTTAAAAAAAAAATTGTAATATTATTGAAAAATTAATCACTCACCCTTTCTTGTTTGGTTTGAGATTTTCTTTACGTCAATTATAGGTATGTTCTTATTAGCTTTGCATTGAGTCAAAGCACTTTATTCCACAACATCAACACATTTGTAAACTTTGTAATATTGAACTAAAATCAAAGGAGCATTTTGTATTTAGGTATTAGTATATTAGAAAACTCATTAGTCAATTTTATTTCCTACTTAGACAAGATCAAGGCTCTCTATGAGATCTTATTTATTATGAGGATAAAGGACATGTAGCTCTATTCATCATAGAGATGTTCTAACACTAAGTTGTCATCTTTAAGAGTCGTCAGCACATGAGTTGTCAACACTACTCTTTTTTTAGAGTTCAACTTCAAACTCTTCTTCAACTTTAATTTTAAAAGTGTAAAAAGACCAAATATTCTACTCAACAGTCACGAGTCATCAGAAACAGATCTCAACAACTTAACTCTTATGTTTTATCCCATTTTTCTCTAAAAAAACTCTTATATTTTTTCATGTAATTTTCTTGTAATTCTATTAAATTTCTATGCTTATTAAAGTAATTTTATTGCAATATTATTCATATATACATGTGATAAAAAAGCATGGTTGTAAATTTCAATAGTTAAATCTGATGGAAGACCCTTCTTCTCAAATAGTTTTTTTAGTTAGTTTTTTGTTATAATAACTCATTTCAATAAAAGGAAAAATAAAATACTAAATATATATTTATTATAAATCTATACAATTTTTTATTTGAAAGTGTCAATAATTCCATCTTATATGTTATAAATCTTAAACAAAATAATTGGTTTGTTTTAAGGTGTAAAATCTCAAATACAAGTATACAAACCATCAATTTTAACCCTAATCCTTTTAAGTTTAAATATACAAAACTTCATACTTTATAATATGAATAAATAGTTTTTTGAAAAACTTGTGTGTAATTTTTTATTATCAATATTTCAAATCATCCCATGATATATCATTATGAAAAAATACATATTAGAATAATAGATTATAGCTCATTATAATAACACCCATTTAAGTCATGATATGAGAAAATTAATTAATGTAAAAATAATCATTATACATTAATTAAATAATGTAATATTTACTCACAAAAACATTAAATGCCCTTCTCCCTAAAGTAAGGGATCCCTTTTTAATTTATTAAGAATAGCTCTTCATGCATGACTCAAATTGAACCTCTCATCCATATTCAAGTTTCATGTAAACTTACCAATCTCTATAGTGTCTCTTACTTTAGATTTGTAATGATGATTTTCTACAGTGACAACTTTGGTATCCTTAATTCATATTGAGTGTTTTATTTTTTCAAGTGCTCCACTAATGTTGGTTTTAATTTTTTTTCCCAATGAATTTTGATAACATGTCCTTGACCCTCGTTTTGATGGACTTGTTCATTTCCCTGATATAAAGAAGTCCACATGAACACTCAATCGAAATACATTTTATTTTTATTTTTTAGCATTTTAATATTTGAAATTGTGCATTTGTATTTTTATTAATGATATAAATAGAAAAGGTGAATTACTTAAGTATTGATTGGGTTAAAATATTTGAGTCTTATTTGAAACTTTGTCCTTTGACACATATAGAAGTGGTGGTATGCCATGCAAAATAATTAGAATTTTGGTTGCTCGCTTTTGTCTAACATCTATTATGGTTGATTTATTTGTCCTAACATATCTTATATGACTCGTTGTCCCTTCTTATCCTATGAATTCTTATTTAATAAATAAATATATAAATTGGGTCAAAACATTTGAGTGTTATTTGAAACTTTATGTCCTTGAACACATATGGAAGTGGTGGTCTCCGATATAAAATAATTAAAATTTTGGTTGCTCACTTTTGCCTAACATTTATTATGGTTAATTTTTTTCCTAACATCTCTTATATGACTTGTCGTTCCTTCTTATCCTACAAACTCTTATTTAATAAATAAACATATAAATTGAAACTTTCACAATCAATAATACAAATAAAAAACTTTTAAATAAACTATATAATTTTTTTATTTGCTACATTCTGGATCACCCGTTAATCCATTATTTAAAAAAAAAAAAATAAACATATACTCTAGAGTGCACATACTTTAAGTCCATAGATAAGCATGAACCCAAAGATGATGTATTTGTTTCAATCTATGAACTATTAGGACAATTTCTTTTGCTATTAAGAATTTAATTTTGATTGGTACAAATACAATTTTTATTATAAATTAAGAAATTTAATCTTAATGTATTGGATCTTAAGTGTACGAGACTCTCATGTCTGGCATTTCAATAATATTAATAATGTTATTTTTCAAAACTTGCAACAGTGTATTTTTCCTAACATTAATATTAATATTATCAATTGTTCTCAAAATTGTAATGCCTACAACAATAAAAATGGAGTTCAAATGAAAGAAAATTGATGTATGTAATAAAGTGGAGTGAAAATATATAATTATATAAATGTAAATGTAAAGAAGGAAAAGTAAATAATAGTGATATATTTTCATTTTAATTTATTATTTACATTAAAAAATAAAATTTTAATAAAAATATAATTATAAAAAAGTTAATAAATATATAGATAAAATTATATTTTATTTATATATTCACATAAATCATATTACATAATCTCAATATATCTATATCTATATCTATATCTATATCTATATCTATATCTATATCTATATCTATGTATAAAATATTTATTATTTTTTTTTTACATTTCTTTAATAAATATTTTGTATAATTTTTTTTAATATATTAAAATTTTATTATCTCCTTTTTATTTGAATTCCAATTCTTCTTCGATCAACACTTCTTCAATAAAAGTTTTGCTTAAAAAATCTATGTTTGATGCAATTCTTCCCCATGTAGTGAATGAAATACATTTGATGGTTTGAGGTTTTTTTATTCAAGGTGGTTTAATTTGAATCATCTTGCATGCGTTAATGTTGTCGGGTGGTTTTTTATCATTAGTGTGTCTTATCCAAGTTTTTTTTAATGATTATGAGGCTAACCTTTCAATAAGAACAATATTATTTTGGTGGTTTTGTGGTATTTTTAATATAAGTGTCAAAACATTATATAAGTTTTGTGATATATTAAAGATAGAAATATTATTTTAATGCATGATAAAATAATTTTATATTAAAATTTATTTTATGAGTTTGAATTAATTATTGGTTTAGTTTAAATCAATATTATCATAATTGTTTTTATGATTTTGAAGAAGGATATTGTATTTTTAATTTTGAAATATGTTGATTTTTTTTTTAATGTCGTTTTATCTAAAATTGGAATTTTTAGTCTTTATGATTTTTATTCCTTTTAATTAATCATTGATTGAGTTATTATTTATTTCTAATTCTTATTTTACATTGTTTTAGATGATTAAAATAATTTAAACATATAAATATCAAAATTTAAATATAGTTCTAATGGCAAATACAAGACAAAAGAGACTACTTAAATAAAAAACAAATATACATTATGAAAAATGATCCAAGCATATAAATTTTGAAAATTGACCAATACAAAACATGTAACAACAAAGTTTGATCAAGTACAATAAAAAATATATATACACTAGTATACAAGACTAATAACTAACATATAAGTCAAAATTTTAAGATTAGATTATTTAAATATAACAAACAAATTTATAATACCATACAAGATCGATAGATAAAACATCTACAAATAAAGAGATAACAACAAATTAGTGAGTTTTTTTCCTACCCATCAATAGACATGTGATTTTACATGCAAAAATTTAAATATTTGATATTTTTATGTTAAATTTTGTTGAAAAACAACATCCATATGTAATTAACGAGTCAAAAATAATATTAAAAGATGGAAATGGTAAATCCTCTAACATAATAAAAAATCCAAAATAAAAAGAATAGTATAATATAATATTAATTGATAGAGGGATATTATTTATATTTTGAATTATAAATATTTCAAAAATTAAATACATACTTTAAAAAAGGTGTTAATTTAGTAATTGACAAGTAAAGCTATTTGTTTCAATGGCATCTAACATTTATATTATATAAACATTCCCTCTGACCTCTATTGGATAAACATTCACTTTGTCCGTTTACAAATATGATTTTACCTACACCACCTATTAAAGGTTTAATAAAAAAATATTAATTATAATATTTTTATTGGGATGGATTGAAAAAATAGAGTTATAAAAAAAAGAAAAAAAAGGATATAATAAATGAAAGGATTTTTAACTTATGTCTGGAAATATAAAATAATTAATGAAGCAAGTGGCAAACAACATAAAATGTGCTTAGGTCAGATCAACCTTCTAAAGAAACCAAAAGAACTATGGGATTATGGGATTTAATGGAGCACCTTGTGGAGATGGTATATACTTTGTAGCAACATCAGAACATGAAACAATTTTCAAGCATAGAACAAATAATCATGTTGATGCATCCAAATGATTGTGTACAAAGAAGGGTCTTAATTTTCATTTTTAAAAGTTGCATTTAAATGGAGTTCTAAATATGAGTGATTCCCATGCAAAAGTAGACATAAAGGGGAAAATATTAAGGAAAATTAGTAGCCCGAATTGGGAAGTAGCTAAGCAAGGTCCAGAAGACCATAAACATTGACAAAATAGTAACATTTTTAATGAATCATGATCCCTTTTTTTGAAATTTAATTTTTTCACAATTGAATTTTCATGATGTAAATTAGATGAGGGACGACCACATTAATTTTCAGGGGTAAAATTATTATGATCTGATTAGAGTTGACTATTTTTTTTGTGATGTATGTTGTATCAATGTATATGTCAACTATTTGTAATTACATTTTCATTTGACACAAATTTATGTATTCGATTTTTTTGAAGCAAATTTTGTATCAACAAGTGAAAAAGGTGATTTGATCAAGGTGTTGCTTGTAATGATATTAAAAAAATGAATGTTAACATAAAATATGATGCAAAATGTGATACAAAAAGTTTCCTCATTTTTTGATAATAACTCCCTCCAAAAATTCAAATTCATATTCCTAACATAAATCCTAATGTAAATCCTAACACAATTGCATCAGCCCATACCATAGGCTAGGAAAATAAACTCCCATTGCTTATTGGTGCAATCATATGCCCCCCTCATAATACAAAATAGATTTGACATATCAATGAATACAAAATGGATAGTGTAGACACTTCATTTTTACCACCTTACGTGTCAAAATTGCAAAATGAAATGACTTCCTACATTAACACACAAACTAGTCCAAATCATCTATTCATCTCAAATTCTTCTACATTTCTAACATATAAATTTGAATTTACCTTGAGGCATTCGTAATTATGGAAATGCACCATTTCAAATTATCTATTCACTATCATCATTTCATATTGGATGATTTCCTTTACTATTAACTATTGATTATTCATTATTCATTGTTCACTATTCATTAGTTAATTAATTTAAATTAATTAACTAAACCTTCCCTAATCATAAATTGTATGGATTTTAGAATATTCATAATTTTTAAAACTAAATATTTCCTATTATCCCCACTTTATTCTATGAATTTATTTTATATTCACCTCTTTCTCCACTTTTCCCCCATTATCCATTTCCTCCATTTTTAAATCTAAAATTCCTCCACATGTCCCCTATTATCCTTGTACTTCTAAGATTCCCCTTCCACTTGGGGGGCAAACTCTAATAAAATGGAATATTAATCCTCTTCCCTTGATCTTCCAAAGAGATCAAGGGCTTAATTGATTGATCCATGTAAAATGTGGAGGGTGCATCCTTCACCCTCCATCTAACATTTAAGATGGATGGTTCAGTTTTATTCAAGAATATTATAAATAAGACCTTATACCTCCCTCATTTTCATGCTCAATAATCATAACGAAGCCCTGCAAAATTTTTAGAACCCTCTTGTGCATTAACCCCTTTTCTCATCATCCATTATGTAAAGCTTCCAAGAGGAGATGCTGCCAACTTAGACAACATTGCTATAACCCCCTTTGGAGCTACATATCAAGATCCACATCTGCTTATGATAAGGTTAATGATCCATGATGGAAGGTATAATCATTTTTTTATTTACTTTCTTGATTTGGTTTCATTTCTCTTTGCTTTTACTCATAGAGGTCTTAGGCTTTTAGGTGTTAGATATGTATTTAGTATTGATTGTTATTCTTTGCTAAATTTATAACCCCTGATTGTAATCCTATAGATTCATTTGGCACACCTGGTGGGACTCGCAATCCCTTAGTTCTTCTTGTCTTTCTTTAAAGTTTCAATTATTTTAAATATAAAACACTTATACTTTCCTCTTGCACCTATTAAGAGTTTCATGAGGATCATAAACATTTTGGTTATTTTTTATTCTTTTTTGCAGGCTTTCAATAGACAAGGAAGATTACATTATTAACAATATGTTTGTAGTTTTTTGAGTTGGCTTGAGCTCAACAAAATTAGAAGGTTTGCAGGGGTTTTATTTTGATCTTTCCTATTATAGATTGCAAACCCATAACTTGACTTCTAGAGTTTCGTTCTTGCTCATCTGGACTCCATTTTAGATGATTTATTTTTAAAAAGTGCATGCTTCTCATGAATCTTTTGAATTTATAATTAATTATGTTGTGTTTTACATAGACTATTTGTAAAACAAGAAAAATAAGAGTACTAATAGGTAATTGCATGTAATTGGAGGGCCAAAAGGGGGTCTTAAGTGGACATGTTTCTTTATAAAAATTAAGAAACCTCAATTTTTATAGATTATTTGAGACACTTAAAATAAAAATTTGAAGATATCATAGAAACATGAATTGTAGTATTTCAAGTCTAGTTTATAAAATACTAATTTGTTTTTGAAATGGTCAAGTATAAGTAGGTCAAACATCATAAATTCAAAGAAGTAGAAATATTTTTTAGAAAAATCAAAGTAGATAGTTGTTTGTGTGGCTCATCCTTTTTTGAGCATCGTTTAAATTATTTTAAAACTCTTTGATGGAAAATTAGATAATATCATCTAGTTTGAAACCTATTTAAAAAATAATAATTAATGAATATCTATTTTTTTACTAATTTAACAAGTCAATAGACCCTAAAATATGATCAATAATGTATAGCCAACCATGTGGCCCCCATTAACTACCTCAAAAAATATCAAAAATTATATATTTTTTTGAATGTGTATAGAATTAGGTCTAGTTTCCAACCATATAATTTTTTTTTGGTTTGAATCAAAAAATGAAAATATACATAAACAAAGATGAATATGCACAGTTAAGACATATAGTGATAAAAAAAAGACATACTTAGAAATAAATATAGATAATTTTTTTAAAGTAATAAAAATAAAAAAAATTATATATTTATAAAGAGGAGATTGTAGTCAGTGTTTTAGTAATATTTTAAATAAAATTTTTGATAAAATTCATAGTGCTTAGCATGGTCAAAGTTGCATTTTTTTTAATTTTTAGTCAAAAACACGCATTTGACTATGTGTTTATAAGTCCATGCCTCAGGTTCGAGGATCAAATCCATTCTCAAGTCTTTAGGCATGTGTTTTAAATGTCAAACATAAGAACCATGTATGCATAATTACTATGTACATAGAATATTTTATGTGCATTTCACATGCATTTCACTATCTTATTGTTTTGTTATAATTTTTTTAATTCCAAAACTTCATGAATGGCCTTAGTAGATTAAATAGTTTTTAACATTAAAGTTTTATACATAAAAAAGATGGGAACAATTAATTGATATTGTAATCATCCCTTCATTGGCTCAAATAAATAGATTTCTGACTGCAAAATGTGATTTTGGGTACAATTATCACCAACATCATCGCAAATTGAGACAATCAGTCAATTGGGGTAATTAGTAATGTGATTTGCTCTGAATGGATCCCTATGAACATAATTATTTCTCTAAATAATGTTAAGTGGGGTTAAATCTATTGATTTAAGGTTTAGGGTTTATGCTTTAGGGTTTAGGGATTAGGGTATATAGGGTTTAGGTTATAGGGTATAAGGTCCAATAGTGAATGCAATTGGGGCCAAATTTGTTGGAAAACTATCATTGATTTTAATGGAATTGTAATTGATGTCAACAGAAATATCAATGGAATTGCAATGAAATTCAATAGAATTGTTAATGGAAATATCAACAAAATTATAAATGAAAATGTCAACAGAATTGTCAATGAAAATGTCAGAATGTCAATGGAAATTTCAATGGAAATGTCAAAATGTCAATGAAAATGTTGAGGAAATGTCAACAGTCACATATTTTAGTGAAGAGGTGCCTTTTAGATACGACGCCTCCTTTGTGAAGAGCCTTTGATGGATATATAAGGTGGATAGAAGATTGAGAAATAAATGGAAGTTGAAGTGTGAGATATGTGAAGATTAATAAAGAAGAGAAGGAAACAAGTGTGTGGAGAATAAAAAGATATATCATACAAACACATGAAAATTTAAAGAATAGAATTAATTATTTCTATCATTCAAGCATAAGTATATTTTTGTGGAGAAGAAGAAGATGAAAATAAATTTTCCATCATTCATTGATGAATCAACAATAATAAGAAAAATATTATTTTAGTAGAGTTCGATGCCTCAAAAAAAGAGATTGGTGTCTCTTGCTAAGTTGGTGCTTCACAATGGGGATTGGTTTCTCTATTAGGTTAGTGTCTACAAAAATTTTAGCGATTGAGATTGGGTCTCTAGTAGGTTGGTGCCTAAGAATTTTATAAAAATATTATTATATGACTAGATTTGGATGGTAGTTCCAAGCATCTATTCATTTGTGCTTTTTCCTTGAAAGGGTTTCTACATAAATCTGGTGTCAATCTATGTCATTATTATGTGAATGATTTAATTATAGATATTAAGTTTCATTAAGTAAAAGCTAAGATTATACTGATTCACCCCTCCCTCTCAATATAAACATGTGCTCAATAATTGGTATCAGAGCAGTTCCTTCAAAAATTGCCTAACTACTAGAAGGTAGATCTCAGGAGCACACATGGCCAGACAAGAAGGTTTATCCATAAACATGGCTTCATTGTTTGATGAAACAAATTATGATTTTTGGAGTATAAGAATGATCACTTTTTAAAGGTATTTAGGGTTTGATATCTAGCAAGTAGTAGTAAATAGTTATAATGTTCCATCATCTCCACTAACAAAACAAGATGGAAAGAAGGCGAGTGAGAATAATGCAAAATCTATGATTGTAATCTTGTGTGGTCTATCAGAATCAAAGTTTATCAAGGTGATGTATTATCAATTAGTGAAGGAAATATGGGACAAACTAAAAACCATCTACAAAGGTGATAATAAGTTGAAGAAGGTAAAGCTTCAAACACATAGAAGACAATTTTTTCAGTTCAAAAATGAAGGATAAAGAAAACATTGCAACCTATCTAATTCACATGGATGAAATCATCAACACTATTAGAGGTCTTAGAGAAAATAATGAAGATACAATGATTGTGCAAAAAGTATTAAGGTCTCTCCCCTTAAGCTTTGATGCCAAAGTCTTTACCATTGAAGAAATGAGAGATCTAGATACACTAACAATGGATGAATTGCATGGGATCCTCATGACATATGAAATGAAGATCGAAAAGGAAAAATCATCTAAGAATGAAGCAGCCTTCAACGCATCTAAGAAAGGTAAATATAGAGAACCTGAATCAAATGATATCACCAGTGATGAAGAAGATGATAAGGAGGCCATGTTTATTAGAAAGTTTAAAAATGGATTCGATAAATACAAAGGTAAGATACCTTTCAAGTGTTTTAATTATGGTAAAATAGGGAACTTTGCTACTAAATGTCCACATAAGGATGATATAGATGATGAGGAGAATAATAATGAGGAAATAAATAAAAAAGAAAGTAAACCTAAATACAATAAAAGCTTTAAACAAAAAGAAAATAAGAAAAAGTTTGGTAAGCATAAGAAAAGCCTCTATTCCAAAAAGGATAGTAGCTCAGCTGAAGAGAGTGATGAGAGCATATATTAGATAGTGAAAGATAATAAATTTTGTTCATAGCTATAGAAATAAAAAATGATGCCTTTACAAATGAAGACACCTTGGAAGAGGAAGAAGATAGTGTAGATGAAGGAGAGGTAAATCTCGAAGAAGAGATGATTTGTGCCTTGGGAGAGATAAAAATGTTGAAGAAAAAGAATTTGAAACAAAGAGTACAAATTCAAAAATATGAAGAGGAATATATTGCATTGAAAATAAAGATGACATAAAATGTTGAAGAATCAGACAAGGTTATTGATGGCTTAAAAACTCAATTATAGGAAATTAAAAGGATTAAGGAGAAAATAAGAGCCAAATTGAAAACAAAGGAGCATGAGTGCAAAATAAAAGAATCTAAAATAATTGCCTTGAAATTAGAATTGGAGAAGACAATAAATGAGTTGAAGAACATATCAAAATTTGAGAAGAGTACTGGAGTGTTGAGTAACATACTAATAAGTATGGCATTGGCTATGATGAGAACTAAAATAATACTGAAAAAGGGAAAAGTTCAAAATCTATAGACTCATCAAAGAAAGTAAATAAAGAGAAGTCAAAGAGCTATGTGGATGTACTTAAGATGTATGTGACTATATAAAGTGAAAATAAGACAAAGCATGTCAATTCTCCTCATAGAGAAAATAGAGGTAAGAACATCCTATTAGAGATCTCAAAAGATCATTTACGTCAAGGTGGAATAATGTGATAAGGTGCACAAGCTACTTTTATGGTTATTGTTATTATTGCAATCAATTTGGTCATAGAGCAATAGAGTGTAATGCACATGCAAGAAATGAATATGCATGGAATTATGGAAAAGGCACTTATGGAGTTTCCAGTAGAAACTATAACTTATTTTCCCCACTATTGAATTATAATGAGAATAATACTATATGTTATAATTTTAATAACTATGGACATATAGCATAATTTTTTAGGAGTGTTTTCATAGAAACCCCTAAAAAAACAAAAAGGTGAATACCCCAGTTATAAAGAAAAGAGAACCTACAAAAATCTAGAAGCAAAAGCAAGAGAAATAAAATCTAAACAAGAAGGATAGACCTATGCTTGTAAAAACTAAATTTCATGAATAAAAGGTATCACTAAGCTCATAATAAAAATGAATTTAGGGGGATCTAATCATTGCATTATCTTTTAGCTCTATAGATTATTTGGTGATATGCATTTAGAGGATAAAGTGAAAGATCAATTAATGAATATTCTTTGTGAGAGTGATGATGCAAGTGATGGTACTATTATTAGAAACAAGTCATAAAAGTAGAAATAGAGTAGAATGAAATTAGTCAGGGTGAAGAACATCTTATAATACACATGGGGCAACATCAAATGTAGATTATAGAAGGTAGCTCAGATCCATCAAGTGATCAAGCTAGGAATGTTAGTGAGAATATTGAGCATGATATGTAGATAGAAAGGGAAGTGGAAAAGAGGAGTTACCATTTGAGTAGCTAAAGATAATTCAGATGGATTTAGATGATGTCAAAAAGCCTAGATTTGATCAAATTCAATGAGAGAAAATGAGAAAAGAATAATTCCTTATGCAAAAGGATAGGGAAGAGCAGAAACATAATCATTTAGTTACGATAATGTTGAACAAGATGACATGGATGTTTCATATGATTTATTTGTGGATGGAAGTATAATGAGTATCCCTTTGCCATTGATGTCAAAGGGGGAGAATTAATGAAAGAGGGAGCAAAGGAGGAGAACTACAAAAAGGTAATTTCTCTACAGATTTTCCATCAATGACAAAGGGGGAGATTCTTGGAATATTGTCATTGATGTCAAAAGAATTGTAATTGATGTTAATATAAATATCAACAGAATTGTCAATGGAAATATCAACGAAATTGTAAATGGAAATGTGAACAAAAATGTTGAAATGTCAATAGAAATATTGACAAAAATGTCAATGATTACATTTTATGGTGAAGAGGTACCTCTTGGATGGGATGCCTCCTTTGTGAAAAGCCTTTGAAGGTTATATAAGGTGGATAGAAGGTTAAGAAACATATGTAAGTTGAATTATGAGATATGTGAAGATTAATAAAGAAGAGAAGGAAGAAAGTGTGTGGAGAATAAAAAGATATATCATACAAATACATGCAAATTTGAATAATGGAATTAATTATTTCTATCACTTAGGCATAAGAATTTTTTTTTGGAGAATAAGAAAAAGAAATTGAATTTGCCATCATTCATTAATGAAGCGACTATAGTAAGGTGGAACGATATTTCAGTAGAGGTCAGTGCTTTAAAAAGAAGAGATTGGTGTCTCTTGTTAAGTTGTTACTTAGAAGTGGGGATTGGTGTCTCTAGTAGGTTGGTGCCTACACTTTTTTAGAGACAGGGATTGGTGATTCTAATAGGTTGGTGCCTATGAATTTTTAAAAATATTATTATACGGTTGGATTTGGATGGTAGTTCGAAGTAGATATTCATTTGTGGTTTTTCCCCAAAAGGGTTTCACGTAAATCTCAAGTTAATCTATGTTATTTATATGTGAATGATTTGATTATGGATATTAAGTTTAATTAAGTAAAAGATAATATTATATCGATTCACCCCCACTCTTAGTATAAGCATGTGCTAAAAAAATTAAGCTCCTTGAACCTATTTGTGACTACAGAATGTGTTTTTGGGCTCAATTGGACCCACATCATCATAGATTAAGCTAATTAGTTAATTGGGATAATCAGTGGTGTGATTTGGACCAAAATGAGCCATGTGAACTTAGTTTTCTTAGTCTAAATATTATTCTATTAGGGATAAAATGATAGATTTAGGGTTTTAAGACTTTACGATTTATGGTTTATGGGTTGTGGCTTAGGGTTTATTGATTAGGGCACAAGGTTTATGTTTTAGGGTATATAAGTTCTAATCATGAAGGAAATTAGGGCTAAGTTGAGCTCCTTGAACCTATTTGTGATTACATAATATGATTTTGGGCTTAATTAGCCCCTACATCATCATAAATTAAGCCACTTAGTTAATTGGACCAATGATTAATGTGATTTGGGCCAAATTAAGCCTTGCAAACTTAATTCTTACTCTAAAAGATGTTAATTAGGGATAAATGAATTAGTTTAGGGTTTAATGTTTAAGGTTTAAGGTATAGGGTATAGGGTCCA
This sequence comes from Torreya grandis, assembly GCA_037957365.1. Lineage (NCBI taxonomy): Eukaryota > Viridiplantae > Streptophyta > Pinopsida > Cupressales > Taxaceae > Torreya > Torreya grandis. The sequence continues at coordinate 1,849,883 of JARHVA010001535.1, forward strand.
ATCGCGAAGGCAATTGAAGATAATTTGAGATACTTAAATTTATTTGTGATTATATAATTTGATTTTAGACATAATTAGCCCCAATGTCATCATAAATTGGGCCAATTAGTTAATTGGGCCAATAAGTAATGTGATTTGCATTGAATTGAGCCCTAGATGAATGTAATTATTACTCTAAAGGATGTTAAGTGGGGTTATATTGATTGGTTTAAGGTTTAGGTTTTATGATTTAGGGTTTAGGTTTTAGGGCTTAGGTCATATATGGTTTAGGTTTTAGGGTGTAAAGTCTAGTCATGAAGGCAAATAGGGCTAAATTGAACTCTTTTAACCTATTTGTGACTATAAAATGTGATTTTAGGCTCAATTAGCCCCCACGTCATCATAGATTGAGATAATTAGTCAATTATAGCAATGAATGATGTGATTTGGGATAAATTGAGCCCTATGAACCCAATTATTACTCTAAAAGATGTTAATTGAGGATAAATATACTGGTTTAAGGTCTAAAATTTAGGGTCCAATCATGAAAGAAATTGAGAATAATTTGAGTTTCTTGAACTTATTTATGACCATATAACCTATTTTTGGTTTTGATTAGCCTCCATAAGATTACACATTGAATGAATTAGTCAATTGGGGTAGTTAATGGTGTGATTTGGACCAAATTGAGTCATGTGTACCTAATTCTTAGTTTAAATGATGGTAACTAGGGTTGAAAGGATTGGTTTAGTGTTTTAAGAGTTTACAATTTATGGCTTCTGGTTTATGGATTAGGGTTTAAGGTTTTAGAGTATAGGGTATAGGGTTTAGGATTTAGGGATTAGGGTTTAAAATTTAGGGTATAGGGTTTATGGTTTATGGCTTAGGGTTTAAGGTTTAGGGTATAAGGTTTAAGGTTAGGGTTCAATTGTGAAGTTAATTGAGGATAATTTGAGTTACTTGAACTTATTTATGAGCACATGATGTGTTTTTGGGTTTGATTAGCTCCCATGTCATCACAGATTGAGTGAATTAGTAAATTGGGGTAGTTAGTGGTGATATTTAGGCCAAATTTATCCTCGTGAACCTAATTATTAGTCTAAATGATGGTAATTATGGCTCAAATGATTGGTTTAAGGTTTTAAGAGTTTAGGGTTATGTGGCTTAGGGTTTAGGGATTAGGGTTCAAGGTTTAGGGTATAGGGTCCATAAAATCCATATAAAGTTGTACAAAATGTGAACACAATACAATATCCCAGGTTAATGTTGTATAGGTATATAATTCCAAAAAACTATACATCAAGCCATATAGGCATACAATAAAATATAATAAGACATGATCCTAATCATCAAAATGCATCACTCCCTTTATCTTGTTTATAGAAGCCTCTCATTTGTATGCCTTCCTCAAAACTAAAGGTGTCATATATTTTTTATTACAATTCCTCTTCTGCTCAAAACTTGCCTATAGATCCAACTGTTCATATTCAAATATTGTCAAAAACTTTACACATATACTAGAGCAAGATAATTAAAAAATTAACAATTTAAGATTTTAAAATGATAAAAAAAAATTTCACAGGTGCACTTATTATAAGCTAGTGTTCACGATCAATTTGGGACTTGCACTCAATAGGGTCAATGATAGGTTCACACTGGTGAACATGAGTGTGAAACAGATCACCAATAGGAGTCAGTGATGTGCTCATGATAATGAAAGGGTTGGGTCCCTAAAAATATACATATATAAAAAATAAAAATTCAAAATTATCTCATACACATTTAAGCTAACTGACTAAATCATTGAAATATAATAGAAAAAATTACAAATTAAATTATCAATGTACCATGTCACACTTACTAATCATTTCAATGGGACCTTAAGACATCACTGGAGGAGTTTGCATAGATAATTATTTTGTAGTCATCTATTTTCACAAGTACAAAGGATAATTAAAAAACACACATCCATATTTACACTTAAATGTTACAATAACTATCATTTACCTTAGTGAGTTATTGTGTAGATGAAATCACAATAACAACACCTACATTTGCTCACTCCTGAATATATGGCAAAGTGTCTAGTGTGGTCATCAAATGAATAAATAAAATATCATTATTAGTCACTTAAACATATATATACAACAACATACATGTATAATGGAAGTATATACAAGAATAGTAGTAATAACACACATGCTTGTGTGGCCTCCAAAATCCTATTGCAACATAAAAAAGTTAAATACATTATTGATATTTATACATGAAAAATAATTATTAACTTTAAAATTGTATAAATATTTTGAATTTAACAAGTCTGATCATTTTTTTCAACAAGTAAAATATTAAAAATACATAAGAAGTTGAAGCCAAGGTGTCCAGATAAAATTTAGATGACTAAAACATAATGAGATCAATATCATCTAGGCCATGGAAATACCACTATGAGTGGGATGCATTATATCCTACTCTCCCTCTCCATACCAATGCATATAAGACCACATGATCTACAATAGTAAGATCATTGGGTAATATCACTCGATGAAGCCTCACCATGTCCACCCTCACCAATAGGAGTATTAAAATTTTTGGCTCGCATGCTGAATGAGGGGTTTAGTAAACACCTTAATCACATGGAAAGTATCAATCTCTAGAATCTTTTTAGCTATAGAAGGTAATATCTAGGAGGATGTGGTTTTTGATAGTAATATTATAGGATTATTAGGTGCACAATGTGCACCTAGCCTATCCTACATAGATCCCTTGCCTCTGCCCTAAAACTCCAAACAATTAAAATAGTTTAAAACTTCATTCAACACAAACTCACAATACAATTTTGTCAAAAAATACATCAGGAACTCATTATTTTCAAAATGTGGGTGATCAAAGACTATCCTCCACCGGTCCCAAATTTTTTATTTCATCAAATCACGAGTGCACAAGTGGATTGGAATCCATTTGGCTATCACATATAGTGACACAATAATTTTCCCATCATTGAATAGGGTATAAATTTGGGATTTGGTTATGTTTTTTATATCTCATAGTGGCTGGAGATAATTTGTTAAAATAATATTCCTGAAACCTATTTCTATACTTAGCCCACCTATCAATTTGACCTGTTAACAAGTCATTTTCACCTAATAATGTTTGTAATGTGTTTTCTAGAGCAATTTGGTGGGGGTTGTTTGCACGGGAATACCTTAATGTAATAATCAAATTCTCAAGTTTGATCTTATTTTTAATGATATGAGCTATTAAATCCTCTTGACTACCTCAGGGGGATTGAGGAAGTATAGGAGGGCTAGGAGGGTTCTGTAGGTTAGGAGGTATAAAAGGGTTTTGTGGGTTAGGAGGGATAGGAGGGGTTTGTGGGTTAGGAAGGATAGGAAGGGTTCATGGGTTAGAAGGGATATGATGGTTTTTGGTTTAGGAGGGAAAGGATGTTTAGGTTGTTGTTCATTTTCACTTGGCACATTAGCCTCTATATGTGTTGAAAAAAAATTCAATAAAAATACCACAAAATTAACTATTTTTTTATAAATGCATTAAAACATGTTTGCATACCTCTCTTACAATGTGCCATTGTTGAATTTGGGTTTTTGGAGATTTTTTGCTTCTCCTAGTCTCAGTAGCAACTATATATTTCCTCTTGTTATCTCTTAGTTGTAGTTTGCATTGATGCCAAATTAATGTCATCAACGCTTTATCTTTGGTTATGAAGTAACATAACTGCATATGTGGTTATATTTATTTACAACCACATACACAGTTTTAATGTGTTAAAACCATGTACATAATTTTAATACATTAAACCATGTACATGGTTCAGGTACAGTGATCATCTAACCTATGTCACAGAACCATGTACACACTTTTAAAAACCACAAACACAAAACTATTTCCAACACTCCAAACATAAATTTTTGTCTATTTTTTGGCTCCCCATCTCTATACACTTACCCTAATATGTTTATTTTTAGGATGCTTATCAACAAAGATAATAAAACATATTAGCATTCTAACTTATTTTCCACATGTTTTTCTTGTAAAAGACCACTTAAAAAAACATAACCATTTTCTTATAGGACCTTGGCCAAAGAAGTGGTGTTAAAATGTAAGACACAAACATATGCTCTCCAAACTTCTAAATTTAGGCTTAAAAATTTTTGTCTATTAAATATTTTCCCTTCTTGATTTTGGTTTCTATTGTTTATTGTAAGTTGTATGTTCTTTGTGGTCCTTGGGCATATTCTCTTCCATTTTGGGTGACCTAGAAATGCAAGGTGAAAACTTGTTTTTATCCCGAATATTTGCCAAATATGCTCTTCACTTTCCATTTTGGAGGATTCTTGTGAATCCAAACAACAATACCTTCCATGTTTTCTTTTTAGATTGTGTAAGTGGGATTTCATCACCTTATTACAAGTCTCTTAGGTTACGGTGATTGGGATGTCATTACCCAACATTCATACCAAACCCATTTATCTGGTGGGGTATATAAATTGAGGAATGTACCATAGTAAATGCCTAAGTGTTTGTGTATTTTACATACACTGTGACGTGAGGGGATTTCATGCTCTAATACCTAAAGTCATTTATAGTCCCTCAAAGTTTAAAATTTTTGGTAGCACTTCATTGAAATCCAAAGGATTAAGTGGTCATGAAAGGGGTACACTCTCATGTGAATAGACCATTTTTTGGTCTTAATTGATGGAATTTTTCCCACATACCAAAAGTTATATCAAAACCATCTAGAAATCCCATTATAAAAACTAGAATAAGACCTTTCAACCATAAAACATTCATCAAATTATGGTTATAAAGGAAATAAAAATTGAATGTCTTTCAATTACAAACCTTTTAAAATAAGGGTGGCATTAAAACACCACCAATAACTGCATTAATTAATTAATGAATCTTAAACTTTTTAATTCTCTCAAAAAGTGAGTATATTGAAGGATCGATGAATGTGGAATACTCACATGCTAGTCATTAAAATAGGATGTGATGCTCATATTTTTATTGTATGTATGTTTTTCTCAAACTGATTTGTTTGACAACCTTATACAAAAAAATTCCAAACAAGTTACACCACTTACACCTATGCACCTATGCACCAATGCATCACTCTACCCATTTTTTGGGTCAAAAATCATTCCTCTATACTCATTATGCCATTGAAAATTTTCCATGTCATACTATCCAAATCAATATGCATATTGTCTAAACCATGTTATTATTCTACCTATTTTGATTTAGCCCTAACTCCTAGATCACAATTCCCAGGTCACTATTCCTAGATCACTATTCCTAGGTCACTACTCCTAGGTCACTATTCCTAGATCACTATTCCATAATCATTATTATCATGTCACTATTCTTATATCACTATTCCCATGTCACTATTCCCATATCACTATTCCCAAGTCACTATTCCCATATCACTATTCCTAGATCACTATTCTTGGATCATTATTACTATGTCCAATCCATTATTCCCATATTAATATGTCCAATCCATTATTCCCAATTTAATTATTCCAAATTCACATTCTAAATTCCAAATTTAATCTAAAATTACATTAAAATTTAATCCAAATCAAATCTCATTTCAGATCCACATTCAATTCCAATTTTCACATTTGGAATTTGAGTCTAAATTGGAAATCCAAGATTCCAAAATTGAAGTTCAACTTCCATGTTCGAAATCCAAATTAGAACTTCAAATTCCAAATTAAAAATTCAAGTCTAAATCCAAATTCAAATTCTAAATTTTAAAGTCACATTCACATTTAGTTTCTGAATTCAAATCATAACCTCACCTTTTCATTCAATCTCCCACACCAGTCGATTAGAAATGACAAAGTCACAACATCCATCCTTTCTTCCATTAATATTCCAAATTCAAGATGAATGTTGAAATTAATTCAATATAATTTAAATTAAAAATCACATTCAAATTCAAATTCAATCCACGTCAAATATCATTTCAAATCCACATTCAAGTCTAGCTTCCACATTTGAACTTCAACTTCCAAATTCAAAATCCAATTAATAAATTAAAACCATTTGAACTCCAAGTCCAATTTCTAAAATAAATCAATTCAAGTCCCTTTTCTCTTATCAATTCCAAATCTAATTTATCCTATTATTTATTCAATCAAACATCAACATTTCCAAATTCATCCTTTCTTTTAAGGCTATGGCATCCATAATAGATCAAAATAGAGCCAAGTTTTAAAAATACATGTTTGAAAACAAAGATTATATATTTTTATGATTCTTATAAATATGCACTCAACTACCTATGAATTTAAATCCTAAAAACTTATACTCCATCCTAAATAGATAAGGTCACACCTTTTTCACATCAACATCACTCAAACATACCATATACTAGCCACAAACTTGATTATGGTCATACTAGCAAAGGAAAATACACTTTGACACCTCTATCTGACATTTAGCTAGCCCCTAAGCCACAATAATCACATCAAGATTCAAGTCCATTCACATCCAAAAATGTCTTAACTGAACCATTTCCATTTATAAGTCAAGATGTGGTATCCCAACTCTTTTAGCTTAGCCAAAACCTATCCTACTTGGCATCTTATTTTGATGTTTCATCCACAAGTCCAAAATCCACTCTGGACTTAGAGTCACAACTAATCCATTCATCTAGTTATGTCATGTCATTGCCCCCTCCAAGGGCCATATTTTATTGAATAACTAAAAAATTCCAAGTCTGAGATTCAATTAATGTGGTTGTGTCAAGATCCATTTCTCAATCATAATAAAACTAGTCCACTTCCGAGTTAAGATCAAGATAAATCATGCATCTTCAATGTTTATGTCGAAGCACCTATCTTTGAGGAATTACCATTTGACCAACCTCCTATCATTTATGAACTGATCTTTGACAAACCCTTATTTGATGAGCCCTTTTTTGAAGAATCCATTATTGACCAATAATCCATTATATGTCTATTACCCAAAATCCCTTGTTCTAGGAGTCCCTTCATCTTAAATCCTCCATTTCCAAATACATAGTGAAAAAGGTACTTTTAAGCAATGCAATTCAATAGGCTCTCTTTTTGGTTAAATCCACAAATAGATAAAATTTATTATTAGATGTGGATTCATATTCAATAGTGAAATCAAATATAAAATCAACATTAGATTCCACATCAAATTCACAATCATTATCAGTAGTAACATCCACATTAGCATCAGTGTCAACATCAATAACAATAACATCTCAATTTTAACATGTTGGTGATTCTTCCATAGATTTTTAGGAATTTTCCTTTAGAATAGGAACAATTTCTCCTATTAGTCTCTATGGGGTTTGGGTTGCCTTTTATCATCCCATTATCATTACTTGTCATTTTTGCATCAACTATCAGCTTATTATTATTTTAGTATCCTTTTTCCTATACTTGTCAATTAGGACCAACATAATCACACATTATTGGACTTATTCCATGATGATATATCAATTTCAAAATCTATGAGGATCTAAAGCAACATCCAGTTTGAAGATAATTTACCTTTCAAAATCTTGTTTGAAGTGCTAGAGAATAATTTCAAAGATCAAAAATTAGCATCACCTAGTGAACCCATGTTAAAGGCACTAGGTGATAGTCCAATTAAAAAATTGGAACCCCTTTATGAAACATTTTTTGAGACACTTGAGGGAAATCAAAGTAAAAAATGCAAGTTCCCTGCTAAAACATTGTTTGAGGCACTAGGGGAAAATCAATATCAAAATTTTTAGACCCTTAGTGAAAATCTCTTTGAGGTGTTATTAGACAATTCCAATCAAAATCTAGACATTCAAGAAGACTATATTGGTGAAAACCTCTTTGATCCACCAATAGATAATCAAATCAATTATTCATTTCTTGATGAAGACATTATTGAATTCAATCTCATAAAAACTGATAATCTAAAGATCATCTAAAACTACAGTAGCTCTAAGGCCTAAGAAGCAAAAAAATATTGTGGTCCTTTTGAGAGAATTTTCAAAGGTCTTTGATCTAGCAAGATTCAAAATCATAATGCATCGAGAATCAACAATGGTGTGTGTGACCAAAATTCCCAATTTACATTGGCCATTCAATAGTTATACCTCCCTTCATGACCATATCCTTTATTCAATCCTTGTCAAATCTAATCCCTTATCCAATGTTTATCATACCTTACCCTCCCTGCAGACAGTTTTTTCCATATAAGTTATTAATACATCTTATTTAGAGTTTCAGATAAATTAGAATAAAAAAATTATAAGGATCACAATGACATCAATACAATATACTTTATTAACAATATTATAGTAGATAAGCTATCCAAAATAGGCATGAGTTAGAAACCAAACAAGGCTCAACATTATACATCTCATAATACTCTAATGAGTTGAGAGGCTAAAAAGCATCTTTAAAAAATCATTCAAAATTTCAAAAATAAAAAGAGAAATCAAAATAATTTTTCCAATGGTGAAAGTACCATGATGAAAACCAGGTTTTTGGCATCATACATAAACAATTCATTATCAAAAAATATCTTGACACTTCGGGGAAGCTCCATCCCTTTCTCATATTCAAGCCATTTTGTCCATCTATTCCATTCACAATATCCATCATATTTGAATCTTCATTTAGAAATCCATCATTTTTTATCCTTGGCCATCTTATCATATCCTTATTCCCATCTTGAATTTACTATAGAAGTGGATGAGGTTTTGAGCCCTATTTTGGGAAACATCTTGGCATAACCTCTTTTCAATACTTTGAAGACTAGACATTTGGTTCCCACATGACATAGTCCTTGGAGATCCCTAATTAATTCCTAGTTTTCATCTATTATTATCCATCATCCTTTCATTCCTTCCATATTCTTTCATATCCCATCCTCATGGTGGAATAGGTTGTCCCTTTGCTATTGACCCCTTGCATATCATATTAAAAAAACATCAAAGATATTCATAAATTTCAAAAATCATAAACATCAATGAAATAAAAAACACTCCTACAAATTAAAAATGGCCAAAACTATCTAACAAGAGATCTAAATCCATAAAATTCAAAAACATTGTATTATCCTATATCTATTCAAAATCCATGATCAAATCATATTAGTATTAGGATGTGTTCTTCCCAAATTAGCATTATTTGATGCAATTCATTATTCCAACTATCACACATTCTCGGGATCTTTCATTCCAAATTCCACCCTATTCAGGGCTAGTCAATCCAATCTAGGCTCACATCTTTAACCCTATTTCGGGCAAGGTAAGCTTCCATCTTTATTGTTGGGATATCAGTTTCTTGAAATTCACTTCCCTTTCATGTATCCTTACTTTAGGGAACCACCCTTTCTATTATCTCTTTCCATCTTCTTCCTCCTTCCAATCATAATTATTCAATCATTATTTCCTCACTTTCATTATCCTTATGTGCTTGATTTTTTATAGCCTCTTCCTTTTTTGAAAAGTCATTCTACCAATAACACATACATTTTGCATTAGTTTATCAACTTTTTCTCATAAATAAATATCATATTATCATTATCAATTTGTACTATAGGTTAAAACCTTGAGATATGATTTCTAATCAGCTCAATCCATTTCTCAATATACCCTATTTAAAGCCATGCACTCATTTAGTTCTTCATCCCCACTCACAACTTTCACCTTGCATGAGACAATTCAAAGAGCACACCCTATTTCAAGATGTCTCCTCAAATTAACCATGCTTGGGGAAATTTAATATTTCATTCTTGGAAATGAAGCATGTAATCATTATCTTGAATGATTTAATCTCATTTGAAAGTTAATATTATCCGTTCATGATCATTTTTGTATATTATTGTCATCCCATTTTCACTCCCATTTCTGGGAGAATTACATTGGCTTGACGTATTTTTGGAATATGTATGTAGTGCTTAGTTCTTGAGGTAAGCTTGGTCACTAAAAAATAATTACCACCCTCATTTTTCATCCTTTATTCTCACTAATTATCGATCACTAACAATGCCTTCTCAAGTGGGCATCCCTCATCAGGGAAGCTTTGAACTTTTCTCAGCCTCATGCTTTAACATCATCTAATCATTCCTCTTTAATTTTTTCATTCATTTTTTTGAAGAAATACATTAGCCTGAGGCCTTTTTGGAGTATGTAAGAGTGTTAAGTTATTGAGGTCAACTCAACCACTCACCTTTTTATTTTCATCTCATTCATCTTTCTCTTCCATTTCTCTACCTATTTCTTCACCACCTCATCCCTTCCATCTTGTCAATATCTTTTAATTGCCCCTCTAGCTTGTCAATCTATTTTAACAATTTGATTGATAATGTCCCTCATCTACCTCCATTTCCCTCTCTAAATCCACCGTTCACTTCACTTTGCTAGTCACCCCATTGTCTTTCATTGTATTTCTTTTGCACACTTTGATACTTACTCCACCACTTTCCTCTTCATATTTTTATCCCTCCCCACTTATTCCCAACCTTTCCCTTCATATCCTTCATCTTATTTTATCATCCTCATCATTTCCCTTTGTCCTTTTCATAACACCATACCAACATCATCATTTTCCTTCCCTTACATCTCCCCCCACGTTCTCATTCTCTTGCACAACTACGAACTTTTTCTTCATCCCCCTTTTCAACTGCTGCATCTATCTTTTCTTTGCTACCACATTCTTACCTTTATCTCTTCTTTTATCTCTCATATCTATTTTGGTAGTTTAAACTATGGTGAATATAATAATTTCATTCCAATTCTCAATTCTATTTCATCTTTCTCATCTCTTTCATCTTGTATTTTTTCTTTGTTTTTCTTCTAGCCAATTGTTTTTCCTGTCTTTTCATAAATTCTTAAGCACTTGTGTTTTGAATCTATGTGAGTATTCATGCTTTGTATCCTTCTCAAACCTCATTCTTGACATCCATATTTTATTCTTATCTATGAAAGTACTCATGCCTCATAGTCTCCTCTCTTATTCTTTAATTAAGAACCTATAGTTAATTCTATTTTTTTCTTCTTAAAATCCCTTATCTTCATCTATTATCCTCATCTTCATCCCCTTCATTGTATTTATCAACAAATTCACTTCTTCACTCTCCTATCCTTCATTTTACTTAATTTATCCACTATTTATCAAACACCTCATCCTTTTTAGCATGTCAATCTCTTCTAATCACTCACTTAGCCTATTAATCTCTTCTAACAAGATGATTGACACCCATTATGTCTCTTTACCTTCTTGTCCACCCATATTCCACTTTCTCCCATTTTTCTTAACCAATTTCACATATTAAATCCCATTATCATCTCCAAAGCCACCATTTGATCCACTTCATTGTTCATCTCCTTGATTTCCATCACTTCTCCTATCAACACTTAGTTGGTCATGATACCACCTACTTATTCACTCTCCTCTCATCCTTTTTGGTTCCTTCTTCCACTCCTTTTCCCTAACATTTCAATTTATTCCATGTGTTTCATTATTATTCATTTTCATTAGCAAACCATTTTATCCTCAATCTAATTTATACCTAATTTCACTAATTTCATTTCTTGCCACATCTCTCCATCCCATTCCCATGCACAACTACTAACATTCTCTCAAATCTGATTTCAATTCCCCAATATGCTAATTTTTAGTGCATTTTTTTCACCCTTATCTTTTGCATTTTTTTCTTCATCTCATTTCTCCATTTCATTTCATTTTTATTGTCTTCCCTAATTTCATTTGGTTTACTTTCCAGTTCACATATCAGTCCTTCTTACTAATAATAACTCCTTTAAAGGTATTTATATTTTGAGAAACCTTCAATAATTATCCTTTTATTATTATCTATACAAGTCTTTGTGATTTGATATCCTCTTTTCCTCTTTCCATCTCTATAATTTCTTATGTTTTTCATCTATGTAAGCATTTATGATATGTATCCTTGTCAACCCTCATACTTGACATCACTTTTTTCTTCTTATATATACAAGTCCTTATGTTTATTATTCCTCTTTTATTCTTATCTATGAAGTACTCATGATTCAAACTTATTTTCCTTATTTTTTGTGTAAGAACTCTTACACCATTGTTCATCTTCATTGTCATCTTTATTGGTGAGCTCACTATATTATCCATCTTCCATCTATCTCCTTGTTAACGTTAGCATCAATATCAGCCACTAGTTATGCCTAACATTATCCTAGTGTAAATTAAAATCCTCACCCATAAAGGTGTGGTCACCAATTTATACTACTCCTACATGCAAATCCATGTATTTTTACCCATGCATTCCACTCTCTTTCTTCAATGCATAGACTCTCTATATCATGGCTTGAATTTCACCCATTTCTTAATTTAATGTATTTGCATGTTGTGTATGGGAATCCCTTATGTGTCTTGTCCCTATCAAGTTATTACCTTAACATAAACGCTAATTTCTACCCCTTTTTCAATTATAATACCAATCGTACAACCTCATCTAAAGGGTTAACGATCAAATATCCATCAACATATCATCTAGCCTATCCAACTTTTCCTATCCATCAACATGATCACTCTTCATGCTTAAAATCACATAAATCTCTAGCCCATGTTTACCATGCCATTTATTTTTATCATATATACAAACCACCTAGTGTTATTTGTTTGAGTTAGTATCATCTTTGGGTGAACATTATTTCATCCTCGACTAATGACATACTCATTATTTATTCTAGTTTCATCTTTGGGTTAATATATCCTTTCATTAATTACATTTATTCATCCTACCTCCTTCATACATATTCACATTCATTTCTTCATATTTTTTCTTATCATATTACCCTCCCCTTATAGGAGAGAAACATCAGCATGAGGTCTATTTGGACTATGTAGGTAACACTTGGAGGCATGGGGCCTCTAAGGCCTATTCAGTTGCCTTTTGTTCTTCATCATCCTTATTTTTTCCCCACCCTTATCCTTTCCATAATGTGACTAATCCTCATGCTTCTTTTACCTCATTCACAATATTGCCATTTTGTGAGCTAAATTCCTATTCATCAGATACTTTATAGGCTATTTATTTCTATGCTCTAGTCACTTTTACAAGCTAATTTTTCATTATAGTCTTACTCAATTCTCTCAGCATTTTTTGAGATAATTTATTCTTCTCATACCTTAGATTTTGTGGTCATTATGAATTTAAAATCATTACACAAGTGAACCCTCATCTTTTACCCCTCTTTACACCCTTTTCCCATGTTCTTGCCACTTTATAATCTCAATTATTATCCCTTATCTACTCTGTAGGATATTTATTTCTCCTCTTTTTCCACTTTTGTGAGCTACTTGCTCCAATTTCATGCTCTCACCATTTTGAGCCTAGTCATTTTCCCAACTATTTTTTCTACACTCTAGCCATTGTTATGAGTTGTTCCAATTTTACAATCTCTCCATTTTATTCTTACATATATCTTATTCTAAAATCCCATAAATATTCAAAATCTTGCCCAAAATTCCAGAAACACTTGCAAACCTCCAAAATTCAAAAAATCACAAAAACAATACAAAATTCAAAAAATGGCTCAAATCTCCAACAAAGATATTAAGCCACAAAATATTTTTAATCTTTGTCACCTTATTCACCAATAGTTTTTATTTTGGATTTGTTTTAGGTGGCATTATTTCGTTATGGCATAGGTGAACCTCCCTTTTGTGTTTGAACATCCCATGGGTGGGAAACATCTTTTCTAGTCATATTCATTTCCAATAATCATCATTTATTTATTACAGTTGTATACATGGGGTATCTCGACATAGTTAGGTCATCATTATCATCCTTATCATTCATATTTTAATAGCTTTAGATAGAATCAATTGGGACTATCCATGAGTGAACACCCATATTTTAATTTCCCTCATCATTATAATCACCATCCTCCTTCCCTTATGCTTACATTTTTTTGTGACCCTATATTTCTCACGCTCTTACCTTTTTACAAGCCATTATTATTTTTCCTCTATAATCATTTTATTTACTTATCATCACTTTTATTTTTTCCTAATTCTTGGTATAATTACATTTGGCCTGAAGTCCATCATGGATTATTTAGGCAATGTCCATTTGCATGGGGAAATTAGAGATAGCTTAACTACCCATTCATTATTATTTTATTTCCCCCCCCCTTTTGTAAAGATTGTTTTCTCTCACCCTTGGATTCAATATTAATGTGTTGTTATCACACATTAATTTCCTAACTGAGTGTTTGTTTAATTTTGGTTGTGTGTTTATGTGTTTTTAGGTTGATTGTTTATTTTCTTATCACTACTTGGTTTCCTTAGTTTAGTACATTATGTTTGACACTTGACTCTTGATTATTCATATCTAGATGTTAAGATGTCAACATTTGTATCTGAACTCATTTAAGTGCATTATGTTTTATAGTTAAGTCTTGATTTTCCATATCTTGATTTAGCAGTATATACATTTGGATTTGAATTAATTGCTTTCCATATAATTTAAAAAATAATTTTATCATGATTCATTCATAGATTATGATGCATACAATCATTCACACTATCAAAAAGCAAGATCCAAAGGTCCATCCATAAACAATGTCATCTCAAGTATTCTAATCATCTCCTCATATTTTCACTATGATATCACATTTCTAATCTTTTTCATTCTAGTCAATATATTCATTTCAAATCTATTCAAATTATTCTTATTCATTTTGGTCAATCTATTCCTATCAATCAATTCAATTTGTTCCTAGCAATCTTATCCAAATTCTCTTATCACATTTCTAATCAAATGCAGTATGGTCAATTTTTCCTCATTTTCTAAAGTTCTCTCATCAAATTTATCTTATTCAACCCTTAGGAAAATTTTGCCATATTTTCATCCTTTTAAGGGTTCATACGTTCATGAAATTTTACATACATCCCCCTAAGGGTTCATCCAAGTCTTACCAAGTAGTGTATGAGGCGCATTAATTTGAACTTGTTTGACTAACAAATTTAATTAATCATTAATTGGACATCTATCAATTTTATTCTAATTATTTTAAGCACCTTCCATGCTCATTTAAATGTTCTTTCTTGGTGTTTGATAAGACATTACTTCTTCTGTGTCTCACAACACCTCCTCAAATATGGGTTAAAATGTATGACACTTAATTTTCACCACATTATGTGTCAAATTTGAAAAATTGATGACTTCTTACAGTGGCACATAAACTAGTCTAAATCATTTATTCATCCCAAATTCTTCTACACATCCAACATATAAATTTATGAATTCAACTTGGGCATATCTAATTGGGGTAATACACCATTTTGAGTCATATATTTAGTCACCATTTCATATTGGATGCTTTCCTTCACTATTCATTATTCATTAGTTAATTAATTTAAATTAATCGACCAATCCTTCCCTAATTATAAATTGCATGAATTTTGGAATATTCATAATTTTAAAAATTAATAATTTCTTATTATCATCAAAATATTCTATTAATGAATTATTTATTAACCTCTTTCTCCAGTTATACCCCATTATCCCTTTTCTTCCATTTTTTAATCTAAGATTCCTCCACTTGTCCTCCATTATCTAAGTACTCCTAGGATTCCATTCTAATTGGAGGACAAAATCTAATCAAGCCTATGCCCCATCAAATGGAATATTAATCCTCCTCACTTGATCTCCCAAAGAGATTAAGTTCTCAATTGATTGATCCATGTGAGATGTCAAAGGTGCATCCTCCACTTTCCATCTCACATTCAATATGGATAATTCAAGTTTATTCAATAATATTATAAATAAGACCTTAGACCTCCTTCATTTCCATGCTCAAGAATCATAGAGAATCGTTGCAAGTTTTTTAGAACCTTCTTATGCATTATACCCCCTTTATCATCATTAATTATTCAAAGCTTCCAAGAGGAGATGCTGCCAACTTAGACAACATTACTATAACCCCCTTTGGAGCTACATATCAAGAGCCACATCTACTTACGATAAGGTGAATGATCCATGATGGAAGGTATAATAATTATTTATTTACTTTCTTGATTTGGTTTTCATTTCTCTATGCCTTTGATCATAGATGACATTAAGCTTTTAGGTGTTAGACATGTATTTGGTGTTGATTGTTATTCTTTGATAAATTTCTAACCCCTAACTATAATCCTATAGATACAGATAGTTTGAATGTATTTTATACGGAAATGTAGTGATTAAAATACTAATTAAGAATTAAAAATTAAAAAAATTCACATTCCATAATATGAGAAAGATGGATTCTACTACTTAATAATTTTGGCACAGACTAAGGGTATGTTGGAAAAGGTGGAATGTTTAGTTTTTTGTCACATTTAACAAACCCATTCTATTTGGTTTGAGGTTAAAGGAATTTCATGGAAAAGGGTTGTTTATTTTATGTTATTATTCCTCAAACTCTTTGAACTATGGAAAAAAGTCCATTATGTTGTGTAGGTGTGATAACATGGATGGGAGGAGCAAAGGAGGGGGGTAATATGTGTGATTCTTTTCATTATGGAACCATGTATATTTATTAAAGGAACACAAGTAACTTGTTTTTAAATCATATCATATTCAAGAATGGGCTTGTTTGATATTATCATATAGAACTAATAAAATTAACCTAAAATTTGTCTTCAACTATTGTAATATTGGTTTTAATAGTAGATTTTAAGGATAATCAAGTCATTCCTTTGATTTCTAGTTTACAGTGAACTCTAAGAGATTCATATATTGATCATGTACTTCATACTCACTTGGATATGGCTCTATATATTCTTCAATTAGGCAAAAAGTGATTAATAGGCCTTGATGAAGATAATATTTTGTTGTAACCCAAGTCATAACTCTCATATATCACTTTCATTGTATTACTATTTACCTTGAAAACTATGTATTATTTCCATGCTATTGTTATTGTCTGTTGACCTCCATAATATCAATTATTTTATTCATAGAATGAGATATAAACAACCAAGATCCAATCCTTTACAAAACACATTTTTTGGGATTTTTTTTAGCTTTGATACAAATTGCATTAGCTAGATCTTATGCAAATTGTATTAGTGTTGTTGGATTCACTAACATGCCCCATTTTTAGACTAAAAATAGGCACCCTCTTTATTTTGAGTTAAATTTTGGTAGTATAACTCATGACTATGATTTTCATAGTAGATTGGCTTAATATTTACAATGCTTCATTTGAGACTTAGCTAAAATCCTCAATAATCATAATGTTCTTTGCCTGTATATAAAGTTTATTGCACCTTTGTTTTAAATCATTCTATCACTTTCACTATAGATTTTAACTTATGAATGTTTGGGCTAAAATATTTGTTTTATGAGAATGACTAATTTTAATTCCTATATTAAATGACTACTTATCACATAAAATTTGCTTGGCAAAACTTAGATTTATGCTAAAATATTTTCTCGGTAGATTTTCTTGTTTTCTCATAGGTTCCCAAAGACTTCCAAGGCCATTCATATTCTTCCAAACGTCCAAATATCATTGACACACACATTTGGAGTCAAATATTTTGAAAAAATAACTGATTCCTTTTAAAACCCTAAGGCCCCAAGATCATGCCACATGGCACAATCCTAGTAACCCCACCTGATGGAAAGTTGAAGGCATTAACTGATTTATGCATAGCTCCAATGTATTAGAATAAAACCCTCACTTATTTATCTATAAATATATCAAATTCCATTTCATGAAGCTTTCTCACACACTTGTTCATAAGTCCTACACTTGTTCACAAAACTTTCAAACTCAGATCACACTTGATCACAATCGGTACACTTCAATGTGTTTCTCATCTCATAGTCCTACAAACATCACTAATACTCACTTGCAGACTCGTATGTCCACACTTATCTTCACTCTAACACATCCACATGTCAGCCTAATCCAATTGCATGGATTTTTAGGTGTTACTTTCCATCCAAGAATCTTATTTGTTGAACTATTAGTCACCACAACTTGGAAGCTCAATTGTCATCCAACAAGGAAGATGAAATGACTTAGCCATATTCTTTATAACCGACATCAATTATAACTTTCTCTTGTATAATTTTTTGTAAATATGTAACATATGAATCTGGAAAAGGGTCAATTCCATAAAAAATCATAAAACATATAGCATTGTTCCACATATCTACTTTGTAATACATGCATGGTAGCATATTATACCATTCCCTATTCTCTCTAATTGAATAGAAGTTGCATCTACTACAAGTAAATACTTCCACTTCATTGATTGTGTTTAATCTTGTTATATCTAAATTAACTTTGTACATTCACTTTGCACAACCATTATCAAATTATCCTACTCATGCCTCGATCTTAGGCCTTGAGGTATGGATCATTGGTATTTATGAGTCTACTAGTTATTTTCCTTTCTATGCCTATAAACATGTAAGCAAAACTCAACAAAGAAGGTATATCACTTGGTTATATTTCAAAATACCTAGAAAAACACTATAATAAAATAAAGATGGATGATGTAAAGAATAAACTTGAGGCATCCCTAGAGGTTCAAAGGCTCAATACCAATGCACTAGAGGCACAGTGCATCACACTCTTTGTTTAGTTTTACAAGTTGATGTTACAACTCAACTTGACACCTTTTACTACACCTTCAAAATTCACTCAACAATGGTTTCAAAAACAACCCCCCTTCATATTACAAGTCTATATCAACATCCTTTTGTTTGAAGGTAATATTGATGCCAAATCATTGGATTCCTATAATCGATAACTCTATGCATACTTCTCAGTCAATTATTTCATTGATGCTGAGAAAACCACCTTCATAGTATTGAAGATGTCCATTCATGATTATTTATTAGTGGGAAAAATTTCATGCTTAGAATGCACAAGAGTGTGATACAATTTATTCATGGAAGACTTTTTTGATGTGTTGAAGGAAAAATACTACCCTCTTTAACACTTTGAATATAAATACATCAAGTTCTAAGATCAGCAAGTGGAAGATTAAGCCAACATATTTCATGACTACCTTGTGTTCTTGTGAGATAACTTTAGTGAACAAAATAATGTGTTGAAATACATCAATGGACTCCCACATTATATCTATATGAACATGGAGTTATTGACTTTTAACACTTTATGGAAAGTATATCGTAGTGCCTCTAAGATTGAATCCAAGGTAAAAATTAAGTAGCATTTAACCTCTTCATCCAATGGAGTGCATAAGGGATAGCCTTCACATAACTCCACATTACATCTTTCCATGAAAAAATAGAACATTTCTTGAAAATTTGAGTAGCCTCAAAATACTACACATTACTTGAAGATTCTTGCCTCTTCTAATTTAGATAAAGGCAAGAAGTTTGGTAATAACTGGTACTATCTCCATAGCACCTCTTCATAGATGGCACCTCTTCACTATAATCACTGACATCTAAACTTATACCAAAAATGAGAATGTTTTACAATTACCAAACAATATCTCCATGCAATTGGTTTCATCACTACTCTATTATAACACATTCCTAATCATATTCTCACTACTGCCTAAGTTTCTCACTATTTACATCATTAGTCATGTTAGCAACTAACTAACTTGGATGACTAGTTTAGCATAATTGAGAGACAAAAATTGTCCAAAAAACCTTCATGGTCATGAAACATGAGTCTCAAACTTCATCCTCCATCTATTTTCATAATTTGACTTGGTCAAATCTAACTACTATAATAAATCTCTAAGAAATGTGCACTTTCTTTTAGGGTCTACTCACACACTTTATAAATAAATCACACCTTGAGGTACCTAGGAGAGTTGAATACATGATCCAATAGTTTTTATAGTCATTTGAGACCATTATGGGCTGATTTGAACAAGATCTTTCACATTGGGTCTTTGTTAGGGATTTAGAGAGGTTTAACAAATGTTTTGGTATTAACAATTTTTCATAAAGGATTGCCTATTGAATCCAAAAATAATGCATTTAGTTCTTATCTATGACCCTTACCATCTTTCCTTAATATCTAAAGTTCCCATGTAGAGGTTACATGTGCCAATGAACACCTGAAAGTCCTTCTCAGGTTTGCATGCCTTCATTATGTATACTCGAGAGACCTTAAAACCACTTTTCATGTCTTTTCTTACAAACCATGACCTAAATTTTTTTGAACATGATTAAATAAACATATCATACCTTTGTCCATTCTCACATATTAAAACCTGTCTTGAAAACTAATCATGACCCCTCATTAGGCAACACTCTCTCTCTTTGCTCTCTAGACCTTAACCTGTAAATCACATTAGGCCTTGAAAATGATCTTCATGCTTCATTACATGTATTATACAACTCACTCACATACCCAAGAAACCTCTCTCAACTTAAATAGTCCCATACATCCTTCATATACCTTGACAACAGATCATGATGCCTCATTAGGCCAAGCAGGGTCTAGAAGTGGTCTAGTTACATACTTGTTCTTTAGATCCTACACCTATAGGCTCACATTGAGACTCTCATGAGTGATATAATGCCTCAAATTCATGCTCAAGAAATCTTATACATATTTTAATGCCTGTGTGCACTCATCTCACCAAGCCATCATACTCATACCTTCTCACAAGGTCTTTACATCAATCAATAGAAGAATCATTAAGTTGCCTTCAAATTCTCTCTTTGATATGAACCTTGACCTCTCTTTGAACTAAACCTTGACATATATTTGATCTAAATCATGACATCAACTAATAGAATAATCATTAGGTTTCTTTCAACTTGTCTCTCTGACCTGCACCTTGACATCAATTACTTCAAACATCAATGAAAACAAACTTGACATCAATGAAAACACTTCTCAACAAGAATAGTTTTGGTAAATTTCCTAATGAGTAGGTAAGAATTTTATATGTGAGGAATGAATGAGGGGTAAAATCATATTTATACCAATCCCTTTGGATAATATCTCACATTAAAGCATTTAGGTTGACCATAGGTGATCCAGGTAGATCCATGTACCATTTCATTTTAAAAAGTCTTCAAATTCTGGTCGAACCATTTGCACATTGTAGAATTTGTCAAGATCTTTCTGACGCTTCTTATGGAACATAAAATAGAGTCTAAATGCTCGACATAAAGCTTGTTGAAGCATTCTTATGACAGGTGATTAATGGGTGTCAAAAAGTGATGTGGCACTGTTTAAACATGCCAAGTGGTTTAATAACCATTTGACACGTGGAAATATGAATTGGTGTAAAAGAATTTGGTTTGATATTTGTTTTTAGTCTCAAGTCTTTGACATGAGGTCATATGAGGATCTGTGGGCCCCATTATTTGCTCAGTGGTGGCCCTCAGCGAGGGTCAACACACTTTTGTGGAGGGGTGCCTTGGCCTCTTATACTTCATATGTTATTGTTTGCAACATTGTATTTAAGTTACAAAGGCTACTCAAACCCCACCAATGTGGGATAATTGTTTTCCACTTTGTAATAAGACTTTTCAAATCTACCACATGTTAGCCATGCCAAGACCACGTGTTTGCCACATATCACCAATGGCAGCCTAAGTTAGGCATTGTGATAAACCTTGCACCTAAGTCTCCTTCAAAAGGGATGTCGGCATTTCAAAATGTGGCACCAATCCTATTAAAGGCATGAAACCGGTCTCCACACTCCCAATGTGGGATAAAGATAAGACAAAAGTGCCCCAAAAGGAAGGCCGACGGTTTGAACCTAACACCTCCCAAGAAAAAAGATAAGCCTTGACCACTTGTGCTACAGACTTCAAAGTGCTATAAAGGGAGCAAATTTCTATTTGAAGGTTATTATTCAGCTGACTATGTAAGATAATTAAGAAGGTCAGAGATTAATTTATGCTTTGTATGGCCTTGGGCATTTATTTTTAGGTCTGAGAGATATTTATATAGGAAAGCAGAGACCAGGGAAGGTGAATTGAAGACTTGAATTTAATTTGTAAGCCATTTGATGCACAAATTAATGGAAATGGTCCTCACTTTGAACGGACCCAGAGATGTAGGCTATTGAATTCGAACTCTGTTATCAATTTTCTGGTGATTCCTTCTGATTTTTCTCTACTATTTTGTAATTCTGATCTCCATTTTAATTCTAGTTTTTTTATTTCATGATTAAAAATTAAATATAAAAGTTGAGAAATAGGAGATCTTTTGAATGCAAAAGTGTGTTATTCAATTTTTGTGACACTTGCATTTTCAGTTTTTAGATCAATAGGAATACATTTCATTTATAAATTGGATGACTTTACAGAATTGGAAGCTTTCATCGGGTAAGGATACTTGTATCAACATAGGCATCTTACCAGAACACAAGTATCTGGGAAGAAAAAAAAGTAGGTATAGATCTAGAACTTGAAAAGGTGTAAAGTAAGCAAGTTTATAACATTTTAGGTAAGATATAAGGCCTATGTCATCAGAATACATAGGCCAAAATAAGAGATAAATAATCATGGATGTACCTAAATATTTTGGAAGTGGAAAAGGTATAGAAGCTAAAGGTACATCCATGATATGTATTTTCCAAGTGTACAAGACTAAGGTGTTACATAATTCAAAAATAGTGTCTAGACTAGACAACAAGTTATGTTTCTCAAGTTATATTTTGATATTTATTTTGATTGTATTAGATGGCCATTCATCCTAGATATGCTCAATGAATTAGGGTTTTGAATTTTTTTATCTCTACCTTCCAAATTCATTTTTTAGAGGTATCATCTTATCTAACTATTAATGGACATAAGTTTGATAGGTTCTACCTTTTTCATTCAATCAAATAAGGTTATTTGCTTTCCCCTTATTTGTATATTCTTCTTGTTGAGGCCTTTGGTTATATATTAGCACATAAATATGAGAAAAATATTAATAAAGGTATTACTCCTTGATAGAAAAATTAATGTCTTAATGGTCATTTCACTTTAATGACTCACTTATAATGCTTGAAGAGAATTGGGATTTTTTCCATGAATCCCTTTCTTGCATTAATAATTTTTTAAAAGCTTCAAGTTTTGAACATTCAATGGGGAAAAACAAATTTTTATCAATAAAGTATTATGCCCATTTGAGTGGCTATAAAATTTCAATTCTAAGTTGATTGAGAAGATAAAGACCTATAAATTTTTAGTCATCTATTTTGATTATGAAAGAACATATACTACCGTATAGTAGTTTTGATCTAGAAACTTGACTCAAGAGAGGATTTTTAGTATGGTGTTAGTTCCAAAATCAAAACAAAATGAAATAAACACACTAATAGCCTTACATCTCTAGGCCTAGACACTAGGGAGAGCTTAGTTAACAAAAATAAAATGAAAAACACAACTATAAATCAAGGAATCAAATACAATAATTCCTTCACCTTCCTTGGATGCTCCAAATGCTTTTGTAATGGTGGCTTGCTCGACTTGTGCTCATGAAGTCTTCATCAAAGGAGGTTTGGCTATCTCCTCTTCTCCTTGGCATCTTTGGCTTGGCTTGGAATAAATTTGGCATGGTAACACTAAGTTATTGAATCTTTTGGAACTAATTTTGCATTATAACTTTGCATCAATATAGCTTAGAAATGATGTTTATGGCCTCTCTATTTATATATTTTTGGATTTGATTAGAATCATCCTAAACTATCCATCTCAAGATTGAGATGTGTGGTTGAGGATTAATTCAATTTTTTGAATTAATTTTTTAATTATCCTCATCATGAAATTGGAAGAAGGGGAAATTAAGAGGCATGGATGGAATCATGGAAGGCATTGATGAGACATGGGAGGCATGAATCCTGATATTTGTGGTATTTATGGCCTAGGGATATCTTCCCAAGAAATGAGGTCACTTGATGATGTAGATATTCAATATTCATTTCCAAAAATAAGTATTCAACAAGTTTCCATGGAATTATTAATTAGGAATTAATTTAGATTAATTATCTCTTAAGTATGTTTAAGCACTTTGTGCACAAATTACTCAAATTGATCAAAATGCCTTGTTATTGGTCCAAAATTTGATTGGATTGGATTTGGAAGGCGATGTCAGATGTGTTGGAATCATATTCCTATTTAGGATGTTACCAATAAAAAATAATAAAGGCATGTGTCTTGTGTATAATATTTGATATAAAAGAGCAATCCAAAGCACTTAAGTGCAAAATTAGCATTTTAACTCAGAATGATCTGATCAAAGTTAGCTGGCCTATAAATTGCATTACCCCATTTAAGGATACCATAGCCAAAATTGGCACTTGAATATGTCAGTTTCACATAATTTAGCGTGTTTTAGTGTATATAAAGCCAAATTATGCATTTTGGGTGGAAATTGGCCAAAAGCTTGATTGGAGGTTATCGATGGCTAGATTTAAGTGTTTACAGTTTGCCCCTGTTTGAGAAGGCATTGTAATCTATAAGCATAATAACATATTTTTAAAGAGTGAAAAGGTCCTGTATGCCTACAACTACAATAATGATAAACTAATTATATGATGCCCCCTCGAGGGAATGGTTGGCACAAGTAAGTTGGCAAATGGTCCCTCGAAAAGAAAGAAGCAAAATGAGGGGACCAAGGAAAAATGATGGGGTGAAAACACAATGATATTGAAAGAGAAATAAAAATCACTAAAAATGCAAGTGGGATGGTGTACAATGGTTTTCCCAAAGGTGTTTATAAGCATTGTACCTTGATAGTGGTAACCTGCTATGATAACATAATGATTTTCCCAAAGGCAGTTATACTTATTGAGAAGATGGATCTGTCCTAATTAGGATAGACAAATAAGATAATAACATGCCCTTGTATGGATAGAAAAAGTAAAGTGGTGACAACACATTGATTTTCCCAAAGGTGGTTATAATAATTGAGAAATGTAAGTGGGATGGTATGCAATGATTTACCCATAGGTGGTTATAATCATTAGACCCTGATTATGGCAAACATGATAAACTTGGTCGAGGATAATGATAAATTAACACAGAGGGTAATGATGAATTGGAACAACCTAATAGTAGGGAGATGCTCATCTGAACTAATAAAGGTTAAAATTATTTCATGGTTAATTACTCTGTTTGGGATATGATTGGGAGTGAATCGAGATGTCAGTGTCAAAGATATGCCACCATTACTGAATATACTTTTTGAAGCTAAGGTTTGTTTTAGAACGTGTCAGTAGGCATCATGAGGACTTGGCCAAAATATGCATGAGTATTAAATCTTGTAATCCAATACTTAATAAAAACCATGATGACAATGTAAACATATGAATAGGGATGGATTCAAGTGTAAGTGTGAGAAAGGAATCACCTAAGAACACACATAAATTGAATCAAGGAAACAGTGTTGAAAGTAAACAAATAAACATTCAAAATAAGCAAAAATAAATAAATAAACAATGCAATAGAAACCCTACAAACATTTCCCATGGAAAATAGGTGACAACTTAAAAAACAAAAAAAATGGTGGAATATAAGAAAAGGAAGGGGGTGATCAAGCAGTCTCCATATGTACTAGGCAAGTGGATGCTGCCTACATAGTTCCATGGATGTAATATCCAATAAAAAACTTCAAGCCAAATGTAGTTCTCCTAAGAAATGGGAAGAATGTGATAACTAATGAAAATAAATAGAATGGTTATGATAGAAGAATAGGAATGGTCTTAGAAAATGGCAAGTGTGTGAGATAAAGAGGCCAAAAAGGATGGGGATACTAAATGACAAGTGATTTACTTGTAACTTAGTAAGGGTTCCCAGAATCCTTAAGGAAAAGAAGTGGTAAATGCTTTTATTCTTTTCTAATGATTTTTAGAAGATTTTAAGGAATTTTGTTTTGGAGTTTCTCAACTCAATTAAGAATGATGAGACACTAAATAGTTCAAGCTCGCAAAATGGTGAGAGTGTTTAAACTAAAGTTTCTTGTAAAATGATGAGAATGTGGCTTAGGTTGCTTACAAAGTGGTGAGAGCATGGCTTATGTTGCTCATAAAATGGTGAGAGAATGGCTTAGGTTGCTCACAAAATGGTGAGAGTATGTCTTAGGTTGCTCACACAATGGTGAAAAAATGGCTTAGGTTTCTCATAAAATGATGAGAGCGTGGCTTAGGGTTCTCACAAAATGGTGAGAGTATGACTTAGGTTACTCACAAAATGGTGAGAGTGTGGCTTAGGTTCCTCGTAAAATAGTAAGAGTATGGGGAAAAGGGTAACTAAGTTAACCTCAACAAGTATTGAGCACTGCCTACATATTCCCTATAGTAGGACCTCAAGTCATTGTAGTTTTGCCTTTACAGCAAAGGAATTCGAACAAAATAGGCACAATTGGTAAGAAAGGCATAGTATGACATATGAAGTGGTAAGTTGGTACGTCAAGGCTTAATGTTGCCCCTAGTTTTCCCATATATGTGGTTATAACCAAGACACAACAACAGAGATGAAGGGTACTAATTTTCTCAAAGGCAGTTATAATTAGTAGCAAGACTGATGGTAAGAAAGAATAATAAATGAAGGATGCAATTACTAAAACTTCTATCACACTGTCCCAAAATATGATCTCTATCTGAATGACTTGAACCAACTGATGAAATTGATCATATACTTTATGCTAAAAATGTATAACAAATGGAAAAAAAAACCAAGGTCAAATGAGCTAGGATTTAGAACAAATAGGTTGATAGGTCAGAATAAAAAAGTGGATACAGTAAAGAGGAGGGATAAGGATGGTATTATGTACAAAGAAGAATAGTGATAAAATGGCATAACTGAAATGGTCCTTATAGATAATACACTTTAGAGCTCAAGCATAGTACTACTTGAGATGAATAATATTCATCAGCTCTAAAATTTCATCTTCATTTGGTGTGGTAAGCATGTATCCTCCTGATCCATAATTTGCAGTAATGATGAAAGACCCTATCTAGTTTGGTTTGATTTTCCCTTTATGTTTCTTCTCAGTCATGGTATTCTTTTGGTTTTCTTTAAGGACAAGATCACCAAGTTCAAATGTTATATTCTTAACATGCTGATTATAGTGTCCTTTGAGTTAGTTTTGATATGCTTTAAGATTATTGAGTATGATCATGCATTTCTCACCTAGTAGGTCTAGCTCTTATAGGGGAGCTACTCAATGGTCATGATCATCTAGGACATACTTGAAAGAGATGCATAGTGAAGGTAATTCAACCTCAATGGGAAGGACGGATTTAATATCATAAACAAGTGAGTAAGGAGTGGCTCTTGTGGGGGTACAATGATTGGTACAATATGCCCTAAGGGCAGGGAATATCTCAAGGTGTCAATCATGACCAACATCATTGACAATCTTTTTGAGAATATTGATCATGGTTTTATTGGATGATTTAACTTAGCCATTACCTTGAGGGTAATATGTTGTACAAAAATGTTGTGTGATGTTATATTTAGTACATAGTTGGTCTACATCTTTGTTCTTGAATGATCCTCCATTATCAGATATAATGTTAGAAGGGATACCACAGCGGTAGATGAGATAGTTGAAGATGAATTTGGGAATTTGCTTTCTAGTCACATAAGTGAGGGGTATACATTCAACCCACTTAGTGAAATATTCAATGGTGGTAAGGATATGTTTATGGCCATCATATGAGGTGGGTTTGATCTTCCCAATGAGGTCAAGTCCCCATGTAAAAAATGGCCATCGTGTCAACATCAGTTTCAAAGTTTTTGTTGGGGCATGAATCAGATTATCTTGTTATTGACATTTGTCACATTTATTTACATATGCAGTGACATTTTCATGCATTGTGGGCCAATAGTAACCAATACGTAAGAGAATTTTGGATAGGACCACCTTGCTAGAATGGGCTCCACATACTTCTTCATGAAATTATCTTAAAGCTAATGTAGACTCTACCAACTTCAAACAATGAAGCAAATTTCCATAAAAAATATGATGATAAAGGGTGGATCCAAGTGGAGTATAATGAGAGAAATAATGAATGAAGGCTTTGGTTTGTTTTTGAGAGAGATTAGGTGGGAGAAATTAGTCATGAAGGTAGTGTTAGGAACCCACAGAAGCACCATTGATTACCAAGCAACTAAACATGTGGAAATAACCAGAATCACAAGTAACTAGAATTCGAAAATAACACAGAATATGAGAGACAATACACAACTTGTATTAATACTCTTCCATAAAAGAATTACAACAAAGAGATGCCACACTCTTCCACTTTACAGGTTTGCCACACCAAGTGTTCAGTAATTCACTTTCAAGAGCTTACTCTCTCTCTTACAGTCCCAACACACAACTCAAACACAGAGTTGGTGTTCACCTCCATCTAGTCAGTATCCACTACTGCCAGTACATCGAGTATACAAACATACTCAACCGAGTACACAACGTAATCCAAGTAGATCTCCCATGAACTTGAAACAACCTGCAACTCAAATAATCTTACTTATGGAAGGAACTACCTTGCCTTCCTCTTTGCTCTCCAACTGAGTACACACCGTACTCCAAGTAGATCTCTCCTAATCTTGCTACCTGTTGTGTTTCTATCCTCCCTAATCTTGCACACCTACAAATCAATCTAGTTCTGCACACCTACAAACCTAGATCCTGCACACACATACACCTACAAATCAATGATCTTACTTACCATGTAGATCTCCAAATGTGGCCTTGCACACCTGCTGACCAAGATCCTACATACATGAAGAACCCTTCTAATTCTCCAAACCAGCACCCACACTTGGCACTGTGGCACTAGGAGGAACACACCTTGCTCTCTTCACACACAGAAGGAGCTAATATTTGCTCTCTTACTCTCTAGCACAAATTACAATACAACCCATGAGTCTATTATATAAATCTCATGCAAACAATAATTAGACACCTAATTACAATAATTAGATCCACAGCTTCAAGTCTATAATTGGCCTTTTACATGCAAACAACCGATTCGTTAACTAACTGTTCATGCAATTGATAGTTCCAGAACTGCACAGGAAACTGACATCGGTCCCTGTCTGCCTAGAGGTGATCGACATTGGCCAATCACTGACCGACGTCAGTTGCTCTTTTCATTGTATATGACCGACGTCGGCTGATCAGACTAACATCAGTTGCTCTGCAACTCAGCAACCTCCTCCATGTCTGCATCAATGAAGCTTTTAGCTCCATAACCTAACAATCTCCCACTTGGAGATAAATAGCTACACTGTACCTATACTTTTACACCATCTAATTTGTTTCCTGGCTTGTATCCCTCTTCAAGATCAATCTTGAAGACCAACCACCACACATCTTGTGGTGCAACACCTATCATCAAAGTATAAAAGAACTTGACCCTGCATAGCATGTCGACCTACTACTGGTCCCTCTCAAATACCTGAGAATCCACTGAACTGCCCTCCAATGCTTCTTTCCCAGATCAGCTCCAAACTTTATGACAGCACCCACTGCTTGGGCAAACTCAGGTCTATACTAGACCTCATGTGATTTCAGACACTAAACTATCTAGCCCTTGGTGTGCTCTAGTTCTGCATCCTACGTATTGAACCTCGCCAACACCTAATTCACATCAACTCCCACTGGAGACAAAATCAACCTGTGATCTTCCATGTCTCTCATGCCAAAGAATTTTGCTGCTCCCAAATCTTTCATGGCAAACCACTAAACTAACCTTACCTTTAGCTCAGCAAAACCTTGTATGTATGAACCTGCTAGCTAGCATACCATCCACATACAACAATAGGATAATGTCTCAACCATTATCCACCTGGTAAGACAAACACAATGGTTACAATGACATTGATTAAAGCCCTGCTTTGTCATCCACCTGTCAAACCTGTACCACTGTCCTACAGCTTCCACAAGACCATATGACTTGGCCTTCTATCTCATGTGTCCATTCTCTCTATTCTTTAACTAAGGTATCCATTCATCTCAGTGTTTTCATACCGGCTGGAAACCCTACCAAATCTCCCATTTGGTTCTGCATCCTTTTCATGCCATGCTCCCACTGTTTTCTGGATCCTTCCTACTCTGTAGTGAGCAACAAGTATAAAGAAGAGGAATAATAAATTTGAGGCTTACTTACCCATTCAGTCCTCCACATGGGTGTTTGAGACTCCTTAACATCTTGCTATCTGCCCAAAATCTATTCTAGTGACTGACCTCAGTCACCACACAGTCTACATCTGACTGACGTCAGTTCCATGCGACTATCTAGGTCACTAACGCTGGTTATCCTACCGACGTCGGGCAGGTCATTGACTCCTCTGGTCTACACATGACCGATGTCGGTACCTATCTATTTGACATCATTTACCCTTGACCGACGCTGGTACCTGTGTATGCCTTTGAGTGATGACTTTTTACCTGCGAGCTCTCCATGGATCAAAACCCTATCCAAACCACCCTGCTCAGAGGTATCCAACCCCATCCACTGATCTCTATCCATCATCTCCTCCAAGAACACCAAGGCTTTCCAGTTCTTAAGTTTATCAAATACATCAGTCTTCCTTTTCCTAAAATAAACACAATCCTTTCTTGTAGCATCCCACTGCTCACAGAAATCTTGATCTATGCTCTCCGAAGCTGATCTCTTACCATCTAACTTAAGAACAACCATTCCCTTCTCACTTATGTGACCAAGCCTACAAAGCCACACCTATGTAATAAAAGTGGAATCAGTAATACAAGCAAGTAGATAAAGAGTACCTGCTTTCTTACCACATGCTAATACAAGTGCATCCTTGGTAACATTCCAAGAATATGATGTGAGAGTTCTTGTGCATCTCTCATCACCCAACTTTCCTGAAGCAATTAGCCACATCTTCAAGACTGGGACCTGCATGACCTTCTTCAACACCCATGTGTTGGCCGCCTGCAATTTCAGTAACACTTCCCCTTTGCCAATACTATGACAAGGCTCACCAACCCCTCTATATGGGGCTGCATGGAAAGAGGCAACATAATCTATGAACCAAGATACTAATTTATCCAAGGAACATCCTAGAGCATCCTGTGCAACAACACATGTAACATCTAATTCTTCAGTTCCTTCATGCTGATCTTTTACCAACCAAAAATTTCTCTTTACCTGCTCTTTCTTTCCATAACACCGTAATTGACCATTCATGCTTTTCAATTCCTCCATTCTTAGCTTACTTTCTTCTACCATTGCTAGACTCCCACTCAATCAGAAACCCCTGAGAGTGACCTGTAATCAAACACAAACCTACTCCGTGCAACCTTAGCTCTGATACCAACTGTTAGGAACCCACGGAAGCACCATTGATTACCAAGCAACTAAACATGCGAAAATAACCAGAATCACAAGTAACTAGAATTCAGAAATAACACAGAATATGAGAGACAATACATAACTTGTATTAATACTCTTCTAGAAAAGAATTACAACAAAGAGACACCACACTCTTCCACCTTACAGGTTCACCATACCAAGTGTTCAGTAATTCACCTTTAAGAGCTCACTCTCTCTCTTACGGTCCCAACACACAACTCAAACACAGAGTTGGTGTTCACCTCCAACCAGTCAGTATCCACTACTTGCAGTACACCAAGTATACAAACATACTCAATCGAGTACACAATGTACTCCAAGTAAATCTCCCATGAACTTGAAACAACCTGCAACTCAAATGATCTTACTTATGGAAGGAACTACCTTGCCTTCCTCTTTGCTCTCCAATTGAGTACACACCGTACTCCAAGTAGATCTCTCATGATCTTGATACCTGTTGTGTTGCTATCCTCCCTGATCTTGCACACTTGTAAATCAATCTGGTTTTGCACACCTGTAAACCTGGATCCTGCACACACATACACCTGCAGATCAATGATCTTACTTACCATGTAGATCTCCAAACGTGGCCTTGCACACCTGCTAACCAAGATCCTACATACATGAAGAACCCTTCTGATTCTCCAAACTAGCACCCACACTTGGCATTATGGCACTAGGAGGAACACACCTTGCTCTCTTCACACACAGAAGGAGCTAATCTTTGCTCTCTTACTCTCTAGCACAAATTACAATACAACCCATGAGTCTATTATATAGATCTCATGCAAACAATAATTAGACACCTAATTACAATAATTAGATCCACAACTTCAAGTCTATAATTGGCCTTATACATGCAAACAACAAGTTCGTTAACTAACTGTTCATGCAACCGACAGTTCTGGAACCACACAGGCGACCGACGTCAGTCCCTGTCTGCTTAGAGGTGACCGACGTCAGTCGATCACTGATCGACATCGGTTGCTCTTCTCACTGTATATGACCGACATCGGCTGATCAGATCGATGTCAGTTACTCTTCAACTTAGCAACCTCTCAGCAACCTCCTCCATGTCTGCATCAGTGAAGCTTTTAGCTCCACAACCTAATAATCTCCCACTTGGAAATAAACAACTACACTGTACCTATACCTATACACCATCTAATTTGTTTCTTGGCTTGTATCCCTCTTCAAGATCAATCCTAAAGACCAACCACCACACATCTTATGGTGCAACACCTGTCATAAAAGTAACCTGCCGCATCCACATCTATAAACCCATGTAGAAAATAACTTGACCCTGCATAGCATGTCTACCTATTGTTGGTCCCTCTCAGAAACCTGAGAATCCACTGAACTAGCCTCCAGTGCTTTCCCAGATCAGCTCCAAACTTAAAGGGTGGATCCAAGTGGAGTATAATGAGAGAAATAATGAATGAAGGCTTTGGTTTGTTTTTGAGAGAGTTTAGGTGGGAGAAATTAGTCATGAAGGTAGTTGTAAAGGTCTGAGTAAAAAATAGAATTAGGACCAACAATATCACAAATCATGGCAATGGTTGAAGGTTCATGAGATGGTGCTGACAAATTATTGATACTCTCTAGTTTTATCTATTTGTCAAATCAGAGAGCCAATAATAGCCATGACATCTACAGTTCTGTTACTAGCCCTTTGTATGTGCTCAAACTAAATGTTGGCAATTTGTTATTTAAGAGTGTCGACCATGGCTTTATATGGAACTAGCTTGTCATCTTTGGTCTAAAAATAATATGTAACCTGATTGATGATTAAATAAGAATCCCCATAAACTTGGAGATGGGATATATTCCAATGCATTGCTTGTCAAAGGCCTGTAACAAATGCTTCATAATCGACCATGTTTGTACAAGGAAATTTGATTCTGAATGATTTAGGGATTAGATCCCCATGTGGTGTAATAAAAAAAAGGTCTACCCTCGATCCATGTGTAGTGAATGGACCATCAAAATATAGTTTCTATGGATGCTTCTCAAGGGTTGTGTCAATAATGGTCATGATGGATTCATCAAGAAATTAAAATGTGAGTGGTTGTGTATCTATGAGAGGTGCTTTAACAAGTTGATCTGTAAGAACTTATCCTTTGATTGTGTTTTGATTGACATACTCTATGTTAAACTCACTAAGAAGCATGATCCATTTAGCCATTCTACCTTGCAAAGCTATTTTAAATAGTAGATACTTGAGCGGGTCTACTTTTGAAATGACCATGGTCTTATTATTCAACATGTAATGGCACATTTTTTGAGCTATGAAGACCATGGATAGATAAGATTTTTCAATAGGTGCATAGTTATTTTCATATGTAACTAAGGTATGGCTTAGGTAGTATACAACATGCTCCTTTCCTTTGTCATCATGTTGATCCAAGAGTGCCCCTAGAGCATGGTCAATAGCTGATAGATATAACAAGAATGGGTTTCCTGGCATATGAGGTAATAAAATAGGTGGATTAAGAAGATAGTCTTTAAGTTGTTGAAAATATGTTTGGTAGTGATCATCCCAGTGAAATGTAACTCCCTTCTTTAAAAGGTGTGTAAATGGATGACACTTGTCTATTAACAAAGAGATGAAGCATCAGATTGACTGGATCTTAACCTACAATCTATGAAGTTTCTTTAAATTAGTTGGTGGTGGCATCTCGATTATAGCATGGACTTTAGCCAGATCAATTTCAATACCTCTATGAGATACAATGAAGCCAAGTAATTTGTCTAAATTTACATTGAACACATATTTATTTAGATTGAGTCTGACTTTGTACTCTTATAATCTTTCAAATATCTTATGCAACACTACTAGATGGTTGGTCTTGGTTTTTGATTTGCCTAATATGTCATTGATATAGTCTTCAATAATATCATGCATCATATCATGGAATATGATAGTCATGGCCCTTTGATATGTGGTTTTAGAATTCTTAAGGCCAAATGGCATCACCTGATAGCAAAATGTTTCCCATGAAGTGGTGAATGTTGTTTTATGTTGGTCTTTTGATGTTATTCTAATATGGTTGTATCCTAAAAATCCATCCATGAGTGAAAGAATTTCATAACCTGTCATGGAGTCAACGATCATGTCAATATTAAGCAAGGGAAAATCATATTTAGGACAAGCTTTGTTGATGTCTCAAAAATTAGTATAAATTTTTAATCCCTTCAGGATTTTTACTAATAGGTACCACATTAGAGATCCATTCTAAGTAGTCAATTGATCGGATACATCCTACTTCTAAGAGTTTTTACAACTCTTTCTTTACCAATGCAACAATGCGAGGACACATCTTACATAGCTTTTATTTTACCAATTTGGCATCAATATTAACCATAAGGTGGTGCGGAACCAAGGCAAGGTCTAAACCTAGGATGTCAAAAGAGGCCCATGCAAATATATCTACAAATTTTCTCAACATAGCTTTAAAGATGTCATGTTCCTCCTCAGTGAGGGATGCACCTATCTTTATCCATTTCAGGTCTGATGGAGTCCCGATATTTGCCTCTATTGTATCTTCAACTAAAAGAGTCAAACCATCTTCTAGGATAGTAGGTAATGACTTGAACTATTGAATTATGTTAGGGTCCTCTATTAGGACTTTATCTTCAACTTCTCTTAGGCATGATGAATCTAAATCCCCTAATGGAAGATCTGGCCATGTGACAAAAATAGTCAAAAATTCTTGAAGAATTTGATCAAATATTTGTTGTTTCTCAAAGCTAAACTCAGATCCATACGCAAGTTCATCATTGGTGGTCTCATGATCTAAATTTGAAGAATAATGAACACCCCCAGCTAATGGTGCCTGAAATAGGATTTCACCATTAGACTGGCCTTTATCTTTACTTTTTCTCTAATCAAAAATCACCTCAAAGAGGTTTTCACTTTGGGACCTCAATGTTTTACTTATTTATTTTTGGATAAGGGTGTTCAATCACTCTCCAAAATAGGTTGCAAGATATAATGTGATTGAGAATCATGATTTATGATCTCCCAATGTAACATTGTCTCTAAGGCCTAAGAAATCACATAATGCCTCATCATTTTGGAACTCATCAATCGGTAGACTGGATTCTTGTTGGTCCCAATCTATCAATTGGGGATAATATAATGGTAATGGGTTGTGATGAATGGATAGGGTAAGGGTATAAATGTCATTGTTATAAAAAATATTGGTTTCAGCTAGGTTATCAAAGGTGAGGCTATGATCAAACTCTTCTTCACTATCGACATCATCATCACTAGTCACTGGTGATGGAGTTTGAATAAGATATGTGGGGTCACCCCCAAGAGGTTTAAATCCAAGTCCATAAGGTCTTTCATACTTATTCATGGAAATTGGCTCAATGGTTCCTTGTTGATTCGGTTTGAGGCCTCTTTCTTTATATTTGTGATTCTCCATGATCCTATTGGGAATAAGATACTTCACACTTTTATAACAATCAATTTGGTTGTCATTGTATAACCATGATTCATCCCCTTCAAGAGGGTCAAGTTCTAGGCTAGATGTTGGTAAAAATGTGATAGGTCCCTTATCTTTGCTCTTTTGTTGCCAATGCTTGAAATTTATTATGGGATATGTCACTATAAATAGTGGATTGGGTCAAAAACTCATTCAAGTTGTTCTTGTGGATTATTGACATTCATAGATAATCTAAAATAAAAATTTGTGTTAGTGTCTTCTACAATTATTCCATAATATCAAACATCTTGTCTTGGTTAGTAATGAATGGTTTATTTTGAGGCTAAACAATTGGTTGGATGATAAGCAAAGTGGTGGATGGTTGTGGGCCTAGGATAGTAATCTTCAACCTCTGAGTTATGATTGCATAATTGAGATTAAACATTGGACCATCATTGCTAACCAATGTTGGAAATGGTGTGGGACCAAACAAGACAAGTCTCAGTTGCTAGTGCACTCGCATGTGGTCACGTGACAAGAATGAGTTGTCACTATAAGATCCAAAAGGGGAAGTGCTAGTTTGTTAGTTTGCCTATATTATGCACTCCCAAGTCAAATAAGGATTAT
Organism: Torreya grandis; assembly: GCA_037957365.1. Classification (NCBI taxonomy): domain Eukaryota; kingdom Viridiplantae; phylum Streptophyta; class Pinopsida; order Cupressales; family Taxaceae; genus Torreya; species Torreya grandis. The sequence continues at coordinate 1,886,244 of JARHVA010001535.1, forward strand.
CCATATGATTTATTTGAATATTATTATTTAGTAATGGTCTAAGCTGATTAGTGTTTGGTCTAGGATTAATGGATATGGTATTAATGTTATCCCCTGCAATATGACCTACAACCTTGTTATAGTCATGTGCAACTGCATGGTAGGTTTGTTGGTTTTTACCATTCTGACCTTGGTTTTGTCCATTGTTCTGTCATTGTGGATTCTACTACTAACTTTATCGATTCTTCTAGTTTGGCCTTTGATTTTAATACTATTGATTTTTTTGTTGCATTATCCATTTTTGTTGTTGTTGGTTATTTTATTATTACTAATTGTTATGTCAGGGAAATGGGTTTTGATAAATGCCAAGAGTTTGATTGGAAGTGGAAGTACCATTATCCAATGTTATCTCCCCATTCTCTAACATATTCTTAATTAAATGCTTGATTTGGACACATCTTCATAGATTATGTCCATTGACCCAATGATAGTCACAGAATTCATTTTCACAATACCAATCAAGATAAGGAATGCCTTATGGATAATGCTTTGGTATAGGCCAACTAAACAGATTATCAACAACAAGCTTGTGAAATATAGATTCAATAGGTTCTCCTAGGTCACTAAATACATGAAGCACAAGCATGGTTCTCTTAAGAGGAGGGGTTTGAATAGTAAAGGCTATTGTATTTGTTGTATAAGTTTTGGTTTTTGTGCTTGTGACGTTGGTTATAGAGGTTGTTGGGTAGGAGTAAGCTAAAAAGGAGGTGCAGATGCTATTTTCATAGTTTGGACATGATGGAATTTGGTTACTCCATTTACCACAACATTCCTATTACGGTTAAATTACCTCAATATTTCTTGGTTATTGGCCTATGTTGGTTGTGATACTTGTGCTTGAACATGATGTTGATTTTGTCCATTTCCATGATTGGTACCTTGATTTTGATTAGTTGAATTAAGCTTGATGACTCCTTTATTGATGAGTACCCACTCAATCAATAAAACTTTATCAATGATCTCTTTGAACGTATGTACACATTGTAGTTATATATGGTAAGCTATCTCACTATGCAAATTTTTAGTAAACATAATAGCTAATTGTTTATCTAGTAAACTTTGGGTGAAATGGCTTGCAAGGGCTTTCCATCGTTGTAAATAACTTGTAAAACTCTCTCTAGCTTTTTACTTTACTTGTGTCAAGTCCACTAATGAAATCTCATGTTTAAGATTATAGGGAAAGTGCTACACAAACTTATCAAAAAGATCATCAAAATCTATTACTAAATTTTTGGAAAACTTTAAAAACCACTCCAATGCTTGTCCAACCAAGCTCCTTGGAAACAATAGCAAAATGTCTATGTCACTATATGTCACTAGTTGACATGCAACAAGAATTTGATCAAATGAGCCTTAGGGTCATCTTTCCCTTTATATTTGTCAAATTTTGATGGTTCATATCCTGAAGGAAATGGCATTTGAAAATATTCCATGTTAAATGGATAAAAACACGCGTCATCCAATTTGAACTTTTTAGTCTACTTCCCAACCTAAATAACATTAATTGCATCCTTCATCTATTGTATTTCTTGGGATAGTAAATTGGAAGGGACATTAGTTTGAGGGATAAAATTAGTTTGGGTGGATGGTTGGGAGGTCAAAAGTGGGACACCTATTGGGGTATATTGGCTAGGTTAGAGAATAGACCAGGGATACACATATATGGATTAGGATGTACTTGGAATTGCACATTTGGTTACATGATATTCTAGTTTGGGTTGGTGATAAAGGTTTGATTTGAATGATTTTATGTTTGGGATGGAGGGATATAACTATATTGTACCTGTTGTGGTTGAAAAGGGACATGTTGTCGACTAATCAAACCTTGTTGTGGAGTAAGAACTTGTGGACCAAGACCTTGTCTCTGAATTTGTGGCACTTTTTGAACCAATAGTAGTCTATTAGTTACTTGAGAAATATGGGGACCTCCTTATTTCATGAATCCCTATAGAGAATTGAAAATAGGTTACAAATTTAGAATCTGTTGTTGACCAATATTTGCACGTTGTTGACTAGTCATTACTTGGTTTTGAATTGGCATATTAGTCTGTGACTGAAAAGATATGTTCATCATTACCTAGCGAGGTGGAACATTAGTTACCCTTGACTGAGGTGGTAATGTATTTATCCTTTATTGCATTGATACACTAGATTGTGTATGTTGTTATGGAATATTACTCACTACTTGTTGAGGAGTAGGATTCGTCACATTCTATTCTTAAGGTGTGACATTGGCCATTGTTTGATTACCTAATCCCATATGTTATACACTTAATAAAGTAGCTGGTTGAGGTTGGGGTGTAGAAACCCCTATTCCCTGGTATGATGATCTACTCATGGGATTAACTACATGCACATGTTATTGGCTAGTTGTTTGTGTGTTAATACCACTTTGATAAAAATTGGATGTTATTTGCAAATTGTCCACTACGTTTGGATCACTATTTAGTGTAGAGGCTGAAGACACATCTTCAATAATGGGCATATGCATCAAGTTATCTATTGAAGTGATTTGTATGAATGGGTCAGAACTCTGATTCTCTTATCCAATTAACTCTATCAACACTCCTATTGAAGGAACTAGGTTAATAAGAGGCTTACTCACCATGTTCATCTGATTGAAATCACATGATAGATTTAGGTAGGTTTGATATGCTATTTGCATTTGGTTGAAGTGATCTTCCCTAATGTTTTTTCCTTGAATAGATATATTAGGGTCTTGATATGTTGTTTGGACTAGAGCCATAGGATTACTAGAAGAAGCCTATTGATCATAAATGATATTGTGGGGCACTCTTACTAGACTTGGTAAATTTTCATGGGGGAAGTCTGTTGGAAACTTGGCCCCTACCTCTATGGTTCTAACCAAAATATCATATTTATTCTCTAACAAACATCACTTAAACAAAAATAAATCATATATGGAAGCCGTATTAGTAGGATATGACTATTGAAGCATTGGCTTGTCCACTATGGGTATTATAGCTAGGTATTGCATGGTTTGTTCTTGGTCCTACTCTAAATAAGGTGGTGTGTTAACTAGATAGTTAGCCAATAGATCTTAGCTTTGTGCCCCTGATTGAGTATTATAAGAGGGATAAGAATCCATCTCATACACAATATTATCCACATAGGGGTATTGCACCATTTCTTCTTGTGCAACTACATTGTTAATACCTGGATTGTACATGAGTCCACTATGAGTGTAGGAATACATGTTAGGATCCATAGTCAATGCTTTGCAATAAAAGGTCAAAGAGTTCTACAAACTCTAAAAAGAACATAATCTAAAACAAATGATGCCTTCAACTTGGTCTAGATTTGTCAAAAGGATCAAAAGGTTTATGCAAAGATTTGTGAGGAAACAAGCTAGCATAAAATATCTAATGTTTCATTATTCACACAAAGATAAGTAAGTAAATGGACTGAAAATCAAAATGCCAAACTCTAAGGTCAAAGTGTTTCAAATCAGTCTAATCTAGGAATTTAAAAGTTTCTAGGTCTTTTGTCCAAATGTGGTGTCAAAAGCTAGGCTCAAACTAGGCATGTGTTAGGACTCTTGGCTAAATGGCATCAAAATCTAGACTTTTAAAAATAAATGAAAGTTTTAATCTAACGGATTTGAAACACTTCTAACAAACACTAGGCATTTGATTCTTGGACATGAACTTGATCAACTAGGTATAAGGTATGAAATAAAATGCACTTAACAATAGTTTATTTTCTCATAAATAATGGTATAAAACTTGGCTCTTTTGATAAATAAACTAGACAAAAGTGAACGGTATAACTGTGTTTTAGACAAAGCATCACAAAAGTACATTGGGATTGGCTTGAAAATGTAGGAATAGATTTTGAACTCTTTGCAACAATATTTGAAATGTTTTGGGCAGCATAACAACATTAATACTACCTAAAAGGTGTGATAAAAAAGTTTTCTTCAAAAACTCTCTAAGGCAAAGACAATTTTCCATAATTTTGATAGCATAACACTACCTTTCTTGACTCATAATGTTGTGTTGTATAGACTCAAAGTGAAAGTGTTTAGCACAAAATGGCTTAAGTCTATTAAGTGATGATAATGATTATGAGTATTAAACAACCTTCAACCCAAATTTTGAAATTAAACCTAAGTTCCCTCAAGTTTAGTGAAAATGGTGAACCCATTTAACACATCAACCCTATGAACTTATAAAGGTGTAATTGTTAATTTAAGTGAAGGACTTAAACAACTTTGGTAAAAGTCTAGACTCAATTTGGGCAGCATAACTGCACCAAAGTGGATGATATGACTCTCAAGCTTTTGATGAAATTTTGAACAAGGCAAATTGATGATCTCACGTGGGTAGCATAACACCTTTTTTTTCAAAGAAAAATTTGGACTATGTGTTTGGTTTCGATTGTTTGTTTACACCAAGTTTTGACTTCAAACAAGACTTTAAACTTAGGACATAAACAACTAATTAATCTCCCTTAGATACTAAACTAAAAAAGTTACTTGGTATTGTTGGATTCCATCAATATACGTTATTTGAGAGGATTTTAAGTGTTCATCCAAAAGTAAATGTGCATTATATAGTAGGGTTTTTACACCCCCTTCTGTCAAATGACAATACTATGACATGGATCTTGAAGCGCACCTTACACCAATAATACTTTCATGAAAAGTGGGGATTTGTCTAAAATCTAAAAATATTTCTGAATGATCTAAGGGAATCAATAGCATAATTATTTTCATGTCAAATGATGCAAAAGACAAGCATGGAAATTGGGTGACTGTGGCATTAGCTAGTTGTAAAAAGGTCTAGTCATTTTTATAACCACTAGATCCTACTATTTTCTCAGTGTAGTGCAATGCCCAAATGCAAATACATCCTATGTAAAACTCCAAAGGAGACAAATGAAGTCAATACCAGGAGGTGAAACCCTGAGTCAAAGCTTCCCTAAATAACTCATGGGAGGTAATGACATCCCCCTCGTAAGCTAAGTTTGCATGAAAATAAAGAAAGCATGGAAGTAGAAAGACTTTACGATCATTTTCAAGGTCACCCAAACATTGATGAGTTTTTGGGGAGTGCTTTAGATGACTTTATTTTTAAGCCTTGGACTAAGCTACTTACAATAGGAATGGCACTTTTGATTTCAATGGTTCCCTATAGGGGACAAATGGAAGAGTATACATGTAACATTCTTTCTTTTTCCAAACAAAATTTGATTAAACAACTATTTCAAACAAGAATTGACAAGTGTGTTCAATTTTAAACCTAAAATGAAAGATTTGGTGGTGTTCATTTGACCCCTTGGTCTTAGTTGAAAACTTTGAAAACATTCACCAAAAACATATAAATTTTTTGTTAAACACCAAAACAAGGTTCCTAATTAATTTTTAAGCATGCAAAGGTGATTTAAACATGTTTTGAGAAAATATCAAGCCTGGTCCTATAGCAAAAATGTTAGCATGTCCTTTAGCTTTGAATATATTTTGATTTTGAAATAATAAACTTTTGAAAAATATCTCTCACGTTTATGATTTTGAAAAAACATAGTGACTGACGTCAGTTATGTACAATCGATGACAGTTACCTTGGCTAACCAAGATCTGACTGATGTTTATTTTTGCTAACCAATGTCAGTTAATATATGTAACTGATGTTGGTCTTACTTGTCGATGTTGGTTACTGTGTAAAACCGTGGCAAGCAAAAATGGCAAAATAAAGTTAAAAAATCAATTTGCAAGAGTTTTAAGGGATCAAATAAATATTTTGATTAGAAAAATGATCTCCTTCAGGTGTGAGATGCATCTAGTCCCACTGAGCATGCCATTATGTGATCTAAGAATTTGACTCAAGAGCGGATGGTTAGTATGGTGTTAGTTCCAAAATGAAATAAACACACTAATAGCATAACATCACTTGGCCTAGACACTAGGGAGAGCTTAGTTAAAAAAAATAAAATGATAAACAAAAATAAAAAATAAGGAATCAAATACAAGAATTCCTTCACCTTCTTTGGATGCTCCAAATGCCTTTGTAATGGTGGCTTTCTCGGCTTGTGCTCATGAAGTCTTCATCAAAGGACGCTTAGCTATCTCCTCTTGTCCTTGGCACCTTTGGCTTATGGTTTGGCTTGGCTTGGAATCAATTTGGCATGGTAACACTAATTACTTAAATCTTTTGTAACAAGTTTTTCATCATAAATTTGCATCAAAATAGCTTATAAATGATGTTCATGGCCTCTCTATTTATAGATTTTTGGATTAGATCAAAATCAACTAAACCATCCATCTCAAGATTGAGATGTGTGGTTGAGAATTAATTTAAATTTTGTAATTATCCTCATCATGACATTGGAAGAAGGGGTAATTAAGAGGCATGGAGGGCATCATGGAAGGCATTGATGAGGCATGACAGGCATGAATCCTAATATTTGTGGCATTTATGGCCTAGGGATGTCTTCCCAAGAAATGAGGTCACTTGATGATGTAGATATTAAATATTCATTTCCAAAAATAAGTATTCAACAAGTTTCTATGGAATTATTAATTAGGCCTTAATTTGGATTAATTAGCTCTTAAGCATGTTTAAGCACTTTGTGCACAAATTACTCAAATTGATCAGAATGCCTTGTTAGTGGTCTAAACTTTGACTAGATTAGAATTGGAAGGCGATGTCAGATGCATTGAAACCATATTCCCATTTAGGATGTTACCAATAACAAATAACAAAGGCACGTGTCTTATATAGAAGATTTGATAGGAAAGAGTAATCCAGAGCACCTAGGTGCAAAATTGGCATTTTGACATAGAATGATCTAATAAAAGTTAGCTGGCCCATAAATTACATTGCCCCACTTAAGGATACCCTAGCAAAAATTGGCACTTGAATATGTTAGTTTCACATCATTTAGCATGTTTTAGTGTTTTAAAGCCAAATTGTGCGTTTTAGGTGGAAATTGGCCAAAACCCTGATTTTGGTGGCCAGATTTAGGTGTCTACAGTTGCATTTTATTCAATAGGTTGATAAAATAATTTCTTACTCAATCACTAAGCCCTAGTCCTTTGCAACTAAGTTTCAAATTTACTCCAAAAAACTTATGGCTATTGATGTCTGTTATTTCTCATGTCGGGCTCCCTCTAAAGAAACTTACAATAGGATTGGAAAACTCATGTAGGAGTTTTTTTAATGAAAATGCTAAGTTGACCTGAAGTTTCCATAGTGTTTGCTGGGGTAATTTTTTCCTTCCTAAAGACAAGGGAGGAATGGATATAATTATTGATGTACATAGATAGAGTATTCTCTTACATGATAAGTGGAGTTTTCAGGCTATTAATGGGCCTAAGGCTTGGAAATTTAGTCCTCAAAATAGTATTTATGTATGAACTCCCTATGGTATGAAGTTTTGGAATGGATTGTAGTTTGATAGTTTGCATATCACTAATTCACATGTTAAAATTAAAGGTGATTTTATTGTTTGTAGCATAAGGTTATTCCAAAATAAAATTGTCTCCTGTTTAAGGTAATTTTACAATAAATTTTCACTAAGACATTTGTTTTGCATGTTATTTAAAATATTAAATAGACCTACAACTTTAATTTTATATGTTTTTTGTGATTATCTACATATTTTTAATGATTTTAAAAAGAATAAAAAAAATCTTTTGACACATAAAAGAATCCTTCATAATTTTTGCATAATTTTTCACTTCGACTTCTATTTCAAGAGAATTTTATATCTTTGTAAATATTTTGAAGAGATCTAAAATTTTGATTTTATACACTTCTGATGATTCCCTATGGATTGTTTCATTTTTTCAAAAGAATATTTTGATGTATGTCAAAAGATTATTTTTTATTTCTTTTAAAAATATCAAACAATCTATAGGGAATCATTAGCAGTGTATAAAATCAAATTTTTAATTATCTTCAACTCGTTTCAAACAAAAAATATTTTTTTCTCAAAATATAGGTTGAAGTGAAATTTTTGATAGTCCATAACCTTGATATTTATAAATTACTTGCCCTCTACATGAGCAGTGATAGTAAAGGGGTCTTGATATGAGGAACGACTTGTAATTTCCTCCTTTGTAACTAGATTTTGAACTTTATCTTTTCCATCTTGATCTTTTTATAGCATTGCGTGATTTAGATTTGCCTTTTGAATCTTTTCTTGCTCTAAGTTTTACTTTTGCAACTATTTCTATTTTGAATTATCCTTTGGTACCCATGCTTGTTCTTTTTTCACTTGTTCTTTATGAGATGTAGTCTTAATGTGAGTATATTTCTTGATTCATGTATCAATTATAAGATCACCACTATATTTCCGATTTTATATTTTATTCTTTAGTGTAAATCAATAATACATATGATGCCCATGAATTCTATGATATGCATAATAATATTTTGATCTCCTTATATGATGTAGAGGTAGTTGAATCACTTTGTTTCGAATATTTCTCTTAGGATTTCACTTGGACTCTTATTAAACTTTTTTTTCACTTTTTGAATCACTAGGTGTAGATGAAGTCTCTTTTAACTTCTTATTTTGATATAAAACCTTTTTGGGCATAACACTACTAGATGAAGATGTGAACACATGATTAACACTAGTATATTTTTTATTCTTTGCACATGTGATCTGATTTCCTAATTATATGATCTTTGAACTGAAATATTTATTTTAATTTTGTAACACTTGTCTCATAATGATGATTTGATCTTTGAGGGCTTCAAAAGTGTACAAAACCTATGTATTTATTATTGAATTTGCATACACACATCACCTAGAGGAGATATGGGAGTTGGAGGGGCTTGAAGAAGGGTATGTACAATAAGATGGGCCACCTTACCCCTTGGAGAAGTGATAACATGGACATGGTTAGAGGGGAAGTAGCTATCACCCTCCTTAGGGATAGGAGGAGGAATAAGTTCATTTTTATCCATTTTAAATGTTCTAAATATTGAGATGAGAACATGATAAGAGATACATACAAATGGTAAGGAACAATACAACATGGTAAGGAAATAAAAATTAAATTTGAAACCCTAAAAGGTTGAAAACATTAAAGCAAACTATAGTTGCATAAGAAGGGTCAAAGGTCAGGTTCACTAAATGTTTAACCCTTTTTAAATTTTTTATATAGGGTTAAAAGGGTAGAATAACCTATACACAAGGATGAATAAAACTATTTTGGAGTAGGATAATTTATTGAAAAATCAAATAAATGAATATTCTGAATTAAAATGTTGAGTTATGTTAAACATAGAAAGTACATTCAAAATAGTAGTTTAATTGCATAAACACTAAAAGGAGATAATACTTAGCTTATCTACAAAGGCATTAGCAGATATGAGATATGTAGAAGTGGAAATGGACTAGAAAAAGGTCAAGATCTAGTCATCAAATTTTGGAAATATTATTTTTGGAGGCCTGGACACTTGCATCAGCCTTGGGACACTTGCATCAGCCAACAGTTATATCCAATACACAATATTCACTACAATATAGAGTGACCACTCAAGATATTTTTAGGTTTTCTATCACCCTTCTATTGATGTCTTTTATTCGCATGCATATGTTGTAGATGATTGTATGTGGATTAACCCTTAGCTCTTCACCTTAAATATTTGTACCTTACCAAAAATGGGTTAGTGAGATCACAATGTCAAGTTGACCTTAAGGACCCCTTTTTCAATGAGCATTACCTACATAGATAATACTCCAAGGAGGGCCTCATACATATTCATTTCTCCCCTATGTGTTGTCTTTTGTGTGTACAAGGGTAAAATACGCTATATGCAAGAGAATGCAATGATATAGATTGCAACTTGAAAAATACTTCTCATAGGCTATTCTTTGAGTGCTTCAAACCTATACTATGATTGATATTATGATTGATATGAAATTAGAGAAGAATATTGTAGTATAACTCAATTGTTCAATTGATTAAATGAACTTGAATAAGTGATTGCTTGGTATTTGTTAGATGAATAATGAGTAGGCTTTGCTTTGTATTTATACCACACCTTTTGAAAACATATCATGGTATGGTTAAATAAAATAAATGGCCAAACCCATAGGATTCTAAATATTTGAAAATTAGATGAATTTTTAGGATTAAAAACTTAATAATAATTTACATACTTGCATCGATATAAGTGTCCCTATGTGGGAAACAAGTGTCTAATAGGTTGGGAAGTTGTTGATGATTTAAAATTGATAGTGAAGGAAATATAAAAAGTTTTAGGCTTTCTATGTAGTGTAGGATATCTAGGTCATCATAAATCATAGTGTCAAATAATAAAAGGTTAGGCGTAATGAGATGGTGAATATGATCCGTTTGACCTTAGGAAGATCTAGAACTAAAGGGTAGAGCCCTAATATATATTTGTCAAGTATACAAGACTAACATGTTATATAAATCATTTGCTAATATCCACACCCGATGTTATGACTCTCAATGACACTGTCATCTCTATTCATGTTCACATTTCTTACTCCTTTAAATTATATTATTCTCCTCCTCTCTACATTGAAATCATGCTCAAGCTAAATATTACCCATCTCTCTTCCCTACATTGTATTGCCAAACTTTATTATGTTTAGAAGTTTCAACCTTGCCCTGCCTCATATGTAGGTTATATTTTATGGTTGGAAGTTGTTATGGAAAGGATGATCAATTTCATTAGAGGATATGGAAATATTATAGCCAAAGAGAGATGAAATAAATAACACAAGTTTATTCATAAGTTCCTTTCTCTTGAAGAATGTCTTGATGATACTTATATACACATAATATTTTCACACTTTATCAATTAATGATGTTTTCTCTCTTGAAAGAACCCATCGAGTCTCAATTTATCTAAGTTCATGCCTTAAAGGATACACTAGGAAAGGGGTGGGCAAACCATTGGTGTTTCTCAAGATTGTTGTCCCTAATACCACCACTTTCAACCAACATAAACTTGTCCTCTACACTTCCCTAAGATTTGACACCTCCTTTACACATTCCTCCAAACAAATCACCACCACAAACAACCCCTACCTAAGCAAAAAACTTTTTTTGATGTTTAATGAACAAAGTGGCCTAGGCTGACCTTGTATTTATAATATATTAGCACATTATGGGACTAGGTCAGCCTTAACTAACCCAGTTCTGGACCTAAATTATTTTTATTAACGAATAATACATGGTCGATTGGGTAAACTCTATTGGCTAAACTTTCAGAAGGTTTTAGGGTTAAATCTAGCTATATATATATATATATATATATATTCCTCACCTCATTTATAATAAGATTCAATGATTTATTTTTTATTGTTTACAATATGTTCTTCCACCATTCTACTTGAGGAGTCATTACTTAGGGTTCCATACTTGTCTTGGAGAATTGAATATTATCTTGTGGAAGTCTTTTGGATGCATAAGAGAAGTCATGTAACCTAAAATTGGCCTATCATTTTTATCATTATAGCCATAACCTATTTCAAAGCACCATTGGCCAAGGGAGAGATTGAGCCTCAATGGGTTCATCTTCAAGGTAATTATTCCTAACTCTTACTCCTTTATTTTGGTAGATATAAGTAGCATAATTAAAGGTTAATAAATGTATTTTTTTCTCCTTGCTTAGGATTTCCTCTACATTGAATTGAGTAGAGATATTCTATGCATGTTTATTACCTTGATTGTATTCCACAAGCTTTGGTGAGAACTAGGTTAGATTTTACTTTACTTTGTATTTACTTTGTGAATAAGAAAACATAGGACCTAGTTAGGTTTATCACATGGAGTTAATTGACTACAGGCTTTAGATCCCTCTCTATGGATGTTATTATGGTAAGGTACCTCTTAGTTAGGTCTAAAATATCTATCTTGGTCATGACCTGGATTGTCTAAATGTACCAATAAGTGGAAGGGTAAGTGTGATCTATCTTCTCTAAGCAAGGATTAATTTGTAGATCAGCTTCATTTTCCCTTGTATATATTCTAGTATACCTAACATGAATCTAACCCTTGAAAGTTTTTTTCATGAATTCATTTATTATCATTTATTGTGTATATCATTTTTATAGTACTCTATCAAACCTATCGATACAGTCTGACATTTTATGTAAAATTTTAACACAGTTAAACTGATCAAATCTATTTTCCTTATGCAGGTCATATTCAAAAATAGGTAACTAGATCGATTAGATTAATTCTATTCTATTTTCCAACCACTGATTTGTAGACTAAATTGACCTAGTATACTCTATTCATAGCTTATTTTAAGCACATAAGTTTTATAGACTTGGTCGACCTAGTCGACTCTATTAGAGGAATATAAAAATTAGCATTTGAGAAATACAACATAAAAATAACAAACTTATCATCTTAAAAAATAATCAAGTGCATTTTCCCCTTCTTATTCATTCTTTTTCTTCATTTACAATCTTATTTTTCATAGTTTATAGTCTGTAAAACTATATCTCTATAATGAGTTGGGTCGACTAGGTTGACATAGTTTTGTATCTTGCTTTCTCTTTGAAAGATTTAGTCACCCTATTTGGTTGTATTATTTTGGATCTTACTAACATGGATAGAATTGACCCTATCGAATATATTCTATATTATATGTATATAGTGTCACCTGGACTGACTTTGTACTATTTACCAAAATAATTAACCTATCTTGCTAGTAATTAATTCATCTTTCATTTATTTTATTACTTTCTTGATTACAGTAATGAACATAGACTAAATAGGAGGTTTTTAATTTACCAATTTAGTCACACTATTTTTCTTTTTCATATAATTCCAAATCACTTAACACCAAAAAGCATTAAAATAATTCCTTCCCAAGGTCTACCTACTTAGATTTCATCACAAAGGGGGAATTTGACTTGGTTTTATGGCCAAGTATAAATATGTATTTGATGGTATATATTATAAAATCACCTGACACCCTTGTCATCATGAGATTTTGAAGTGAGGGGTAGGCCCTAATAGGAAACTAGTACCATCACCAATATAGATCCTTTTCATCTTCAACTACCTACAACCATCCATAGATTGATTTTATAGTTCCTTCTTACAGCCAACTCCCTATCACATTAATTTAAAAATTTATTATAAATTAATAACATTCAGTAATGACCACTTAGATTAGCATTTATGTTCCATTTTTTTTTCCTGCTCTTTACAAATTATATTTTTTTATTAAAAAATTTATACTAGCTAGTGTTGGTACAAGGTTTGTTCTGTGTGCTACAATTAGATCAAACACATTTGATTTAATTGTTTGTGTGCTTAATTAAATTTGATTAGTTCTTAAATTTTAATATTTTCACCTATTTTCAAGAACACAATCGACCTTATTGCTCCAGTCTCTATAGCCTATTTATTCTCCTTATCTTCAGTATAGTCAACCTATCCAACTATGTATCTCTTTATCCTATTCAATTTTTCCATCTATAGTACATAATCGACCTATACAACTATGTATCTCTTTATCCTATTTAGTTTCTCCATCTACAGTACATAGTCAACCTGTATGACTATGTCTTTCTATAGCATATTCTATTTACTATCTTACAAAACACTATTAATTGTTTCAACTTTATATATTAATAATTGATCCTTATTTCCATCATGTTTTTAATCTCCCACCCTCATCATGAATTTCCTATTTTATGACAATTTAGAATTAAATCAAACCAACATGATGAGTTTTACCAACCCTAATATGTTTCGTAAGACACAACTTATGGTAGCCACCATGGATGAAAGTAATGTCCATGTCACCACTTGCACTACCAATTATGGGACTCCTCCCCATCATCCTCAATACTTAACCCTTTGTTCTCACTATAATATGAGCATGATTTATAGTACACAACTGAAATGATCTTTTTCATCAATGAAAACCCTAAACATAGATGAAATGATCCTACAACTATTTATAATCTCATGATAGGTCCTCACATAGGAGAACCCCATTCACCCTCCCCTATCTTTTCCTAAGGATTTGGGGGAGACATTTTATTTTAATCTCAACCTCTTTCATATATTATGTCTCTTTCACATACCATGACATCATATTCTATGTCTTCTTCAACCTCCTTACCAAGCACTTATACCAACATAGTTGGTTCAACCTCTAGTGGGCCTCTTCAAAAGACCCATACCTTTAATCATGATACTAGTGCTTCTTTTTCTACCAATGCTTATCATGCCACTAGTGCTTCTTTTTATACCAATTATTCTTAGGCCACTAGTGTGGTGCATGTTGATACTTCATCTCATACTCATAGTGCAACTCAAGCTATTAATACTAACACTAATGCATCACATGTTGTGTCCACTAGTCAAAACATTGCTAACACTAATCAAATTTTATTACAAACACTTAACCAAATGCATACTTTTAAAACTAATAATTCCCATCAAATGATGCATATGCAAAATCATCTCGTTCATTTCCAAAACTAACCTCACCAGGTTTCATGGGGAGTGCAAAATCCTAATGCCCCCTATCCCCCTTAAGGATTCCTATGGTAAATTTATACCTCAACTGCCACTAATCAATAAAAATATTAAACATATATAAAATGAACCTTTAGTACCTAAAATTACTAACATTGATATAAGATGTATCACACCCACCATCACCTATAATGGATCTACCAATCCCAATTTACATTTAAAAACATTTGGTAACCTTTATAAGGATTGGGTTGAGCTTAACACCTTTGTTGATACCAAACTATTAACTAAAACACTCTCTGGAGATGCCTTAGATTTGGTACAATCAATTAAAAACCCACTCCATTACTAGCCTCAAAGACTTGGTCAACTCCCTAGTCCAAGAATTCCAATCTACTGATCTTTTTGAGAATAATCTGGCCCACTTTATAATTACAAATAATTTGACATTAAAATGGCACAAACCTTCATCAAACGATGGGGAAAATTTATCTAATAAATGTGAGAATAGTATGGCATATGACGACCTCTTCCACCTATTTACTAATTCTCTACACCCCAATTTACAATATTAGGTTAGGACTCTCTTTCCAAAAACTTTGGATGAATATTCCTATTGATTAAGCCAAGAGAAAATATTTCCTCATGCATCAATTATAACCACCTCAACCTATAACAAGCATTCATATTCTTATTAAAAATAAAAATAATCATGCAACCAATGATGGTGTTACCTATTCCTACAACACTGTTCATACCATCCATGAAATCTCTCCAAAAAATGCCATGGAGCATGCTCCCATACGAACCACTCTCCTACTCGTAAATTTTCTTTACCAAACACCACTAATGTAAATAAATGACTATCCTTACAATAACTACAAAAATGTCTTTCAAGACCTCTACCACAAGATCTTGAACCCACTAATCCTATGAAATCATGGTATGATCCAAAAACAATTGTTGGTTTCATGCATGTTGGGGCCATTATCATGAGACTTTTAGACAATTACACAATCTTGATATGGATTTTCTTCTTGGTCCTAACTTTGATCATGAGACCCTTATTAGACAATGCCAACCATCTTATGACATAGATTTAAAATCTCATGAAACGTAAAGTAAAAACCAAGATTTAAAACAAGATAATGATCATCTTACTATCTATAAAGACCCTCTTCCTAATCACCAAGATAACATAAATAAATCTACTCATTCTAAAAGCAATGTTGAAATTCCTATAGACCTTACTACCAATGATGAAAATGTGGTTAATATGACTAACATGAGAAGAGTACTTATTTTTATTAACTCAAATCCAACACCTACACATTCCCTCTCTCAACCATTCCATGTCATTCAGGACACTTTCCCATCCCATCTAATAGAATTGGGGCAAGATGAACTTATAAATATTCAATCATCACCTCCACCCACACAACTTGATTCTACATCTCATACCATTTATACTCTTCCCCCACTATCCACACAAAAAGACAAAATACCTCAAACTTCTAATGATATTTCTTTCACCCAACCAAAATAAATACTTCAACCAACCACCACATCACCTAAAGTAATACAACCCATTTTTAATTAATCTAAAACAACACACCTTATCAACACAAGTTCAATTATACTTCCAACCCACCTTCCCAAGAACTCTTGAAACACTATGTGCCTATATCTGACAATCTTCCCATAGGTTATGATGAATGGGATCCCATTGTAAAATTTTCTCATCTCCCATTTTAAATACATTTTTTAGAACTAACGAGAATTTATCCCCATCATCGAAACTGCCTAATGCAATTATAATTTGAATTGAACATCCCTTGTCCTCCTCCTATAGGATTTGAAGCCACCTTATTTAGATTTGAAGATAATATACTTAAACAATGTGAAGGGATGTTCATCCATTTTGATGAAAGAATAGACACTTCACTCTCCCTTAAGTTCCCTATCTCTTCTATGAAGCTCGATGAGATCTTGATTCATAGGTATGATCCCCATTTATTCATAAACATCCAAATTAGAAATATCCAATTTAATCTTGACCTCATTGATGAAGGTTTAGGCACTTGTGTTGACTCCCTTGACTTAACTAAGACACTTGGATATTCTGAATGTAACTTCAAATTGATATGCAGTACCTATCAAGGCTATGACATAAGATGAATACCTCCATTAGGTTGTGCTTGGCTTCCATTACCATTCCTCCTATATATTGGATGGTGGAGCCTGATCTTATTAGAATGCCTAGTTCTTGATAGGAGGTGTGGATAGGAAATGCCCCACCCCCCCCCCACTATGGTTGTCATGGGGGTCCAGGGAGAAGTGACCTACTTTGGATCCCCCTGGTGGGGGTTGGGGGGCATTGCTCCTTGTGAACTAGGAATTTGACTAAGAAGAGGAGATTAGTATTGTATTAGTGACGAAATGATCAAAGAAAATTAAAAAGCAACACACTAAACTAACACTTTCATGCCTAGTTGCTAGGGTGAAATTAATAACAAAAACAAATGACAAACACAACTAAAAAATAAGGAAAAATAAGAATCCTTCACCTTCCTTGGATGCTCCAAATGCTTTTATAATGGCTTGATCGGCTTGTGTTCATGAAGTTTGTTGCCATGGAGCTTGACTACCTCCACCTCCTCTTGGCACCTTTGGATTTGGCTTGGCTTGGCTTTGAATCAATTTGGCATGGTAACACTAATTTCAATAGCTTTTTGAATAATTTTTTCTTTATAAATTTGCATTATGAAGACCTTTTGGATATATTTGAGCATAATAACTTTTCACCAAAATAGCTTAGAAATGATGTTCATGGCCTCTCTATTTATAGATTTTTTCAAATAGCTAGAATCAACCTGAACCATCCATCTCAATATTGAGATGTGTGGCTAAGGATTAATCCAATTATGTAATTAAAATTGATAAATAGGATCATCAATATTTGGGATACAGGAGCAATTAAGAGGCATGGAAGGGCTTTGATAAGGCATGGGAGGCATGAATCTTGATATTTGTGGCATTTATGGCCTAGGGATGTCTTCCCAAGAAATGAGGTCACCTGATGATGCAAATATTCAATATTCATTTCTAAAATCAAGTATTCAACAAGTTTCCATGGAATTATTAATTAGGCTCTAACTTGGTTTAACTAGCTCTTAAGTATGATTAAGAACTTTGTGCAAAAATTACTCAAATTAATCAGAATACCTTGTTATTGGTTCAAAATTTGACTGGATTAGAATTATAATTCAATGTCAGATTGATTGGAATCATATTCCCATTTAGGATGTTGCCAACATAAAATAACAAAGACATGCATCTCGTACAAGAAATTTGATAGAAAAGAGCAATCCAGAGCACCCAAATGCAAAATTGACATTTTGACTCGAAATGATCTGATCAAAGTTAGTTGGCCCATAAATTGAATTACCCCATTTAATGATACTCTAGCCAAAATCAGCACTTGAATATGTTAGTTTTACATCATTTAGTGTGTTTTAGTGTTTTTAGGCCAAATTATGCACTTCGATAAAAATTGGTCAAAATCGTAATTGAAGGTTACTGGTGGCCAGATTTAGGTGTCTACACTCCTGAAGCAAAATTTTATGAAAAATGTATTGTAAAATATTGTAATTTCATAGTAAATCTGGACCATTCACTATTAGGTCATAGATCTAATGGTAGAAATTATGTTGTACAAATTTTCCCTAATATGTAACCCTTGTTTGATATGAGGGCATTGTGATCAAAGTAACACACTGTGTGTGAGTGAAGAGGAGATTTTAGTAGATGTATTTAAGGTTTATCCCTTCATTTGTTAGACTGAATAAGAGAATAATTGGCTATTTTATTGTGGATGTAGCCCATTTTGGGTGAACCATGTTAAATCTATCTCTTTTGTGTTGTGTTTTCTACCTTTTATTTCCATATTTATTTCATTAATATTGCTCTGCACTCTATATTCCTAACACCATTACCATCCATGTGAAATTTATTATCTTTAACTTCTCACATTCTTATAACATCTTACTTGGTTGACCTTGCACTCATCATGTGATAGCAATTGCCTCATTTGCATGCTAGTGTGTCAAATTTCCCCACAATGGATCTATATTAAAGATTCAAGGAGACACAAACCCTTGGAGTTTTGAATAATTCCAAGAATGTGGTGTCTTTAAAATATCTACCCTTGAACCCTTGCCTGGTGTCCCATTCTGGGAGTCCCAACTCTTCAACTATATAGTTAATTCCACCCATGGTTATAATGGTCACCCATAACTAATTAGGAACACCCCACCTAACCTCTTAGATTCAGATGATGATGAGCTAGATGAGATGAGACTAAAGTTTAAAAAATTCAATATTCCTCCTCACATCATTTCTCAACTTCCTCCTTCTTTGCAACCTCAATTCTGCCAGCCACCTTCTAATGACATCCCAGTTACCTTGACCAAAACTAGACACTTTATCCATCATGCTTCCTCTAATGATAATTTTATTGCAACATGTACCATTAACTTGCATACACCTAACTATGATGATGGATATGCTTTAGATGACCCATTTTTAGCCATCTTTTTCCAAGCTAAAAATGTAAAAGTTTTTTTTATGTCATTTTACTTTATTTTAGTCTTTTGATTCATCATTTAGTATTCATTCCTTTATCGCACCTAACACTAGTCTTTCTAATATTTGTCACAGGGTAGAGATGGAACACTCACAAGGTACACCTCTAGTCACAACAAATCCCCTCAAGAGTATGCTCATGGATCATACCATGACAAAACCTTATCATTTTTCTAGATCCCATGAGCCTTCTAGTTTGCTTCCTTCTGAGATGCTAGCCATTGTACTTAAACTTGAGGAACAACCTACATTACCTATCGAGGAGCCTAGTCTAGTTTCTACTCTAGCCCCACCCTTCCTTGATGATGGACTTATTCCTTTATTTTATCTTGATCCCATGCCCACATAATGGGCATATCAGCCTTATTGTAATATCTACAAAGTTTTTGACCATTGGACTAAAGATTGCCTTCTATATCAGTAGCCCCAGGATTTTCCATCTACTAATTAAACTAGTAGATCTCTAGAGTCTACTTACATACATATTTTTTGCTTTCATGGGATAAATAACTAATCTTATAATCATTTCAAAAAACTTGGGTAATACATTAACGCATTGGGCCCAACCACTGCTCAACCCAAAAATAAAGTTATACCTCCTCCCAAGTTACTACCAGAGTATATCCCTAAATACGAGGAATTATATTATATATAGAACTAGTGTGGTACACATTACACCAATTTATACCAATTTTTTTAGCATCATCTGCATAATTTCCCTCAATCAACACCTACAACATTCATTCCTCCTTCTACAAGTCACCCACACAAGAATGCTTCTCCTTTTCTATAGGTTACATCTCCTTCTCACTCCACATATAATATTCCCACTAAGACATCCATTCTTCACTTTTAGTATTCTAATCATGAGATACCGCATGAACATTACTCTTCATTAGCTACACCTACTTTTTAGTTGAGATGATATGGAAGGAAGTCTTTGCACAACTTTCTGTAAAGATTGATGAGACTCTAGCTAGCATTAGAATTCAGCTTCATAGAGACATTTTGGATATTATGGACAATATTTATGGTCAAATATATTAGTATTTGTAAACATAACATGGTGTTCTTTCACATTATTCTACTTTATGATTTAGATTAAATTTAGGATCCATTTTTATATATCTTATGTCAAATATGATTTCACTTATCTATTTTACATGGATCATTATATTATGATTTACGTGTTTTATATGGTTTCATTCTCTTTCACCTTTTTCTCCTTGTTTTTTATCATTATTTTTATGAATGCACACTTATGTTTATGATTGTATTTCTTTCATGGATTCATTTCTTTTCCTTTTTTCAATGCTTGTTTACTATATTTTTACACTTAAAAATCAGATAATTTTATTATAACTTGGTTATACAACCTTAATTCCCTTATTATCTTATCGCTACTATATGATCAATTAGAAAATAAGACTTCTCATTATACTATCTCTATTTACCAATCTATTTGATCTCCCTTTTACCTTCTTTTCCTTCCACAAACTAAGCATGCATATGGTTGAAACTTGAAACCACATAATGGTTCATAGGTTAGCCTAATTTGTTTAGTCAATCATATCTCTGGATACTTAGTCTCCTCTAAACCAAATTCTCAAAGATCATTCATGTGTATCACTTTTATCAATCATGTTGGTTATTCCAAATCTATATGGAGGAGGAATTGTAAAATCCATAAAAAGTTAAAAGCCAAATCATTTTAACGAAAGACAATGATTAAAATGTAGAAATAAATAATAATAAAATTCTAATCACACCAAAAAAACAAAATTTATTATCTATAACACATATCTTATCCTTAATTGAAGCTCAAACTCCACAGTTGGACTCATGATAGAATTGAGGTTCATTGGGATGCAGTAGGCTAGTAGATTGGTATAAGAGAATAAAAATATCTATAGTATTACCTATTTTCTCACACAAGCACCTAATATTCATAATATATAGATGGATTTGTAAGATGTCCTAAGTAATAGGGAATGTTAGGATCCCTACTCCTTAAGATCACACTTGATTACCTTTGTATAAGCAACTAAACATGAAATTTAACCAGAAGTAAAATGTAACTAGAAATCAGAAACATCACATAATATGAGAGACAATACAATCTTGTATTAACACTCTTCCAGAAGGAAATACAATGAAGAAATTACACTCTTCCCACACCTCTTGGGCATACCAGTAATTCTCCCTCAAGAGTTCTCTCTCTCAATTACAAACCAATCAACTCAAGCACAGAGTTATTGTTTCAACCAGTCAGTAACAATACTGTCAGTACACCAACCAATAAGTGATAATCAACTCAACCGTTGTTTCCTACTTCTAGTACCAAGTACTAAAAGTACTCCAAGTAGATCTCCCTAATCTTGCTCCTTGTTGTGTTGCAGATCTCCTTTGACCTTGCTATCCCATAGATCTCCTTTGACCTTACTCACACACACACCTACAGATCAACTGACCTTACTTACCATGTAGATCTTCTACCTGATCTTGCACACCTGCAGATCAACATGGTCTTGCACACTTGCAGACCTAGATCTTACATACCTTAGAAGAACCCTTGTCCTTGCCTTTGCAAGTCCTTATGATTCTACAACTTACAATACAGCCCCATGGGTCTCTTAAATAGATCCCATACAAACAATAATTAGACTTCCTAATTACAATAATTAAAAACTCAGACTCAAGACTAAAATTAGTCTTTTACATGCAAACTGACTGTCTATCTAAAATTAGACCAGTTCTGGAAGCGCATGCAAACGCATGCACACATAGGCTGCCGACGTCGGTTCCTATCTGACCGATGTCAGCGGACCCATAACCATTCGGTTACTGCGAACACTAAAGATGACCAACGTCAGTTGGCCTATCGACATCGGTTTCTCTATAACTCAGCAACCTCCTCCATTTGCATTAGTGAAGCTTTTAGCTCCACAACCTAACAATATCCCACTTGGAGATAAATAATTGCACCTGTACCTATACTTGTACATCAACTAATTTTGTTTCCTGGCTTGTATCCCTCTTCAATTTTAGTCTTGAAGACCAACCACCACATATCCTATGGTGCTTCCCCTGTCATCCAAGTAACCTGCCATATCCGAATCTACATACCCATGTAGAGAAGTCCCTGACCCTGCATAGCATGAATCCCTACTGTTGGTCCCTCTCAGATACCTTAGAATCCATTGAACTTCTTTCTAGTGCTTCTTTCCCAGATTGGCCACAAACTTGCTGACAACTCTCACTGCTTGGGTAATATCAGGTCTAGTACACATGTACTCAACCTCATCATGTGATTTGGGACACTGTTTTGTGAATTGTCCATCCATAGGTGTGCTAACCGGTTCTGTATCCTACATATTGAACCTCTCCACTACCTTATTCACATAATCATCCTGAGACAACATCAACCTGTGATTTTCCCTGTCTCTAGAAATACTCATGCCAAGGATTTTCACTTCTCCTAAATCCTTCCTGGCACACCTCTGAACTAATTTTACCCTTAGCTCAGCAAATCCCTGCATGTATGAACCTGCAACAAGCATATCATCCACATACAGTAACAGGATAATGTCACGACTATTATCCAACCTGGTAAAATAAACACAATGGTTACATTGACATTGACTAAAGCCATGCTTTGTCATACCCCTGTCAAACTTGTACCACTGTCCTGGAGCTTGCTCAAGACCATATACCTTGGCCTTCTATATCACATGTTGATTCTCTCCTTTCTTTAACCTAGCAATCCATTCGTCTTTCAGTGTTTTCATCCCAGCTGGCAACTCTGCCAAATCTCCCATTTGGTTCTTTCCCAAGGAATCAATTTCCTCATTCATGCCATGCTCCCACTATTTCCTAGATTCTACCTGCATTGCCTCTTCAAAACTTCCTGGTTCTTGACCATCAGTGAGCAACAAGTTCAAGTAGTATAAAGAAGGGTAATAATGAATTTGAGGCTTACTTACCCTTTCAGTCCTCCATATGGGCGTTTGAGACTCCTTGACAGCTTGTTGTCTGCCCAAAATCCATTTTTTGGTTGACCTTGGTCTGCACCCGACCAATGTCGATTCCACCTAATCGCTGACACCAGTTTCTTGACCGACATCGGTGTCCACCTACCTGACACCACTGACTCTGATTTGCACATGACCAACATTGGTACCTTCCTGTTCGACGTCGGTTCTCACCTGACTGACATCGGTTCTCACTTGACCGACGTCGATAACTGTGTTTTCCTGTGAGTGATGATCTTTACCCACGAGCTCACCTTGGATCATAACCTTGTCTAAACTACCCTGCTCAGAATTATTTATCCCCTTTAGCTGATCTTTGTCCATCATCTCCTCCATGAAAACCAAGGCTTTCCAGTTCTTAAGTTTGTCAAAGACATCAGACTTCCTCTTAAGAACATGCATCCCCTTCTTATTCATGTGACCAAGCCTACAGAGCCACATCTTCACATCTACATCTGAATTAGATAAATCAGAAGGAGAATTAGTAATACAAGTAGATAGATAAAGAGTACCTACTTTCTTACCACATGTTAATTCAAGTGCACCCTTGGAAACTTTCCAAGATTCCACTGTGAGAGTAACTGTGCAACCCTCATCACCCAACTTTCTTGAAAAAATTAGACTCCTCTTCAGGACTGGGACATGCATGACATCCTTCAACACCCATGTGTTGCCCGTTTGCAATTTCAGCCGCACTTCCCCTTTGCCAACAATTTGACAAGGTTCACCAACCACTAAATAAATCTTTCCAAAGTCTCCATGGACATAATCATGGAAAAATACTCTATTTGGGGTTGCATGGAAAGAGGCAACATAATCTAAAACCCAAGATTCTAATTTATCCAAGGAACATACAAGAGCATCCTATGCAACAGTACCTGTAACATCTGCTTCTTCATTTCCTTCATGCTGATCTTCTACCAACCAACAATCTTTCTTTACCTGCTCTTTCTTTCCATAATTCTATAATTGATCATTCTTGCCATTGAATTTTTCCATTCTTAGTGTACTTTCTTCTGCCATTGTTTTACTCCCACTCAATCAGAAACCCCTGAGAGTGACCTGTAATCAACAAACACTTAACACGCTCTGACCACCTATTAGTGTACCTAACCAAGCTCTGATACCAATTGTCAGTGGTATCACTTGGTGATCCTTGCTCTGATACCAATTGTCAGTGGTATCACTTGGTGATCCTAGCTCTGATACCAATTTTCAGGATCCCTACTCCTTAAGAGCACACTTGATTACCTTTGTATAAGCAACTAAACACGGAATTTAACCAGAAGTAAAATGTAACTAGAAATTAGAAACAACACAGAATATGAGAGACAATACAATCTTATATTAACACTCTTTTAGAAGGAAATACAATGAAGAAATTACACTCTTCCCACACCTCTTGGGCATACCAGTAATTCTCCCTCAAGAGTTCTCTCTCTCAATTACAAACCAATCAACTCAAACACAGAGTTATTGTTTCAACCAGTCAGTAACAATACTGCCAGTACACCAACCAGTAAGTGACAATCAAATCAACTATTTTTTCCTACTTCCAGTACCAAGTATTCAAAGTACTCTAAGTAGATCTCCTTGATCTTGCTCCTTGTTGTGTTGCAAATCTCCTTTGACCTTGCTATCCCGTAGATCTCCTTTGACCTTGCTCACACACACACCTACAGATCAACTGACCTTACTTACCATGTAGATCTTCTACCTGATCTTCCACACATGCAGATCAACCTGGTCTTGCACACTTGCAGACCTAGATCTTACATACCTTGGAAGAACCCTTGTCCTTGCCTTTGCAAGTACTTATGATTCTAAAACTTACAATACAGCCCCATGGGTCTCTTAAATAGATCCCATACAAACAATAATTAGACTTCCTAATTACAATAATTAGAAATGTAGACTCAAGACTAAAATTAGTCTTTTACATGCAAACTGACTTTCCATCTAAAATTAGACCAGTTCTGGAAGCGCATGCAAATGCATGCACACACAGGCTACCGACGTCGGTTCCTGTCTGACGGATGTCGGCCGACCCCTAATCGACGTTGGTTACTGCAAACACTAAATATGATCGACGTCAGTTGGCCTGCTGATGTTGGTTGCTTTGTAACTTAGCAACCTCCTTTGTTTGCATCAGTGATGCTTTTAGCTCCACAACCTAATAGGGAACATATTATGGGAAAGTAGATCCATTTTACTTTTCTTGTTCATATAACAGTGATGGACCTATATAGATTTGTACTTAATGTGAGAAAGTATCCTTTATATTTTGATGGTCACTAAACTCTTAGTGTCTCTCCTTTGTACCTAGTATGCCTCATCTTTCCTAAGGTATTCTCATAGGCACCTATGTCACATTTTTTACATTCCTTATTTCATTACAACAATCTTAATGTTTCCCTATGAGAAATATTGTTTTTTTAACTGATTATCCCCCCTAAGGTTTCCCTTTGTGATTTGTATTGTAAGACCATGGATAGGACCAAGAATTCCTCACAAATTATCACATTCACAACATCTTTACATTTTTCACCCTTAATACCATTCACCTCATTGGTGTTCACTTTGTGAGTTGTAGTGTAAGACCATGGATAGGACCAAGCCATCCTCACAAAATATTCCAATACCCAGTTCACACTATAACCAAGTCACAATAAAATTACATGTTTCAAATTTGAGATAATTTGTGTTAGATTATGAGTTACATGTCATTGACATACACACCATCTAGATTAAGTATGTTATATGCTTACTTCAAAAACCTTTCACTTTTATATTCTTATTTTTTGATTGCATGTATATTTGCAACCATTTTATTAAATTACTCATACTTCCCATCTTGATTTAGTATGATAAAATTAATTTGCACTTACATTTTGTTTTTTTTCTCATACTTCCCCTCTTGATTTAGTATTATTGATTGACTTTATTGTTTGCTTGTTTTTATACCATTGGTTTTCACATGTTTTCCATTTTATTACAACTTTTCATACTTCTCAACATGACATAGTATGAATTTTTATCTTAATTAGGTGAAAATATTTTTACATGGTTCAAAAAAAATTGTTATCCTTTTTACCATATTTTGGTTTATTATATTTATTCATATTTTGTTTTTACACATTTCCCATCATGACATAATGCATATTACATTTATTGTGATTATTTATACTTTTTCAAATCATTCTGATTTTCTTTTTAACCATGCATGTGTATCACATAATGCTAGAAAATAAAACATACGTCACACATTTCCCATAGCATATTTAATAAAATCAAAATACATGTTCTAGAAAGGAAATATACCCATCCATCCATCATCACATAAGTACAAATCATAGATCAAGAAATGTCCATATCAATATATATATATATATATATATATATATATAATGAGTTTGATACAATATACAATACAAAATACAATAGCTATATCTCTAAAACTATGTTCCATCATGCCTATCTTGTGGCTGAGCCACATTACCGATAGACTCATGTGATTTTCCCCTATGGATAGATATCTGTAACGACTCTGTCTAGGACATCAAGCCATCAATATGACATTTTAAATTGGCCACCCAAGCTTGTACCTAGCCAAGCTGTATAGTGGTCACCATATGGGAGGATAGTTCCTATCCCAAAGCCTACTAGGCTTGTGCCTCTCTAGATCCTACTCCTACAAGAGGTTGTAAGTTATCTCTTTGTACCTATAACTATCTATCAGCCTATCCTACCAGTTTAAACTAGCTAACATGAGTTGGGGAAGATGGTACCATGACATCAACCAAAGTGGTGGGGTCTTAGTGTGATAGGATCCCATCTAAAATATCATGATGCATATCCATAATCATGGTTCCTTATATGTTCTCCTCTAAAATAGTATATGTAAATTTAGAAACAAAATGTACATCATATCGCATGTATATGTATCTAAAACCATTTATATATCCTAAAACAATAATATAACTAGTGATTTATGTAAAAAACTTAAAAATCAAAAGTATTTCTCACCTGTGATGGCACCACCCACCACAATCTCTTCATCTGCTCACCCACTGAACACCTCCTCTATCAGATACCTTCACAAAAATGAAAAACTAGGAGTCACCACCCTAGCCCATCATGCCCCCCTCCTCAAGGGACTCTCTAGAGACCAACTATGTCTCACGACCATTGTAAGATCACCCCATGTGACTACTCATTCATGTGTCTTCTCTCATTGATGGTGTCTCTGTCTCTGATGAGATCGTAGTGGTCATTATCACCTTTGTTATGCTCTTGTTCTTCCATATCCTAAATCCACATCCATGGCATCATCTCTTCCAAGCTTCACCCCCTTTTGTTATCATACCTGACATGTCCATGGTCTCACCCATTAATGCCTAGAAACTGGTATCTCGACTGGCACCCTTGTGTATCCTCTCCCCCTCATCTCTCTAGCATATTATGCCTAATAATCCTTCATTACTAAATGGGACAGTGGATGTGGTATCCCCAACTATATGGGTACACAAGCCATAGGGTGTAGATCCACTCATGAATTATAATGGCCCATGATCCACACATGCACCAACCTTAGTTCATAATAGTGGCCCAACTCATCCATATAGAAATAATATGAGTGTAGGCTATAACACTATCTTCCCTCATGTGACAGTAGATAACAACATGGGGCATGGACCCATGCCACATGGTCCTACTTCTATCATAATACGTGAGGTGACTTATCATTACATGGGGTAAAACCTAGTTGATTGATACATAGGGAAGAATCTCTTGTAGATCCACACACTCAGTAGAATGACTGGATTCCCATGGTCTTCTATCTCTACCCTCGAGTCAACATCCCATACATATCATGCATGAACTAGACCCAAATGATAGAACCAAGATCATATAGTTACCCTGATCTAAGATGGACTGACATAAGGCTATCACATATAGCAGTAACCTTTCTCATATAACTTGTGCTACAAACACTCATGTTGTCACAAAACATTCAAGTCATTTCCATCTGTAATGGCTACAATATAAACATCAAACAAGCTAACCATGTAACCTAGGATAAGTCCTAGCTCCAAGATTGTCATACATTAAGCCACTAGGCCTAATCTCTCTCATTAACCTCTCATGTATCACATATCATTGATGTCCTATCAATAAGAAGTCCAAGCAATACATGGACATCCTCCAGAGTAATAGCCACCTCTATGGTGTTCCCATCCACTCCCATTGAAAAGTGTTGGCCAATAAACCATTCCCATGATCCTAGGAACATAAAAATAAGATGAACACTGAACAAGATCCATCTCATCTCTATGATGCCTTCAACCATCTCAGGTGATTGAACCTTAAGGCAACTAGTTGAGCTCTATCCACATCCAATAAATGTTCTGAAAAATTTGGTAGGTAAGACACATCTACCAGGTGCCAAAATCTTTGTTGCCTTTGTAAAACATCAAACAACAAAGAATGTATTAGATCTCGATGTCATAGTAATTAAAATACATTATTAAATATTCTCAAAAATCTAAAAATTAACTACTTCATCATCTTATTTGTCTTATTTTCCACTTTTGCTACATAATCAACCCATTTAATATTAAATCAACCCTATCACATCTTTATCATACTACATCAGCCTTTTGTTACATAGTCGGCCCCTTCTTATAGATGCAATGGACCCATTTGATATTAAATCAACCCCTTTCAATTCTTATCATACTATATTAGCCTTATGTTAAAAGTTTGGCCTCCTTTAACAAACTATATTGGCTACATAGTATGAACTACATCATCCAGAATGTACTATGTGGGCCATTTCTTTGTTTCTAACTAGATCAACCCATTGCTATGAAGTTAACCACCCCTAATAATACTATACTCAGCCCACTGCTATGTATTTATCTCCATTTATTTATTTTCCTTACAAATGAGTCCATAAGGTTAACTCTATTCTTAGTTTGTGGGGACTTTCTAACCATTTACCATAAATACCTTAGGCATTTATTGGTTTGATCTTTTCCTACCCACTACCCTGTATTTCCCCTAGTATACCTAAAAATATCTTAGGGTCAATTTTGATGTCTACATTTCCTCTAGTATGCAATTTTCTATATTTAGCTTAATTTCAATCAAAATTTCTAAAAATATGAAATTAATGCTTTACTTACTTGAACTACACCTGCCATGGCCACTAGACGTCCTCCACATCGTAGCTATCATATCCTCGCCATTATCACTCTATAGGCTCAAAATGGGTCTCTTAGAGAAATATATTTTTCAGAATAGTAAAATACCAATGAATTAATTTTCACCCTATTTATATTTACTATTCAAAACTTCTTTACCTGTCAATTATTTACAATGAAATTCCATTTTTCAACCATAACTTTGTTTCTACTACCTCTTTTTCTGAACCACAAGATGTTCTAGAATATTGACATTATAGCAATTTTTTTCACATATTACATGTATATTTTACAAAAATTTCAATTTTTTACTTATTTTTATAGGTCATTCCCTACATTGGACACCTTCACATTTCTCTCACTTCCTCTTGTATAGCACTAAGGTAAGTAAATGTATGTATTTTTCAATTCTATCCTTTCATTTATCTTATATGCTTCTTATTATAATGTATTTAGCTTCACCATTGTGTGTTACTATGTTTTATTCCTAAAGCACCATCCCATGTTACACTCATGTGACTCATCATGACCTTTGAGTGGCGCATATGTATAGACATAATATTTTTTAAACTTTATCAATTAATGATGATTTCTCTCATATAGGAACCCATTGAGTCTTAATCTCTTTGAGTGCATGCCTTAAATGGTACACCAAGAAATGGTTGGATAGACTATTAGTGCTTTTTAATATTGTTGTTCCCTATATCACCATTTGTAACCAACATAAACCTCTCCTATACACTTCTCTAAGGTTTGATACCTCTATTACACACTCCTCTAAGTAACTCACTACCTTAAATAAACCCTACTTAAGCTAAAAACTCTTTTTGACATTTATCAAATAAATTTGGCCTAGGTTGACCTTGTACTTAAAATATATTAGCACATTACAGGGCTTGATCAGCCTTAGTCAACCCAGTCTGGGACCTAACTTGATTTCATTAATTAATGATACAAGATTGATTGGGTTGATTCTTTCAACTAAAATTTCAAAAGGGTTTAGGGTTAAATCCAAATATATATATATATATATATATATATATTCCTCATCTCATTTCTAACAGGATTCAATCATTAATTTTTGCTTCTTTACACTATGTTCTTCCAACATTCTACTTTAGGAGTCATTGCTTAGATTTCCATACTTATCTTAGAGAATTTAAGCTTGTCTTGTAGAAGTCTTTTGGATTCATAGCAGAAGTTGTGTAGCCTAGATTTGACCTATATTTGTTATTCTTATAACCACAACAACCTCTTGCAAAACATAATTGGCCAAAGGAGAGATTGAGGCTCAATGGGTTCATTTTTAAGGTAAGTATTGCTAACTTTTACTCCCCTATTTTGGTAGATAGAAGTAGTATAAGTGAAGGTTAATGAATGTATTATTTTCTCCTTGATTAGGATTTCCTATACATTAACTTGAGAAGAGATCTTCTATGCATGTTTACTTTCATGTTTATTACCCCATTTTATGCCACAAGCTTTGGTAAGAACTAGGTTAGATTTTACTTTACTTTGTATTTACTTTGTTAATAACAAATAGGACCTAGATAGGGTTATCACATGGTGTTTCTTTGACTAAATTCTTTATAACCCTCTCTAGTGATGTTATTGTGATAAGAGATCCCTTGGTTACGTCTATCAGATCCATTTTGGTCATGACCTTGATTGTCTAAATGTATCAATAAGCAAAAGGGTAAGTGTTATTTATCTTCTTCAATCCAAGATTGATTTGTAGATCAGTTTCGATTTCCCTTGTATATAACACCTCCTTGCAATATTTTCTTACCAATATTGAATCTTATATAAGAAAATTGAATTTTATAGGAGTCAAGGTGATAAAATGAGGGCTTGTCTTTTCTAGATTCAACATTGTGACCATGGATTCAAATATTTTTTCAAATACTTGAAATATAAATTATGAAATGAGAATATCTCATCCATCATTATTGAGGATGAAGTGGAGACCTCCTCACTTGATGATATTAAGGGAGTTTTCTTCCAACATTATAGTAAGTTCTTTTAGGAAGAACATCACCTTCATAAGTATGAATATTTTTTAGAATAATGGTTACATGATTGTATCCCCTATAAGGTGGATCATGATACCAATCACCTTCTTGAGTAACATGAAATATCGCTTTTGTCAATGAACACCGAGAAGGCCCCTAGCTTAGATGGGCTCTTAGTTAAATTATTCCAAGATATATAGCCCAGCCTCAATATGTATTTGTTTAATATTTATATGAATGTAGAGGCAAATAAATATTTGGTATTTATCATTAATCATGGCCTAATAAAATTAATTCATAAATTCGGAAGCAAGAATAAGATATACGGTTGGCACCCCATTGCTCTTATTAATGTATCCTAAAACATCATTAGAAAGGCTATCACTATGAATCTTAGACTTATTTCTCAAGATATTATTCACCCTAAGCAAAAAACATTACTAAAGGGTATATACATTATATACAATCTCCTATATGCATCAAACCCTACTCAATGGGATGAAGATTATGATCAAGATGCATTATTGATCAAAATTATGTTTGAAAAAGTATATGATCAATTTCAATGGTAATTTATTGATAAGTTTAATGAGTGGTTTGGATTCGGTCATCATTTTAATATTTCATTCAAATGCTATTTTTTGATGTATTAGCTCAAGTCATGGTCAATGATAGCCTGACACCATCCTTTGACCTCTAACCCTCCATTTATTAAGGCTATCCACTTACCCCTTTTTTGTATGTTCTAACTATTGATGCCCTTGAATATATTCTCCAAAGTGC
Source organism: Torreya grandis (assembly GCA_037957365.1). Lineage (NCBI taxonomy): Eukaryota > Viridiplantae > Streptophyta > Pinopsida > Cupressales > Taxaceae > Torreya > Torreya grandis. Next base: position 1,918,420 of record JARHVA010001535.1, read on the forward strand.
TCATCATCATGGAAACCTTGAAGGAATTACTCTTCCACAAGGTGATTATGCTATTAACTCTCATTTTTATATTGATTATCTCCTCTTTCTAAAAAATACCGAATAGGAAATCACTAATGTTTAGAGTTAATTATTGATGTTTATTGTGATCTATTTGGATCCAAGTTGTGTAGTCACAATTTTATGAAATTAATCTTCATCAAAAGTGACCAAATTTATATTTTATCCCCTCGGCTTGTAATTTCATCCCCATGGGAAGATTACCCACTACTTGGTTATTTTGTTTGGTATTCAATTTTCCCCTTAAGACATGGGGGATTAGGTGCTCAATAAAACTTAAAAAAGGTGTAAAATTGGTCTTGAAAATATCTTTCTCTTGCAGGAAATTTGATATCTATTAATTGTATTTTTTTGTCCAACCATGCCTACTACTCATCTTGTTAGTTTCTTTTCAAATAAGCTTATGGAAAACTTATATAACTAGTATGTAGTTTCTTTTGGACTAGTAGTGTTGGTAAGAAATGGGTGGATGTTATTTCCTAAGAGCTTTTCACTCAACCTAAATATGAAATTGGGTTTGTAATCATTGACCCACTATAATAAGTAAAATGTCTTGATGCTAAATGGTTTTCAAGATCTACCCAAGGTACCAAGCCTTGGAATCTTCTTTTCAGGAAACAGGTTCATCTTACAACTCATATAGGATCTTGGACCTCCATTCCATGGAAAGAAAAAACCTAAGCATGTAATTATTTTAATATATATGATTTATGGTTCTCTTCCTCTCATACGTAATAGGAATCTTGGTAGGAAATGGCCCCACTTCTTCAATGGCACCACTAATCCCTTTGGCATGGATTCAATATCCCTAAAATTAGTCTTTAGTGGAACTGGGTTATTAAATCTAATGACCTTCCATTTTTAATATCCAAATATAATTCAATGCTAAATATTTTATAAAAAATGTATAGATAAAGTTAAGGATATTTGGGATAAAGACACTGACAATTGGTTTCCTTGGGACTTTTTGCATCATATGTTTGGTGTGCCTGCAAAACTTAAAATTGGTCTATTATTCTCTTATACTTATGATATTTACTAATTTTCTCCTTAAATCCATTGTTAATCCTATACCACCTTGGAAATATTGGTGCTGACTTAACCTAACTTGTGCTACGAGTTTCCCAAGACTAGGTATGCAGGGGATAATCATGTGTTAGGGATAATGCATATGGTTATGTAGAGTGAATAGGTGAAGTGAAATTGGAACAAAAATAAATCAAAACAAATTTAATAGAGAGAAAGTATTATATAAATTCAAGTTCTATTCAATGATAAAATAATAGATAAAGAGTAAAAATATGTACAAAGCTTCAAAAAGGTTAAGAGAGCAGGCTCTTGTGATCAAAAGGGGTAATACTTCCTCTGATTTGCCTATACTAAAGAGTGATTATAATGTGTATATGATAAAGTATATAGTGATAACATGCTACTATTTTTATGATTGTGTGTGTCTTTCTGATGTGTGGTATCGACTCTTTGGGCATCCCCCTTTTTGGTTGGATGCATATGTTACATATTTACAAATATAGATACAAGAAATAGTTAAAACTACTATTGGTTACAAATAAAATAGTTAAAATTCATTTCATCTTCCTTATAAGGTGATGGTTGAGTTTCTAGGAATGTGGAAACTAACTTACTAATTAGATTACTGATAATTTCTAGGTTGAGAAGTGATTTTTAGAAAGCCATGCATTTGGAACAAGTTGATATGTGGATGCACTAGAGGATGACAAGTGTAAGTGTGCACATGTGGTGATAGGATTGACATGAAAGAAAAGCATGCAAGACTACAAGAAAGTATGAGTAAGTCATGCAGGACTATGAGTACGTGAGAGTGTATTGCATGGCATTGTGAGTACACATAATTATGTTATGCAAGACTATGAATAAGTGAGAGAATGCAAGCAATTGTGAGTTGGGTGCATGAGACTATGACCAAGTGTGAGTGAATCATGTGAGTCTATGAGCAAGAAAAAGAGTGGTGTAAATGACATAAATAAAGCTTAGTGTAGGGGAATGTGCAAGACTATGAGTAAACATGAGTTTAGCACCTAGGACTATGAGTAGACATGAGTGTGGTACATGAGATTGTATTTAATCATAGTATAGCTCAAGTTCATAGGAATACGAGCAAGTGAGAGAATGGTGAGCTGGACTATTAATAAGCTTATTTATGTTTTAATCTCAGGGCGTGCACAAGAAATAATAGGCATGATGTAGAGGATAAATGCACAATATTTTGAGCAAGCATGAGTAGGTTAGTGGCTTGTAGAACTCCAAAGTGAGATGTGCACAAAATGCATAGGTGCACAAAAGAGGTGTGTATGCAGTGCAAAAGTTACACACAAATCATTCACCATTTAATGAACAAAAATGGTCACCATTATGTCTTTGTGTAGCTGTAAAAATTGGACTTGAAGTTGTTGATCAATGTGTTATTACTCCTAATAGCAAAGTGTAGAATATGTTGTGGATGCTAAGAATGCAAAACGATGTGAGTCAGCCTTATACTCTTAATGCTAATAAGTAAGAGTATATGTACTCATATTATCTTCTTGATAGATGTGAAGAATATATGTGTGCAATATCATATTAAATATTAAGCATGCCTATGTCAGATGGATGGTGCATGCTCAGGAACATATAAAACTCATCAATGCTACAGTGGTACTCAAACCATTGATCTTTGCACTATCTACATTTTATGTCTAATACCAAACTATAAGATACAAGAGTTAAGTTGAGAAATCCCATGTGATCTAGCTCTACAAATAAATATAAAGTTTCATGTGTGAACATGAGACAAGTTGTCACAACAAAAGTTTGTCTGTCAAGGGTTTAGAGCCCTAGAGGTGTTGGTACACAATGCAAGACACACTTTATATATATATATATATATATATATATATATATATATATATATATATATATATATATATATATATATATATATATATATATATATATATATATATATATATATATTAGTGTCTGCGTAGATGTATAACATGAACTATTATTATCTATCACATTACTATGTGTAAAGCTTGGCACTTATAAGACCACTATAGAGGGGAAGAGACTTTTCCCCAAATATTAAGGTCTATCCATACATAGTGTAGTTTTAGCGAGTGCAGAGTTCTTTGTGTAGGAATGTCATAGAACTAATAAGTGGACTAGGAATGTTTATTTCTTCCATAGAGAACACAATGATGAAGATATAAACACTACTCAGTTATATGACTATTGCAATGATAATGGTTGTAGGTAACTGGAGAGTCCAATGTGTGTCTTTGGTGAGACTGTCTTCATGGCCAGCACAATTGAGCCATGTGGTGTTATTTGCACTACTAGTATGTAGGTTGCCATCAAAGTATGTGGTTTGATAGGTGTGGTTTCTATTACACATGGTTATTTTGTTTGGAAGTGTGTACATATGCTTGAGGTTTCTTTTGTGGTGAGCATGTCTGAGAAGCTAGAAATTTTGATTGTGAAAGGTGTCACTATTGATTGTGCACCATATTTTATGTTTCCGTGGCATAGGTTTCTACTGAATATCCTACATAAGTTAAAATAATGACTTGTCAATGGATCATGGATGTGATGCTCACACTACACCTTTAGCTTCCTCAGCGAGATGTTGAGATGAGGAACTTGATGCACAAGTGGAAACACTTATATTATCTTTTGTAGAGCATGATGTGGATGCATCATTGGCACATGACTGTAGTGATAAGTGTATGAATCCTTCTTTGATTGTGCTAGAACTATTGTATCCAAGACACATGATGCATGATCTTAACTCCATCCAAAGGGGATTGATAATGCCTTGGCCCTTCTTTCATAGGACTTGACCTTCATAGCCCATTTTCTTTAGTAGCTTGGACTAATTCACTTGGTGTGCTTCTTAAAACTATAAAACAAGGTTATTGATGAATTGGATGACAATGAACGATGAGGACTCGTAAGGTCTTATTTTTCCAGTATCTCTGTGTTGCATGTCATAATTGGGCATGGTGGTGCACTGATGATTGGAGGATAAAACACTTGAAACTTTATGCATTTGGATTCAAGGTGCTCAAGTTATTTCTCCATGGCATAGAACTCCTACTATATATTCTATATGATAAGGAACATCTATCCTTAGCTTGAACAAGATCGTGACAGACATGCTCATCGATATTAATGTTGTTTGTCATGAGATATGTTAGTTGCTTCATGATAATACTACAGTCTTTATCATTGGAATAGAGAACATTTTGAAGCTATTGATTATAGTGTTGGAGATGTTGGATCTCTTCAAGCAAGTGTGCATTCTCTTCCAGAGACATTGAAAGAGATGCTTCCATCTAGGAGTTATTATCCTTCTGATTCATTTTTTCCATGACTACAACTAACAATATAAGGGAACACACATCTAAATACCACTATGAATTGATATAAAGGGCGTATGTGTTTTGATACCAATAATCCACACTATGGGTGGGCCAAGACCAAGTGCATGGGGAAAACCATGCACTGGGGATATTGCATGTGGTTATGTAAAGTGAATGTGCACAATGAAACTTGAAGAAAAAGAAATAAACAAACATGCAATGGATTAGAAGTCTTATACTTGAAAAAAATGCAACTTCTATTCAATGAGAAAAGAATGGGGAAATAGTAAAAAGGTATACAAAGCTTCAGCAAGGCTAGGAGAGTAGTCTCCTATGATCAAAAGGGATAACACTTCCTCTCATTTGCCTAGATTGAAGAGTGTTTACAATGCATGTATGATAGGATGGATACTCAGATCATGTTACTTATTATTATGATTGTGTATATCTTTACTATGTGTGGCATCAACTCCTTGGGCATTCCCCTTTTGGCCATATGCATATGTTACATATTTATACATGCAGATAAAATAAGTAGTTACAACTGTTGTTAGTTACAATTCATTTCATCTTCCTTGCATAGTGGCAGTTGAGCATTAAAGTATGTGGTGGCTAACTACCCTACTAGATGATTGATAGGTTCCAGGCTAAGAAACCCCACTTGGCAAACCACACATTTAGAGCAAGTTGATATGTGGATGCACTAACCGCTGACAAATGTAAGCTTGCATAGGTGATGACAGGATTGGTGCAAAAGGAGAAGCACATAAGACTACAAGCAAGTAGGCATAAGACACGTGGGACTGCAAGCAAGTGTGAGTTTGTTGTGTAGGATTGAAAACAAGTATGAGGCTACAAACAACTATGATTTGGGTGTGCAAGACTATGAGTAAGTGAGTTAGTGAAGCATGCATGTCTACGATCAAGCACGTGAATGGTGCACATGAAAACGAACAAGGTTGGTGTAGGGGAGTGTGTAGGACTGCAAGTAAGAGTGAGTAATCCACAGGACTACAAGTAAGCTTGTTACAGAGGAGTGTGTATAACTATGAGAAAGCATGAATGTGGTGTGTAAGATTGTAAGTAAGCTTGGTTAGGCCGTAAACATGGGACATGAGTAAAAATCAATAGGCTTGGTGTAAAGTAGATTTGCATGGGATTGTAAGCAAGCATGATTAGGCATGTGTCTTGTAGAACTCCAAAGTGAGATGTGCACAAGTTGTGTAGGTGCACAAAAGAGATGTGTACATGGTGAAAAATTTGTGCACGGATCATAACAAGGCGGCCATTATCATTTCCATGGTCAGGTTTTTGTATCAACTCATTATAACCTTGTTCCCATTAAAAGACTCTCTTAACACCAAGTGGTCCATGTCCTTCTTAGAATCTCAATAAAAACATATTGCTAACACTATTTGGAAGCCCCTTATTGAGGCCCAATGTTAATTATTGGGTTAGTGTATCCTATATATATAACTCACTATTTGCCACACCTCTTCTAAACTTGGTCTTTCTATAGAGAAATGTACCTTATGCCATGCTGCTGAAATTATTCCCTAACTCTTTTGGCATCACTCATCCTCCTCTCAACTCTAGTCTTCCATTCTCTCCTCTCTTCTTAAACTCTTTCTTAACAATTTCAATAAAAAATGCTGCCTTGTTTGGCATTTTCTTCCCTCCACTCTTGGTTTAGGTGTGCTTGTCAAACTTAGTTTTTGTTTGGTCTACCTACCAAACTTGACTTTTGTTTGGTCTCCCTGCCAAATCAACACTCAAAACTAAAAGATGTGTGTTGCATCAAAAAGATTAAAGAATGTCTAAAACTATTACAAAAAAATGACTTTCTCCACATAAATTCAAGAGCTCCAAATATTAAATGTCAAATACTTGATTAGATATCTTGATTAGATATCTTAATATGATACATGGTATAGATTTGTCTTTGCTTATGCCCCACCCTATTCCCTATTATGGGGGTTGTTTTATATGTTATATTACCAGTGACTCGATTTCAGTTGGTTTGTTTCCCATTCGGAACCATTGTGTTTTGATCTCTCCTTTAACATTTTGATTCTTGTATTATGTATTTAGTAATATTAGCAGATTTTTTTTAAAAGAAAGAAAGAAAAAAAAAAAAACTTTCACTGAGTGTACGACAACCACCGTTCGTTATAATCGCCTACATCTCCCATGGCTTTGGAAAGTAAAATTTATAAGAATTTACATGTTTTAACGCTTGCCTCGAAGGAAAACAAATCCTCCGGAAACAATTGATTATAAATAGCCGATCCACAGTCGCTTAACATTTTAGGAAAAAAATCATTGAAGTTTAAACTGCACCGCTTAAAAATTTCATCTGCGAAATTGAAAAATACACAAACATTATAGAAACAAGAATCAATGAGAAATGGATTTTTCTGTTATTGTAAATTATGTACAACCCGCAAGCTGTATAATTTCAACAGCATCGGCAGGGCCACGGAAAGAGTGGAATCGAAACAAAATTTTATAATACTCGCGATCATCAGAATTTAGGGAATCGGAAGAAGAGGGCGGTCTGTAATAGCGGGGCCCCGTCTCTGGATTGCGCGAGTGCAACCTCCCGATCACCTTTAATCCGAACCCGATCACTTCTGTAAATTTTACCATTACTGTATTCTTCTCCTACAAAGTGTCGAGGGCAGAAAAGCTGCAATGCGAATTTCAATCGGTTGTGATTTGTTGAGAGTTGACAATATGCATTCAGAGGAGAAGAAGAAAAGGGTAATTTATATTTGTTGCAGAAGAAGAGGTAAGTGACTCCGCGGATGGATTTAAAACGTGCGAGTATGTATGGCCGATTCCGTGGACGCAGTCGGAAAGGACTTTTTTTTTTTTAGGCGCGTGATGGTGGGAAGCGCCAGTTATTCCAGCGTGTTCCAACGCAACAAAATTTTAAGGAGCTTCCTTTATTAGAAAAATTCGGGTCAACTCGGGACTCCTTTCCCTTCCGCGTATTGAAAGTTTCTTTTTTACTTCGATTGAAAACCCTAACCCAATAAGAGTTAATAATACTCTAGAAACACAAATAATGTTACTAACAAATATAAACAAAGAAGTTCCATTTACACGGGATCAACAAACGTGAGAACTGGATATACCTATTTAATGTCTCGAATATGTGGATCTACCTTTAAACTTTCAAATATGAATTTTTTTTTTCGGGGTGTCGGGCGGGGGGGCGCGGGGGCGCGGGGGTGGGTTTTTTTTTTCGAAATTTCGTATTTTATTATTTTTTCGAAAATGTTCTTACAAAATTGTTTATTATGAATATGGGTACTGTTTTTCACGGGTTTAGAAGGTTCCCTCAAATAAATAAAAGAACCGGTTATCTGATTTTTTTTTTTTTTTAAAAAAATTGAAATACACACTACTTTTTTACACACTACAATAACACATTAATCATAAATTGGGACCCATCAACCAATCCATAAGAATATATCAACCGTGTTTGATAATTGAAATAACATCAATCATAGATCAAGACCCATAAATTGATCATTGATAACACATCGAACAAACCAATAGAAGTTGTAAGAATGGCCTCACCGCAACTTTGCTAAAAAAAACCATTCTGCTACAGTGAAAGAGATATGAATTTCTATTTTATTTTGATCACACCATACATAAAAATAAAATATAACAAATTTGAGGAATGAATTCCCACCATCACGTTTGCATTACAATCGTTACCACTCGATTGTAAACAACATAAACAATTCCTATCGCTATCAAAAATTATCCTCGATTTTAACCAATTTAATATAATTAATTATACCATTATTACATAACATATATTTACCCTAAGATTAAATGTTGGGTATACCCAATAATACATCTTTTTACAAAGAAAGACTTTTTTTTACATTGACATAACATTTAACAAAACATTAAAATACAAATATAATTTACAATGTGAAATATACCACTTATTTAACACAATACCCATTATAAATTTTTTAAAATTAACCATAAAAATAAAATGATAACCAAAATAAAGAGAAACTTTCGAAACCCCATTCCAATATTAAACACTTAAATAACACACTATTAATATCTAAAATAAACTATAAAACTTATATAAAATCTAAAATCAAATCACTATTTTATATAATATATGAAATTTTAAATTTTAATTTTATATTTTTAGTTTGAGGTGGGTTTTTTTTTTTTTTTTAAATTTCACTTTTTTTTAAAGTTTGTTTTAATTAGATGTAATTGTGATTTTGGAGTGTGACATTTCCATCCATCTTTTTTGTATGATTAATAATATATTATATTTTATTATATTAATGTAAGTATGTTATTCAATCATTTTTTTAGAAAATAATAAAAAATTTAAAACACTCATAAACCAAAATTTAAACATTAATTACTCTATGAACACGTAATTTTTGTTTCCATTATCTAATTTTATTTGGCTAACAAAAAGTTGTGAAGACGGGTATAATATTTTTTAATCAACCACTTTAATGTATAATCTTATATTTATTATTTTTAATAATAAAATCATTGTGAAGTGTTCCAATAGTAAAACCTAAACATTAGGAAAATCTAAATACAAAATATGGCATAAGACAATGTAAATGTAATCATCTTGCACGGATATGGTAGAAGAGATAAACGACTATATACGAAAATGACAGAATGGCAGTGTGAAGGATGCCAATTACGACGAAGTTAGAATTAAACATTGACAATGGTGACATTGATCATGTGGGCTTGGCAGAATTTATCGATGTATGGGAGAGTAGGTCATTGATTTCCCAGCTTGGTATGGATGGATCTACAGAGATATAACATGATACATCCCACGAGGTTGAGCATAATAGCACGAGGCCGTATAAATTTTTTATAAACTACAGTGTCTACGAATAGGTCTGCACAAGCACATTGGAAGAACAAGGGTCTATTGTAGCTAATGTTGTAGGACTGCTGCAAATCAGTCTCCTTAAAGATGCAAAACTCAAAAGAACCTTAATTTATGCTAACATGCTAGATATACACTATTAATCTGTATTACAAAAGACTCTTTCAAAATAATTTTCTCTCATGAAGCGGGGTCAAAGAGTTTATCACAAATAAGACTTCATTATACCATTCAACCTATATAAATACACTGTATAGGCTTTATGGCACTCCTGCTTCAAGGGAGTTTATCCTCACAATAATTTCATAAAATCCATACAATCTATTTTAAATCATAGTCTCTCACACAGTTATTCTAAGGTGAGTTGTTATTCAATACAACATTGACTCATACAAAAAAATATGTTATCACACACAGTGAGTACTAACATTTGAATATCCAACATTCTAGAGGAACCTCAATTCTTGGTATCAACGCTTAAATCTAAATTTCTTTTGAAAGAAGGTTATTTTTTAAAAGATCAAAATATGTTGGCCTATCTAAATTAAAAGGATGTAATAGGAATAGATCCAATAAACTTAGGTCAGATGGATTATTTACCTAGTCCAAAATATCCTAGATATCACAACTAACAGCCTCAATAGGACTATTTACTTAAATCAAAACCTATTAGTGAGAGTCAAATTCATTGCTAGTCTCCTTCATGGGATTTGAAGAAATAAAACCTCTGGAACTTCATCAATTGCCAGGTACCTTTTAGTGGATCTGAAACAATCCAAGGATATTCATCGTCACTTTGGATTAAAAATGTAAAAGGGTTAAGACTTAACCTAGTTTGAATAGTTGTATTATCTTGGACTTTCTCCTGCCCTTTAAATTCAAGATTAGGATCTATCTTCCCAGTCTTTCCAATTACTTGATATTCCGGCTTTGTCAACCTTTATTTCAATCATCACTTTTAATGGATAGTCTTAGATGAGATGAAGCATGGGAATGATACTTCAAACATTGAAAGGAACAGGCTTTCATATTCTAAAAATTAGATCAAACATATTAAACTTTTTTGCTCAAATATATTAGCATAAAACATCTTAGCTCCCAAGAAGGGAGTTCCCTTTTTTATTTCAAGAATGGAATCTACTCATAATTGTGTAAGAAGGTTAAATAATCTTACCCAAAGACACTACCTTTGATCCTTTTGTGAAAATTCAAATGAGGGTTCCAAGAAGTTCCCATGAATAGCCTTAAATTCTAAAACGTAAGCATTATTCAAATCCATTAGTTCAATCCTCTTTAGATGTAAAAATAGTGAATAAGCCTCTTTTCCCAAATAAAATGTCACCTATTCCTTAATTTTCAATGAACTAATGCATTGGTTCGTGGCTCATTTTTCACGTGGCCCTTTCACAGGCTTGTCTAGTCCAAGTTTTGTCAAGAAAACTATTTCTTATTGGATCTCAATTTATTCAAAAGGGATAAGGCTCTTGCAATGTTTAGATACATCCAAATGTCATATAGATGTTTCCATTTTTTTCACGGATTCACATGGGCCCTTAAGTCCTCAATAATTATAGATTTGTGTGCAAAGAGGAAAGATATTTTGGCTTTGAAATCCATGAAAACATGGGCACGTTAGGCATAGTCAAGTGTTTTTCTGTGTATCACAAAAGACCAATAATACTTATAATAGAAGTCACTACTAAAACTAATTGATGTTCAGTCATTTGTTTCCCTAAAACTTCCTCATTTGGCTATTTTGTTGTGATTCATGCAATTCTTAAAACCATTGTAATGTCATTAAAAAATTAGTCCCTCCCCATTAGACATTTTATCTTGCCGATTTCCATTGGGGCAATTGCAGGTAGTTGTCCAACTTTGTAGTGAAGAAGCACTTTATTCCATGATATCAACACATTTATTAAATTTTCAATAATCTATCAAAATCAAATAAGCATTTTATATTTAGATATCAAATATATTATGTGATCTATTGGTAGTTGTTATTAAAAATATAGAGGAATTCAAAACTCTTCTACCAAGATTCTTATTCATTATGAGGATCGAAGATATATAGCTTTATTTATCAAACAGACGTTCTAACCCAGAGTTGACCTCCTTAAGATTCATTAAAACAACTAATTGTTTTATTATTAAACTTCAAAATCCCTTCTTCAACCTCAATTTCAAAGGTGCAAACAGAACTATTCTACTCAATAATCACTAGTTATCAATAAAAAGATCTTATACAACATTACTCTTATGTTCTAAATTTTATCTCCCTTCTCTTATAATTTATTATTTGAAATGAAATTTTATTTTTTTCTTATTAACATGCTACAGTTACTAATGCACTTTTATTGTAATCCTAGTTATATATACATGCGCTGAAAAACCATGGTTGTAAATTTCAATGTATTAAATTTGATCTTCGACCAGCTTCCTACAGAAAATGGATTTACAGTTAGGTTTGTAATCAACATTTACATTGAAAATTATATAATATTTCAGGCACAATCACGTGATAGACTACCCTAAGTGTCTCAACTAGTGATCCTAGACCAATCGAGAATCTTAAGATTATTCACCGTTAGTTGTCAGCCATGATTATTTCGATAATGACTACTAGTAAATAGTCAAGAACCTTACAACTGAATAAATATCACTGCTCAGTTGGAAACTCTATCATTGGCATGCAAGGAAGATGAGATGTGTCAAATCTAACTTTTTTATAATCTGCAATAGTTGTATGTCGCTACCATTATAATCATGCATGTAAAATATGTAACATACATGTTTAGCCTTAGAAGGTTGTACATATAGATCATTAGACAGTCAGGTCGATGTAGTACATAGTTGTAACATAGATAGTATGCTCCACATATTTATTCTCTAATAAATGAACTGTAACACACTATATTCTATGCCACCCATAGTCATAACATAGATATTATGATTCGAGGATCTACTTTGTATACATGTATTGTATTATATTGTACCATTCCCTATTCTTGTTATTGAATAGAAGTTGCATTTCTTAAGATAAGAATTCTGATCCATTGAATGCATTTTTGATTATTCCATCTTAATACATCTCTGCACAACTAAATTTGGTTGTCTCTCGTACACTTGGTTTTGGGCCCGGTGGTGTAGATCATTGGTATTAGAGCATAGCTCTTATTATTTTATATGATTTTAACCACATGAGCATAATGATAGAGAGAAGGTTTAACAATTGGTTTTGTCTCAAAAAATCCAAATAAAAAATGTAGGAAAAAGAAGATGTTTGACAATTAGAGGCAACCTAAGGTAGCCCCATAAGTTTGAAGGCTCATCATTAATGCATTGGAGGCACAATGCACTAATTTTTTTGGTCAGTTCCATGAATTGATGATGTAACTCAACCCAACACCTTCCCATCCATATCCATAGTATGCTCAACTGTGGTTTCAACAATAAACACCCTTCAAAGTATAAGTCAATCTTGACATCCCTTTGTTTGAAGGTAAGATCGATGCCAGAGCATTAGATGCATGGATTCAATAACTCAAGACATATTTCTTAGTCAACTTCTTCACCAATGTTGAGAATATCACCTTCACCATATTGAAGATATCCATTCCAATTGTTCACTCTTCAGTACGTAATGTGTGCATTCCAATCAAATCATGGAAGAATTTTTTCAATGTGCTAAAGGAGGAATACTGCCATCTCTAACACTTTGAAGATGAATACATGAAGTTATAACAATTACATTATCAAAAAGATCAGTCAGTGGAAGACTAAACCAACACATTCGATGACTACTCTGCATGCCTGCATGAGAAATTGAACAAATAACATAAGGTGATGAATTACATCAACAGACTCACACCTTATATCTATGCAAAGATGGAGTTCTTGAATTCTGACACTTTGGGTAAAACATATCACAATGCCACCAAGATCAAAGCCAAGGAAAATATGAAGCAATGTTCCACCAATTCATCTAACATAGTGTGCAAGGACTAGCCCTCACACAACTCCACATCGTATTCCTCTACACAAAAGTAAAACACCTCTTGAAAAGGTGAATACGATCAAAAGATCGCTCAATACTCTAAGGCTCCTGCACCTTCTACTTCAAATAAAGATAAGAAGAAGTTTAGTGAGAAGTTGTGCTATTGTCATTGCTCATCCACTCACGACAATTTTAAATACCATGTGCAGTAATATTTGCTTGGAAAATATACATCAGTACCCACATCAATGGACAACATTTATCCAAATGCCTCTGATCTAAGTACAAGCACCACTATGATTAACATCTCTAAGGAGCATGAACGTCTCTTCCACACCAAGTTTTGGGTGAAAGGTCAGCCTCTTCATTCATCATATATATTGGTAGTTAGAATAAATTTATTGCACAACCAATAACTCAATGCCTTGGTCTTTCCACTGCCATGCATCCCAAGCCATATTCTCTGGTGTGGATACAATAGGGGAAATATATACAGGTTTGATGATAATGCACTTTTTAGTATAAAGTTAAGCCTATGGAGGATATGTCACTTGTGACATCTTACCTCTTTAGGTCTATGACATCTTATTTGGGAGACCATATCTATACAACTAAGAAGCTACATATCAAGCCAAGAGATAGTGTTAGACTATTTGTGCTCAAAGTTACTTCTACAATCTCTTTGAGTTAGTGCCCACTACCAAAGACACCTTTGTCTATACAAAGAAATTTCTCAAACTTGTTGTACATGCATAAATTTTGTGTTGCTCATGGTTCACCTTGATGCACATGCGTAGAAGACAAAACATACTCTAGAAGCATACACCATTTGCACAATGTTGTAGTAGTAGCATCTTGACAAGTTATTATAGTAGCATAGTGAAGTCTTCACAAATCCTAAAGACCTTCAAATGTAATGCACAGTAAAACACCACATTGATTTGGTTCCTAGATATCCTCTTTAAAATAACCCTTGTATCATAGATCAATTTGGGAGAATGATAAATTTTGATGCTAGATATAAGAGATACTTGATCAAGGAAAAAATAGGCCTATATCTTCTCCTTATGGGAATCAAATAGTCCTCACACCCAAGAAGGATTAGGATCACCAAATTTTTAACCCTAACTTGGATATGAATCCTATTAGAGGTTAGGGTTAAGTATATATAAATGATAAGATGCAAGGGTGAATATCATATCTACAGTATGAAAATTAATGTGCTAAACTCAAATGTACCACACACTAAATTTATAAAGCTAATATAGTCTATTAATGGAAAATACAACTATGCTAGATCTAAAAATGACATAAAATAAAGCACTTAGATATTTTTGATGCTATTATAATGTTGTATTTGGTATAGGCTAGAAGCAGGCATGAAGACAATTCTATAATAGTTGTTATATTTTGAATTTGGTGCCTCTAACTCTCTGGACACTTACATCATCCTGGGATAGTTGCATCAACACTAGTGTCTGGGTTCAACACTAGTGTCATATACAAAATACTCTCTAAAATAGGATGTGACCACCTAGATGCTTCTATGTCTAGCTTTGCCTTTACACTAGTGTATTTAGATCTAGGTCATGGACTATCACTCTTGGTGAAATGGCAAAACCTTAGCTTTGCATCTTCAATATGACCTAGGGGGAAAATAGGTTAGTGGACACATAGCGGCAAGCTAACTTAAAATGACCTCATTATTAAAGAGAATTGTTTACATAGCCAGTACTCTAGAAGAGTGCCTCAGATTCATGTAGTTTTCCCCTATGTGTTAGCTTGTGTGTAAATAATGCAGTGTGTAAATAAAGTATAACAATGACGTGGCTTGTAACTTGAAAACTATGTCCTTATGACTATTCCTTTAGTACTTTAGACCTGAAGTTGGGTTATTCCTTTGACTGATACCAGAATAGGTCATAATAGGAAAGCTTTTGACAACTTGAGTGTTTTTGAGTGATATTTTGGTATGAGGGTTGATATTGTATTTATATTAATCATATTAGGAGATAAATTACATTAAATCACTTAGGATGACCATTATAATATGTTTCATTTGAAAATTGCATGACTTTAGGGCACTGGACACTTATGTCAAGCTAGGACATTAATGTTGATGTTAATGTCTGACCCAAATGTTAGTGTCCAGGGAGAAGGAGAGCATGCACAGGCTCAAAATTTTTATAGGTATAAGATAAGTACATGTTAAGCATTTTGCGCAAGATGCGATGCCTGTGTCATCAATATAAGGTTGGTTAAACTAAGAGATAGGCCAAGTGACATAAGATAGAGTAGACGTGAGGCTTAAAGAAGCAAGGCATGCATAGAATTAAGAGGAATAGCTTAGGTCATGATTTTTCCAAGTGTACAAGATTGAGGTGCTACATAATCACAAAATATCATATACAAAGGGATGTCAGTTCTCTTGCTAAGGAACTCAATATGATTTATTCTTATCTTGGGCTCATAATGTTTGATATTTAATTTTTTAATACGATCTATCATCTCAAACACAAGCTTAAGTTGATGGAGAGTCATGAGACTAAAGGGGATAAAATTCCTACATGCTTGCATTGGCTCAAATTGGGTGATTAAACCTTTGAGTATTTTTAAATCATTATAGGCCATGAAATCTACAAACAATATTGAAGTAGTCATTGTTTCCCTTGATTGTCCAATTGATATTCTTGAGTTTTTTAATTCCTTTTTAGATCACTATAAATTAATGTTTCTAGTTCAAGATGAAACTTGGGAGTGGGCTCAAGCTCTTCATTAGTGCTTAGACATTGTTCTTTGAAAACTTAACCCTATTGATAAATGTTTTTGTAATACTATAGTTTATTTATAAGAGTTTCATGTTTCCTTGATTTAAATGGCCAATGATAAAACCCCTGGCCTTGATATTTTCCATGTGAAAAACATAAATCCACATGGCCATTTTTTGGCCCAGACTTCCTTAAGGTTTATAAAGTTTATCTGAAAATTAAGTCTTTACAAACATTATTACTCAAGTACATATCAAATTTATTTCTAATTTTGGTTATCATGGGCTAATTATTAGTTAAATACCCATCACCTTGTTGATTTCCTATAAGATTCTTACCAAAGTGGTATCTCTCTATCCTATTCTCTTCTTCCTATATTCATAAGACTAGAACGAAAAAGTTTTTTTGAAACTAATATATCCTTGATGACATGATTCTTGCTTAGGAAGGTATGGATCAACCTCGTGCCTTTAGATAATTAGTTATGTTTTTAAAGTTATATTTTGATAATTATTACAATCATATTGGATGGTTGTTCATCCTATGTATGCTCAGAGAATTAGGGTTTTGATTTTTTTTAATCTCTACCTTCCAAAATACTTTTATTGAGGTATCATCTTGTCTGACTATTAATGGACATAAGTCTAAGAGGTTCAGACATTTTCCTTCAAGAAAACAATGTTGATTGATTCCCTTTATTTGTATATTCATGTTTTTGAGACCTTTGGTTGTGTTTTAGCCTACAAAGCTGAGCAAGGTTTTAATAAGGATATTACTCTCCTTGATAGAAAAAATCAATGTCTTAATATTTATTTCACTTTAACGACTCATTTAAAATGCTTGAAGAGAATGAGGGTTCATTATATGAATCCCTTTATGGCATTAATAATTTATAAAAATATTAAAGTTTAAACATTCAATGGGGGAAGTTATTTTGACACACATTATGGAAACCAGGGGTGCGCGACCAGGCTAGGGCTGCCGAGCGCTGGCCTGTTTCTGTAGTGTTTTGGACTGCGTTTGGGGACTCTTAAGGCACGTTCTGGCTGCTGGTGGACGGAGGGAGCACGGTGTAAGGGGAAAAGGGCGTAGGAAGTGACAGGGAGTGGTGGGAGGCAGGGTTGACATCTGCAAGAATGGATAGGAGCTTCAAGGAAGTTATAGGGAAGCAGGCTCAGGGGAATGGCTCCAGATTGGAACCCAGGATGAAAGAACCTGCAGATTCTGTGCATTCAGCAGGTATGTTTGATAAAAATGCTGTAGGAAGTTCAAAATTGAATAAGGTAAATGGATGCTTGGAGCGCTGCTCTGAGAGACCAAAACTTGTTATTCCCTATGAAATGATAGCTGAGGATGTGGAGTACTACTCCAAACACTCACTTTATTGTAAATTTCTGGGACTGAGAGTTTCCTTACCCTTCCTGGAGAGCTGGGCAAGACGAATGTGGGAGCCAGAGGGGGAGATGGAAATCTCTCTGCTGGCAAACAACTTCTTCATGATCACATTTGTCTGTGTTAATGATAGAAACAGGGTGTTTGAAGGAGGTCCTTATTTTTATAATCAGGTTGGTTTGTTTGTCAAACCATGGCATGCTGGGTTCAACCCGACTGAAGAGCTACCGAATAGAGTACCGGTTTGGGTAAGACTTCCCAGAATGCCCATTGAATGCTGTAGGGAGGATGTGTTACAGCTGATTGCTTCTATGTTAGGAAAACCTGTTGGGTCTTCTTCTCAGACCTTAGGAAAGAAATTCATGACATTCGCCAGGATTTGTGTAGAAATTGATTTAAGTAAACCCATACCGGATGCGGTTGAGATGAGTGCAGGTGAATATTCATGGGTACAGCAGCTTGATTATGAGACGCTCCCTTTCAGATGCAGATTGTGCCATGAGTATGGGCACCTGGTACGTGGATGCCCCAAGGCAAAGATGAATGATCAGCAACCTTCACGCCCTCCTCTTCATCAAACCACTGGAGTTGATAAAGGGAAAAAGATTGGAATGGAAGGAAGTAAGGATTCAGAGGGTTTTGTGCAAGTAAAGGCTAAAGGCAAGAATAGAGGACATAAAAGATCATGGATGGAGCGACAGGCTGAAGATTCAATCAACAAATTTGAGATTCTTGATTCATTGGGACAGCAGGAAATCTTTCCAGGGTTAATTAGTGAAGAGGCGATGGGGGGAGAGGCCGAGGTGACTGGTGCTACACCCATGGACCACGCATTGATGATAGCAGAAGCTACTCTACCTATGATCATGGATGGACAACTGGGGGAACAGATGTCCTTAGCAGCATATGCCAACTTGGGACGAGTAGGGGAAGAGATGGATCCTCCAACGCAGGCTGAGGTGGGAGAGACGGAGAAGAAAGGCAAGGCCCATCCGCACCTGGGAATTCAGCAGAGGGAAGGGAAGAAGGGGTCAGCTGAAAAAAGCGCCAAACCCGGCCGAAGGAAGGATATAGAAAGAATTAAGGTAATTGGGGAGAACTTAGTTGAGTCCGGGTCAGTGAAGACCATCGACTCCCACTTCATGTCTCCAGCAAAATGATTGCGCTCTCATGGAATGTGAGGGGCTTGAACAGCGGCCCCAGACAAAAAGCTGTTTGGGATTTGGTTAAGTGTCATAATCCGGATGTTCTCTTTCTACAGGAAACTAAGGTTTCGGTAGAAGTTATGCTGGGAATTGCGCCCAAGATGTGGAAACAGTGTTTGTGTCAATGCACAGGAGCTCAGGGATCGGCGGGGGGCGTGGCGTGCTTGTGGAATCCCTGCAAGATTCTTCCAGTTTCTTGGATTGCCTTCAAATCGTCTCTTTCCATGGTGGCGCTTTGTGTGGAATCGAGGGAATATGTTCTTTTCACAAACATTTATGCTCCCACTGAGTACCTGGGTAAGCTTATGGAGTGGAATAATTTACAGTTGGTCCGCAAATAATTTCCATATGTGCCATGGATTTTGGCTGGAGACTTTAATGCCATCATGGATCTTTCAGAAAAAAGGGGAGGTACGGCTAGATTGGAGCCCTCGTCCCTATTGCTTCGGAAGAAGATCACTGAACTCAACCTGGTGGATATAAAACTGGGGAATGGCAGATTCACGTGGAATAACAGGAGAATGGGGGTAAGCTGCATTGCTGAACGCATTGATAGGTTCTTGACCTCGTGTTATTGGATGAATGGTCAATGGTCCTTGAAGTTTGAGATTCTGGACTGGAGAGGCTCAGATCACTGGCCAATCAAGCTGAACATTTCCTCCAATGAGAGCCTTCGTTCAAATTTCAACTTATGTGGCTGAGGGACCCGAGTTTGTTCGAAAGGGTAGCTGATTGGTGGAGAATTGGAAGGCCGGCAGTTGGCACGGCAATGTTTGTTATGGTTAAGCGCCTTCAATTTGTAAAATATCAGCTCAAGAGATGGAATCGGCAGCACTTCGGCAATATTTTTCACAATAAGAAAGAAGCACAGGAAGAGCTGGACAGCATCACCAGAATAATTAGAGAGGAGGGGCTCAATGAACTCTTGATGCATGAAGAATCTAGGGCAATCCGAAAGGTGGAGGAATGGGAGCTTCGAGAGGAGATTTTTTGGAAACAGAAGGCCAGAGTTGATTGGTTACAGGAAGGGGACCGGAACACAGCTTTTTTCTTTAATACGGTGAAAGCTAGACAACATGGTAATATGATACCGACGCTGGTTATGGACAGTGGAGAAAGGGTCTCCTCTACCAGAGAAATGTGCAACGCAGCGGCCCAGTATTTCTCAACATTATTTACTGAGGAAGGTAGAAGTACAGAGGACGTTGAGGAGCGGATACTTTCCTGCATCCCCAGTGTTGTTTCTCAGGATATTAATGAACAGCTGATGCGTACTATCAATATGGAGGAACTCCAGCGGGTTGTCTTCAGCATGAAGCAGGGTAAAGCGCCGGGTCTAGACGGTTTCCCCATTGAATTCTATCAGGAATATTGGGAAATTGTCAAAGGGGATTTACTAGCTGTTGTTAATGAGTCCCAGAATAATAGACAAATGCTTCGAGCTATGAACTCAACGTTCTTGGCTCTTATTCCTAAAAGGGAAGGGGCTGACCGCCTTAACCAATTTCGGCCTATTGCACTTTGCAACGTGGTTTATAAAATCATTTCAAAATTGATTGCCGAAAGATTGAAAAAGTGGCTGAATGTGCTGATCTCTGAAGAACAAAGTGGTTTTGTGGAGGGGCGCCAAATTCTGGATGGAATTGTGGTTGCTACAGAAGCCATTCACTCTATGTCAAAGTCACGGGAGAAAGCTATGTTTATGAAATTGGACATGTCCAAGGCTTACGATAGGGTCCGTTGGTCCTTTCTGCAGAAGATGATGGCTGCCTATGGGTTTGCGGAGGAGTGGATTATGTGGGTTATGAGCTGTGTTAGCTCGACCTCTTTTTTGGTCTTGGTGAATGGCGAGCATTCCCACCTCTTTGGGGCGACGAGAGGATTAAGGCAGGGAGACCCGGTGTCTCCTTACTTATTCCTGATTCTTGCTGAGGGTCTTGGCCGATTGATTAGAAAAAACACCTTGGAGGGTGTTATTCAGGGATGGAGGTGGGGGGGGAATTGCCGGTCCTCTCCCATTTACAGTTTGTTGATGATGTGGCACTGACGGGTATGGCTACCTTGAGAGAGGCTGCTGGTTTTCGCAAAGGACTTGATGATTACCTGGCTGCCACGGGACAGGTTGTCAACGAGGACAAGTCCTCCATATTTTTTTTAATACTCCTCAGGCTATTCAGAGAAGGGTGGCGAATATTCTGTGGTTCCAGATTGGCAGCCTTCCGGTGCTCTATCTTGGGATTCCGATCTCTACTGGGAGGCAAGTGAGAGATACTTGGAAGGGGATCATCAAAAAATTCAGAGCCAAGGTGAACCATTGGACTAACAGGTGGCTCTCCTTCGCTGGACGGGTTCAATTGATCCAGTCTGTGGTGCAAGCGCTGCCTATTTACAGATGCATGCTGCAGGTGGCGCCGTCTGGTTTTGTCAAGGAGCTGGATGGTATGGCTCGGCAGTTCCTTTGGGCCGGTAATTTGACTCTGTCAAAATGGAGCTTGGTTAGGTGGGACGTTGTTTGCAGCCCGAAACGTTTTGGGGGGTTGGGTCTTCGGCAGTCTATTTTGACAGGTACGGCCCTGGCTGCCAAACTTTACTGGAGATGGTGTGTGGAGCAGGAGCGTGTGTGGGCTAGAATCCTCTCGCATAAGTACTTGGGTGGGGTCCCAGCGAAGGACATTCCCAGGTACAGCTTGTATGGAGCCGGTTCGGTGATCTGGACAACTCTAAAGAAGGGAGCGGCCTTGATCAAAAAGGGACTTTTTTGGATATGCAGAAATGGCAGGGAGGCGCACTTTTGGACTGACTCTTGGGATGGTTTTCCACCGCTGATTACGCAACATCCCCACTTGAGTGATTTAGCACAGAATTTTAGGGAAGCCAGATGGAACAGAGTGAGCGATTACAAAGTCTTTTTTCAAAATGGTCAGGCGACGGAGGCGAGATGGGCGGCTTCTGGGGAGTGGCCTATTAATGGCGTGGAAGCTGATTGCATGGAGTTGGAGAGAATTTTGGAGGGACGCAACTGCTGCGCTCTCAGAGGGAGTGACACGCTGGCTTGGGCGCCCCATCCCAAGGGGAAATACACAGTTTCTTTCGGATATCAAGAGCTGGTGATTCAGCAAAGGGAGGATAGGGGAGAAGTTACCTGGTGGAAGAGAGTTTGGAGCCACTTTTCTTGGCCAAAATGTAATTGTTTCTCCTGGACTCTTGCCTGGAATCGGTGCTTGACTTGGGAGAATATTAGGCGGAGGGGCATTGCTGGACCGTCGAGATGCGTCCTGTGTATGGAGGCGGAGGAAGAGTCGTCGCATCTATTTTTTCGGTGCTCCTTTACTAGTCAGCTTTGGCATGCCTGGTGGGATGCCTGGGGATGTGGTTGCCTTCATGTCTCCTCTTTGGCTGAGTTTTGGTCTAGATTGGATAGACCACCATCCGGTACTCAGTTTTTGCAGGAGGCATGGTACTCCGAACTTATTTTCCTTTTATGGCAGGTCTGGCTTGAGAGAAATTGGAGAATTTTTAGAGGGGAAAAACTGGCTCTCCAACAGGTATGGCGCAGGATTTTAGGCATGCTACAGGAGACTATCTCGGCCAAGAGTGAAATTACTCAGCCTTTGCCACAGACCGATGCTGCGTTGGCTGTGAGATTGGGGGTTCAGTATGGTTCTGTGAATTATACCCGGGTGAGGCGAAGAAATGGAGAGAAGCCGAAGATCCAAAGGCTAGGGAGATGGACGCCACCTCCGGATGGCTTTTTAAAAATTAACACGGATGGCTCGTCTCGTGGCAATCCTGGCCCCGCTGGGATTGGTGGGGTTGGCAGAGACTCCTCGGGGGCCTTAGTTTTTCTCTTTTCGTCCCACCAGGGGGAACAGACGGTGAATAGAATGGAAGGATTGGCGGTGTTGTATGCTCTGAAAAGAGCCTATGGGCTTGGATGGCGAAAGGTTCATTGCGAGGCCGATTCGCAGATCTTGATCAACATGCTTCAGGAACGGAAAGTGAATGACGTGAGCTGGCAACTGTCCTTGATTGTCCAGCAGATATTGCAAGTTAGTGACCTGATGGAGACGCTAGTTTAGGTGCATATCCCCAGGGAGTGGAACGCACCTGCTGATTTTTTGGCTAAATTTGGTTCTGGAGCAGGGAACGCCCTGTATGTGGAGGAGTGGGAAGGTCTGCCTAATGAGGCGCACCAACATTTGGGCCAACTTCTCACTAAGGATATTGACGGAAGTGAGGAGTGAAGGGCGCCGTTGAGTTGCTGGGCGCTTAGGGGGAAGATGTGAATTGCGTGGATGTGCGCTGGCTTTGCTGGCTTTGCCGTGGTCTGTTGTTTGTATTCTGTTTTTCATGAATAAAATTTTTACCAGCTCCTTTATTTAAAAAAAACATTCAATGGGGGAAAACCCCAATGTTATCAACAACGTATGATGCCCATGCTTGAGTGGATAGAAAATTTTAATTGTAAGTGGATTCAAGAAAGAGATATATATATATATATATATATATATATAAATTTTTAGTCATATATTTTTATTTTGGAATCAAATATGCTACCCTATGGTAGTATATTATTCAACATGTTAAGAAAGATATTTGCTATTAGAACATTAAACCCTAGTCCTTTGTGGTAAGTTTCAAATTTAAGCCAAAATTCCTATGACTATTGATGTTTATTATAATTCATGTTGGGCTCCATCTAAAGCAATGACTGATATGATTGAAAAACACACGTGATATTTTTTTTAATGAAATGCTAAGCTAACCCAAATTTTCCATTGAGTTTCTTGGGACATCTATTTCCTTCCTAAAGACAAGGGAGGAATGAACATAATTATTGATGTACATATATAGAGTATTATATTATGTGATAAGTGGGTTGTTTAGGTTATTGATGGGTCTGAGCCATGTAAATTTATTCTCAATTTTTTTTATTTTTGTAGGATCTCCCTATGGGATGAAGTTTTGGATTGGGTTTTGGTTTCATAGTTTACATATCACTAATTACCATGTTAAAATTGAAGGTTTTTTTAATTGTTCATAGCATTTGGAAAGACTTACGAGTTTTTGAAACCATTTCTCAAATAGGTTGAAGATGATTTTAAAAATTGTCTCTTTTTCATTAACCATAGCCTATGGTGATCTACCATCATTACCAACAAAAATTTATCATTGAGATAAACTTATGGGATCAAGGCTCTTAGGATATTTTAAAATTACATTAAAAACTTTTATGATTTTGTTTCTTGTCAAGATTAGACTTGATGGGCCTTTTTTGGAGAAGAAATTCAAATTTATTTCCTCAAATTTGCCTTCCATTCTTCAGATTTGGGAGCTCATGCTAGATGTTATGTCAAATGTTTTGGGTCTATAAATACCAATTGCTCAATGGAATAATTGGCATTGGAATCTTAATATATGATTTTAAAATTATTCTCTTAGCTTGTTATATAGAATTATTAGCCCTTTTTATTAGCTATTGATAAGCTTAATAGTTGAAGGGGTTTAATCTCCTTACCTAAGAATTGGTTTTTTCCCTCACCTGCATAATTTGGGAAGCAAAACTCAAGCTGAAGTTGGCACAATTTTTATGGTGATTAAATTATCAAACTAGCCTTTTGGAAAACATTGTACCATATGGGAATTGTTTACCCTAAATGTCTTCCTTGTAGTAGGTCAAATATGTTCAAGAGTATTTTTAAGAGTGCCCTCATGCCCAATGTTGTTGGAAATGGATTCACTATTTTTTGGGATTGCTCTGTTTAGGGATCTCGTGCAATAGGTGAGATATATTGCATATTTTTAGAAAATTTAAGAGTTGTCATTTTAGTTTAGTTAAAAAATTATATGAACTATGTAATTTTTTAATGTAAAAAATTATCTCTTAATGAAAAGGTTCATGTGCTCACCTCTATGTTTAATCAAGTGCATGGGTCAAGTAAAATATGTTTCCCTTGAACTTTAGGATATGATGGATAACCTGAACCATTGGGGGAGTACACTATACACTCTGGCTTAAGTTACACCCAATCTCCTACCATAGGATTCTTCTCCTTCAATGCCTTAGTGATAGAAAATTCACTCTCACATTCACCCAAGTTTTATTGGTTTCTCACTAAAATAGACCATGAGAAAGGAAATCAAGGTAGTGAGACATTGCATCTTGAGACATGATGATCAATACCTAGAGAGTAATCCATGTACATTTCTTGCAACTTAAAATCTAAACTATAACATGAGATTAAAAGTAAGAAATATTTTTGGTTAATGCAATATTTTATAACCCTTCACTTCATAATTATTTATAGCCTTTGTTTTTACATTTTCCATATACATGGCTATGTGGTTACATGGAATAATAATGATATTATTGGAGTTATGTAGTACCAACAAATAGGAGTTAGGATTTTGTAGTATAATCATAAATGCTTGGAATGATACTAAAATTACTAGTGTAAAACACAAATACATAATACCAATTTTATACAATGAGTTTCTTAAAGGCCCAAATGATCCTCCATCAAGTTCACTTGTCAAAATTAACCTTTCATAGGGTCATGTTTTATTTTGAATTGAGATAAAAAGAAACATGCACATATAACCTTCAAAGATTTTATAATGGAATTATCTTTCTTTATTTTGGGAACCTTAAATGTTGGAGGGTTTGATCAATGCTAGGGTTTTCATAAGGGAAGTTTGATCTATGGAGATTAAAAATAAGTTGAAACCCTAGAACCTTTCATGACACAACATGAGTGGATAGATGTTGATGTTCATCCTTCTTCTTGAAAAGTGACATAATTGGAAAATGCATGAAGCAAAAAATAAAACCCTCTTAGAGTTTACTCTTGAGGAAACTATTAAAGGATCCAATGACCTTAGACATATTTAGGAAGGTAAGGATTTTGAGTTTCAACTACCTAATGAGTTTTCCAAGGCCTCTAGAGAAATTTTCCATTGTACAATTGTTATTTTTTCTCTAGAGGCATTCCTTATAAAATTTATTTTTAAAGATGGATGCACTAGGTCTAGGAGGAATCTAGGGCATGAAATATCATTTTTTAAAGGGGTTTAGGTATAGGATATGCCTCTATTCTTTTTTTTTTCCTATGATTTTTCCCAAATAGCTCTTTAGTATGTCAAATGGTTTATTTGTGGCTATGTTTTCTATCTTCAAGGATATAAGCTCAAATTTCACCCTAAAGGGTCATCTTGCTCATAATATCCAATGTGGGTTGAGTTCCCTTTTCTCAACCTAACTGTAATTCCTTTCTACATGAGTTATCTAGTCAGCTAGGTATTGTTCTCTAGTGTAAAATTTACAAATACAATTTTTCTAGCCTCTAAAACCATCGTAAAGTCTACATTGAAATGGACCTTTTGTAACCCCTACC
Organism: Torreya grandis; assembly: GCA_037957365.1. Classification (NCBI taxonomy): domain Eukaryota; kingdom Viridiplantae; phylum Streptophyta; class Pinopsida; order Cupressales; family Taxaceae; genus Torreya; species Torreya grandis. Next base: position 1,944,527 of record JARHVA010001535.1, read on the forward strand.
CACTTAAATCTAGCTATTAGTCTGAGATTTCACCCAACTCCAACATATTTTTTACCTCAACAAACTTAACACTTATTTCTATTTAATCTAGGATTTCCCTAAATGCAAGCTTGATTAACAAAAGACAAAATTTTCACTAAGACTTATGTCACTCATCCCTTGGTTCCACAAAAAAAAAACTTTCCACCCTTGAGTAACCCTGGCTTCCTTGCTCTCAACCCTAATTTATAGAATAATGACGCTTACCTCTTATCTACTAACATAACCCCTTATTTTGTTCTTGAAACTCAACTCAACAATCTCGACATTCCTGAAAAAAAAAGTTGAGATCCCACACAGGTTCCTAATAATGCAAGAACTAAGTCCAATTTTGGGATTCACAAAAAGTGACTGAGGTAAGATATAATGGTGAGGAGAGATCATGATTAGTAAAAAGTGTTGGATGAACCAAATCTCTATCCCCTATCCATAATCATGGCTCCAACCATTTCACCTTAATGTTGATAATGAATTTGATCATCCACTCTCTGGAGGTGTTCCATGAAGCTCTCTCTATTTGTATGGAATCAAGGGCTCACCCTCCCTGAACATAAATTTCATGTCAAATGGATATTAAAAGATCATCCATTTAAAGTTATTTTCCTCTAAGAGGTTAAATTTTGTGGCTTTGCTCTATCATTCAACCTAAATTGTATCAACAAACATCTCTCACCTTACTATACCTCTCATGAAGATGGGCGAGAAGGTGCAGTTATGCTCTTACCACCCTTCCTTTCTTCTAAGACTATTACGACTAATGAAGACTTTATGTGTGTGTGTGTGTGTGTGTGTGTGTGTGTGTGTGTGTGTGTGTGTGTGTGTGTGTGTGTGTGTGTGTGTGTGTGTGTGTGTGTGTGTGTGTGTGTGTGTGTGTGTGTGTTTGGGATATAGTCCATGTTAAAGAGAGAACCCTTCAATTATGCTCAATTTATGCTCCACATGTAACATCAAAACAAATATCTATTTGGAATTTGATGATTTCAAGTCTTCCTCTTGTAGATTGGATATTAGGAGGAGGTTTCAACATGGTTAAGCACAAAAGATACCATAGATGGTCTCACTCATCTCCTCTCTCTACCAATAAAATTTTAGCATGGTTATATTATCAAAATTCTTTGGGATTCTTTGAACCAATTTTTTGGAATTCCAACTTCATGAATAGATAGTTGGTCCACTTGGTCCAATAATAAAGTTGGATGCCAAATATGGATTAACAAACTTGACAGGTTCTAGATGTTAATGCATTTTTTAAGTCACTTCTTTCCTTTCCCCATGTTATCATTCTCAATGACATTGTCCTCTCTAATCATTTTCACATTTCCTATATCATTAACTTGGACCCTTATCTTCCTCTCTACACTCAAATTCCTTTCAAGCTAAATCTTATCCATCTCTCTTCCTCACATTGCATTGCAATTTTTTTTTTTTTGGAAAATTCATCCCTGGCCTATTTTGGCCAAAGAGAGATGAAATAAATAACACAAGCCTAGTCATAAATTCATTTCTCTTGAGTAACATCCCAATGACACATCTTTATAATGTGTTGTTACCAAAAGTGGATCTAATCTAATAAAATTAAAATTTATAGGAGCCATGGTGACAAAATGAGGGATCATCTTTTATGGATCCAATATGGTGTTTTTGGCTCTAAATTTTTAATATAATTGTGATATAAACACTGCCATGATAATATATCATCCATCACTATTGGGGATGACGTGGATACCTCCTTACTTGATGATATCAAGGGAGATTTCTTTCAGCATTATAGTAATATCTTTCAAGAAGAACACCACCTTGATGAGTATGAATCTTTTTCAAAAATGGTTGTGTGAATTATCCCATGTAAGGTGGATCAAGCTACCAGTCACCCTCTTGAGCAACATCTCATTGTAAAATATATTGAAATAACTCTTTTTTAAATGAAGACAGAGAAGGCCCCTATCTTGGATGGGATCCTAGTTGAATTCTTCCAAGATATATATCCCACTTTAATGTTTATACGGATGTATAAGGCAATGAATCATTAGGGGATGTCATTAATCATGGCTTAATAAAATTGATTCCTAAAGTTGGAAACAAGAATAAGATATGTGGTTAACACCCCATTACTCTTCTTAACATATCCTAAAAATTTATTGCAAAGGCTAATGCTATGAAATATAAACATATCACTCAAAATATCTTTCACCCTTAGAAAACTAGATTCTTAAATGGTAGATACATTATAGGCAATCTCCTCTACGCATCAAAAACTACTCAATGGGATGAAGATTTTGATCAGATGCATTATTGGTCAAAACTAATTTTAATAAAGTATAAAATAAAATTTGATGGTGATTTATTCTCAAGATGCTTGAGTGGTTTAGATTCAGTCCTTATTTCAGGATTGCATTCAAATTCTCTTAATTGTGCATAAATTCATGTCATGGCCTAACATCATCCTTTGACCTCCAACACTCCATTCGTTAAGGCTATCCACTTAGTCCTTTTTTTGTATGTTATAGTTGTTGATGCCCTTAATTGTATTCTCTAAAAAGATCATCATCAAGGAGACTTTGAAGGAATTACTCTTTCATAAAGTGTTGATTATTTTAACTCTCATTTCGCTAATGATTCTCTCCTCTTTGTATAAAATACTGAGTAGGAATTTGCTAAAGCCCAACCAAGTCTTGATGTTTATTATGATTTTTTCAGAACCAAGTTGTGTAATCACAAAAAATAAGTAATCTTCATCAAAAGTGCTCCAAATTTATCTTGGATCTCCTCAACTTAGAATGTCATCCCGCATGGCAAGATTATCTAGTGCTTGAGTATTTCATTTGGTATTCACTTTTCCCCTCAGAACATGTGGGATTTGGTTCTCAATAAAATTCAGAAAAAGGTGTAAAATTAATCTAGAAAATTTGTTTCCATAATATGCAAGATGATTGTTATTAACCATATTTTTTTGGTCAGCGATGCACACTACTCATCTTGTTCATTTCCTTTGAAATCAACTTGTGGAAAACTTATGCATCTAGTCTATAGTTTCCTTTAGACTAGCATCTATGGTAAGAAAGGGATGGATACTATTTCTTAGGAGCTTTGCACTCATCCTAAATATGTGAGTGGGATTGCAATCATTGATCGATTACAACAAGGGAAATGTCTTAATATTAATTTTTTTGTAAGATCTACCCAAGGTACTGAACCTTAGAATATTATTGTCAAGGAATGAGTTCATCTTACGACTCATAAAGGCTCATGGACCTCCATTCCTTGGGAAAACAAAATCCTAAACCCACCCTTTTTGATATTTATGGATATTTTCTTCTTAGACGTAATTGGGTAGCAGGGAATGTCTATGCTTCTCTAATGGCACCACCATTTCATTTAACATGGATTGAGTATCCCTAACTCCAATCTTTGGTGGAACTAGGTTATTCAATCTAATGACCTTCCCCTTGTAAGGTCCAAACAAAATTTGGCACCAAATATTTTAGAAAAAAAGGCATTAATAAAGTTAAGGATATTTAGGATAAAGACACAAATAATTGGCTTCTTTGTAACTTGTTGTATCATATGTTTTGTGCCCCACCAAACTTAAGTAGGCCTATGCTTCTCTTATACATCTGACCTCACCTAATGTTCTCCTTAAAACCACTATTGATCCTACACCACCTTAAAAATATTAGCGTTGACCTAATCCAGTGACTGTTATCACTACCAGGCTAAGGTTTTTGTATCAACTCATTCAAGGCTTGTTCCCACTAGAAGACTCTCTTAACACCAAGTGGTCCATATCTTTAATAAACTCTCAATAGAAACATATGGCTAGCACCATTTGGTAGTCCCCTAGTAAGGCCAAATGTCAATTATTGTATTACCATATCTTATATATGAAACTCACTATCAGCCATGCCTTGTCCAAACTTGGTCCTTTATACGAGTAAATGTGCCTCCCGTCCTACCCATGAAACTATCCCCCACCTCTTCTAGCATTATCCTTCCTTCTCTTAGTTTTGGGATTCCATTCTCTCCTATCTTTTTGAAGTCTTTCCTAACAATTTCAATAAAATAAATTATGTTGTTTGGCATTCTCTTTTCCTCCACTTTCTCAGTCATTTAAAACATTTGCTAAATAACCATCTTTTATTTTGAAAAAATCTCTACCAATAATTTTACTATAAAAATGATATTGTTTTATCTATTAAACAAACTTACATCTTATCTTTTATCTATTATCTATTTACAATTAGATAAAATCAAAACTTAAAACTAAGAGTTATGCATTGCATCAAAAAGATTAAAGAATGCCTCACTCTACTACCAAAGAAAAGCATATCTTGATACAATACATAGTTTAAATTTATGTTTTTGCTTTTGTTCCATAATGTGTTCTTTTATGGGAGTTGTTTTATATCTTATCATTACCATGACTAGATTTCAATTAGCTTGTTTCCCATTGGGGATCATGGTATTTTGATCTCTACTTAACATTTCGATTATTATATTATTTATTTAGTAATATTAGTAGAGTTTTCAATTTAAAAAAATACTAATCTTTCAGCGCCCTTACGACAACCACCGTTGGTTACAATGGCTAACATCTCCCATGGCTTTGGAAAGTAAAATTATAAGCCTCGCAGGAAAACAAATTCTTCGGAAACAACGTTAAAATTTGCATCATCATTACACTACAGTGTACCGAAAAGTTGGCTTTGGTTTTAAAGATTTGTCGGGCATAAATCGAGATCTGTGATTATAAATAGCCGATCCCCAGTCGCTTAACATTTTAGAAGAAAAATCATTGAAGTTTAAACTGCACCGCTTAAAATTTTGAATCTGTGAAATTGAAAAATGCACAAACATTGTAGAAGAAAGAATCAATGCAAAATGAATTTTTCTGTTATTGTAAATTATGTGCAACCTGCAAGCTGTAGCATTTCAACAGCGTCGGCAGGGCCACGGAAAGAGTGGAATCGCAACAAAATTTTATTATACTCGCGATCATCAGAATTTAGGGAATCGGAAGAAGAAGGCGGTCTGTAATAGCGGGGCCCCGTCTCTGGATTGCGCGAGTGGAACCTGCCGATCACCTTTAATCCGAACCCGATCACTTCTGTAAATTTTACCATTACTGTATTCTTCTCCTACAAAGTGTTGAGGGCATAAAAGCTGCAATGCGAATTTCAATCGGTTGTGATTTGTTGAGAGTTGATAATATGCATTCAGAGGAGAAGAAGAAAAGGGTAATTTATATTTGTTGCAGAAGAAGAGGTAAGCGATTCCGCGTATGGATTTCAAACGTGCAAGAATGTATGGCCGATTCCGTGGAAGGCAGTCGGAAAGGACTTTTTTTTTTTTTGGCGCGTGATGGTGGGAAGCTCCAATTATTCCAGCGTGTTCCAACACAACAAAATTTTAAGGAGCTTCCTTCATTTGAAAAATTCGGGTCAACTCGGGACTCCTTCCCCTTCCGCGTATTGAAAGTTTCTTTTTTACTTCGATTGAAAACCCTAACCCCGTTTGACTGTGTTTTGTTTTGTTTGTTTTTTAATTCAATTCGATTTTTCAATCGTAATTTAATAAAGGTTAATGGAAGAGACAATTATAATTATTTTGTAGTTGTAGATGGTTCTATATAATTATAAATTTTTTGAATTGTAATTGTCTCAAATATGTGGATTTACCTTTACTTAAAAATTTCAAAGATGTTTTTTTTTTTTTTGGCCACTACCTATTTTTATTTTTATTTCACAAAGTTGTCTCATCTTCTAAATTTAATTTTAATCAAGAGTTTAACACAAATAAAATTTCATCATGTTATTTAACATAGATGAATATAATAGATAGGTTTTGTAATCTCTTATTTTCGTGAAGTTTGTCTAATCACAATTACTTCCATACAATCTCTCGTAATCTCCTATTCTCTCTCAAATATGACTATTCTAAAGTGAGTTGTTACTCACCTATAACTCAACCACTTATACAAAAAGATATGTTATATCAAATATAATTACTTACACATAACTAAAGTGATTACTAACATTAGAATTTCCAACATTCTCTCTTTAGTACAAACATAGGGAAGTGAACTATCACTTGAGAACTGGACCAAACATTTTCTTGACACACACGAAAACACATCAAATATAGATTGGGACCCATCAACCAATCTATAAGAATACATCAATTATATATGATCGCTGAGATAACATCAACAATACATTGAGACCCATCAACCGATCATCAGAAACATATTGAACAAACCAATAGAAGTTGTAGGAATGACCTCACCACAACTTTACTAAAAAAACCATTCTACTGCAGTGAAAGAGATGGATTTCTACTTTATTTTTTTAACACTATACATAAAAATAAAATATAAAAAAATTGAGGAATGAGTCCCCACTATCATGTTTGTATCCACTGTGTGCAATCGTTGCCACTCAATTACAAATAATATAAATAATCTCCATTATTACTAAAAATTGTCCTCAACTTTAATCAATTTAATGCATTTAAATTGTACCATTATTACATGTTGTACATTTATCTCCCACAAATTAAACATCATATTTACCTAATAATAAATATATTTAAAAAAAAAGAGACCTTTTTACATTTGACAAAACATAAGCATAACTTACAATGTAGAATATACTACTTATGTAATTCACTACCCACTATACTTTTTAAAATTAAACTAACAATAAAATGATAACCAAAATGAAGACAAACTTTAAAGACTCCATTCCGATATTAACCATTTAAATAATATACTATTAATATATAAAATAAACTATTAAATTTATATAAAATTTAAAATCAAACTATTATTTTATAAAATATATAAAATCTAAAATTTTAATTTGAGTATTTTTGGATTCGAGGTAGTTTTTTTAAATATTTTATTTTCTTTCCTAAATTTGTTTTAACTGAATATATTTGTGATTTTGAAATATATATTTTCTACTCTTTTTTTTTTGGTATAATTAATGTTTTACTATATCTTATTTTACTAACAAAAATATGTTATTCAATCAATTTAAAAATTCTAAGCATTCATAAATTAAAACCTAAACATTAACTAACATATAAGTATAAGATTTTTCTTATTTTTGTTTAATTTTTTTTGACTGACCCAAAAATTGTGAGAGTTGCTTTAATATATAACCTTAGATTTATTATTTTTAATATTAAAATTACTCTGAAACGTTCCAATAATAAAAACTAAACATTATGAAAACCTCAATATAAAATATGGCATAAGACAATGGAAATGTAATCAACCTACATGGATATGGTAGAAGAGATAAACGATTATATACAGAAATGACAGATTTGCAGTGGGAAGGATGGCAACTACGACAAAGTTGGAATTGAACGTGACAATGGCAACACTGAAGTGTTGTGCACTACTCAAAGGAGAGGAAATAACCCGTTGACGTCAGAGTAAGCGGCTCTCAGCGCGCTTGAAAAGTATACGAGTGCGAAGGCTATGATCATGTGGGCTTTATCATAATTTGTCTGTGTATGGGAGAGTAGGCCATTAATTTCCCAGCTTGGTACGGACGGATCTGCAGATATATGACATTCCACGAGGCTGAGCATAATAGCACGAGGCCGTATAGAATATTTATAGACTACAGTGCCCACGAATAGGTCTGCATAAGTACATTGAAAGCACAAGGGTATACTGCTAGGGTGTTGCTCATGAGCAGGGAAAGTGCGCTCATATGCTCCGCACATGGGTATGGTTTCTCCCAGCTGAAGCGTGCCTAGTGTTAGACGTCAGTGAACTTTTCCATTGTAGAGCAGGTATATGGTGATTAAAATAAGTGAGCCCGTTCCTTTGTAATGTGGTGTTGGCATTAAAATTGTCACGTGGTCAGCTCGTCGGAGTTGGGCGGTCGTGCGGCATCGCTTTTCCTGACCCGAATCCCTCATTGCGATGGGATTCTACAAGAATTACGGATTACGTTTTCAGTATTTACTTGTACAAGTAATCCACAAACACAGTGGACAACAACTTGTATAAAAAAAGGATTAGCAGCGGAAAGACAAACATACACTTGCACAGATCGGGAAATCAACTCAACACACATGAGCATTCACACAATGCAAGAAAACTAGGAGTAACGTGTATTTTATTAACTCTTCAGAACAATCCGGTCCAAAGTACAATAAATGGGCCAACTGGCTAACATACACAACAACCACCATAATGCTCGGAACCACTCGAATGATTACAATGAACAATTCCCTCCCCAGGTCTGATTATTCTCTGCCTAGGACAACCCAACCCTTGCTTCAGGAAATCTAAGACCAACAGAACTGCTGACAAACACTTGCACGATGCTTGCATGGACACATGCCCACGGTCCACATAAACTTGGGATTGACACACCAGCTTCACAATGATTCGCTTTTCACCACTTTGATGACAGTTCAGACTTGCATTCACCCAAATCACTGTGCAAAGAAAGCTCACCATTCGTTTGATCAAGGCAGATCAACTCATGAATGTAGTTAGGGATATTGAAGCAACACATCCCTCATAGACTCCCCCACTTAAAAATCAACGACGTCCTCGGTGCCGGCACGACTCCACTGGCAGGGACCCATGAGGCAATTTTCTATTCAGAGTCAACCCATAGCCAAAAGATTAACACGTCCCTTCTTCAGACCCAATCCAAGCCAAGAGGCTAACACACCCCATTTTTAGGCTCTATCCAGAATCCAGAGTCAGGGGACCACCACATCCCCTTTTCAGACCCAAAGCCAAGAGATTACACACCTCATTTTCAAGCTCCCATCAAAGTCAAGAGACCAAAACAACACCTTTTTTAGACCCAAAGCTAAGAGATAAACACATCCCCTTTCTAAGCTCTCTTCAAAGTCAAGAGATTACCACGCCTCCTTTTAAAACCCAAAGCCAAGAGATAAACACATCCCCTATTCAGGGTCAAACCAGAGCTAAGAGACCAAGGCCAAACTCCATGACCTTAATTTTGAGGGCTTCTAACTGCTCCCAGCTTGCTGAAAAACACCATTCCAACACCACTAGAAACTCCCTCTGCTTCAGATTGCCAAGTAACCCACTGTCTTCACCCCAACAAATTGTTCCAAATACCGCTTTGGTTTTACCCATTACACACATAGAAGGGCGCTTAGATAGAAACCATCACTGGTTCAACTTCATCAACGACTAAGGAATCTGACTGGTTACAAAACTAAGAAACACACTGAATCTCTAGGAACTTCAGCACGTAGACAAATCTTGCCTACACAAGCTACACCAAACCAATGTAGCTTAAGATCACCCTGATCTTACCAACCCCCAAACATGGGGTGGAGGAAAATGACGCCTGATGACCCATCTCTTCAAGATTCTACAAACCCAGCAAGGCATAAGTGATCCCATCGAACTTTACCCCAAAATAGTACTGAAACTCAAAACAAAAGTATAACAGGCAAAGATAACTCTTTAGATCAAACACCCCAGGCCCAATAATAAGAACATAGTCCTTCCCAAGAACTCTTCTCTTGAACCAACGTGATGCACATGATCAATTATCTTCTCTATGACACAACAAGATGATGTTTCCTTGAGGATGCTCCATGGCTATGAAGAATCCACCTCACATCAATGAGAAAAAGAAACTTGTTGCCTCTTCAACATCCCAACTGTTACCAAGCAATACAAGATACACTGACTCCTCACCAATTCTTGTACTCTTCTGCGTACTCAACCCAACACCCCTTTCATCTACCCAATCCCACTCCTCTGCACAATCTTCACCATGCACATCTGCAATGGATTCAACACAAAAGAACTCTGAGATGGATAAAAATTGTCACCTTACCCAACCTAGGTAAATCCTGTCTCAGTGCAACACGGATGGCTTGTAACTACTCCAAGCCTACTTGAACCCCCGAAGGTCTAGAGACCAAGTTTCTAAGGCTAAATTGGTTGACTTAGAACACCTGAGTCCGTGAGCACCCCTTCCAAAAAAATCAACCCTAGCAAGTTACAATGACCACATCTGAACCCAAGCCTTACCTGACATTGAGCTCCTCTGAGCACACATATAGTCTGCTCACACCGTTCATCTGGATCCTCCTTCTGAATTGCAAACACCCCCTACCGCTTCAGACAATCTTACTTGTAGTGATTCCCACCACACATCCAACACTCCAAATGGAACTGCTTCCTGCTTGACTCTCCAACTAGTGACTTCTCCTTGCCACCCATGAAAGTGCTCCAAGACTTACAAGATCCCTCTGACAACTCCAAAGTAGCCTTCCTTACCTGGTCACCCACTGGCTTCCCTGAAGACTTACTCAACCCCTTACCAACGCCTCCCCACATGGATGCGCAAGGGCCCAAGGTGTTTCTGGATGAATAACCCTCTCTATAATCCAAGAGACTATCAACTACATCAATTGCTTCGCTAATATCAGACACTTCATGGCAACAGAGCTCCCCTTAAGCCCATGACTGAAGATCATGAGTAAATTGAAACAACTTATCCACCTCTGACATGTCGATGGCCTCCAACAAAAGGCTTTAGAAAGAATGGATATACTCTCCCATCTCCCCCACTTGCTTCAACTAACTCAACTTGGTCCTAGACAACCATGCTACATTCCTAGGTCAAAACTAAACCCTAAGGGCTTCCTTTAGATCCTCCCATGAGTCCAACCTCCACATAGAACTCCTTGATGCAATGTCATTAGCCAAGGTTCTATACCAAACCTTTGTCATACTTGTGAGGTACCTTGCTGCAACGCATACCTCCTGTGCACCTGATAGACCCCCTAACCCTGCTAGGAACTCCCCCATGTTCCATAAGAAACTATCTAGAAGATGGTCATCTCACTCACCATCATAACACTCTGGTTCCTTCAACTTGGGGAGCTTCAAGACTAAAGAAGAATTAGACCTTGATGCTTTCACCAAACCCGATGACACTGATCGGTACAAAGCCACTTCATCCTGTAACTCCATTTGGAACACCAAGCTCTTCTCCAACCAACCAGTAAGTTCCACGATCATCTACCCCATGGTAGTCACCTTCTCCTCAAGCTCATTGAATCTCATACCCACACAGTCCCCCATCAATTGGATTTGGGCACCAACTCACTCAACAAGGCCTTCACCCACTGCAACAACTCTTGACTTACCAACATGGCAACTGCCACTACCTTCACGTTTGCCCTGAACCTGCTCTCAACCCCTGTTGGCCACTTTCTTGAGCAACATCTTGGAAACATCTCCTGCCATACTAACTCAAACACAACCAAACACAACACTAGACTGACTCAACAGGGGAAGGCACAAGACTGTTTAACTTTAGGGAAACACAATCCCACAAAACACAAACCATATGCTCTGATACCAACTGTCATGGGGCTAGCTCTCTAGTGTTGGGCGGTCATGTGGCACTCCTTGTCCTACCCTGAATCCCTCATTATGATGGGACTCTATAAGAACTACAGACTATGCCTTCAGTGTTTACCTACACAAGTAACCCACAAACATAGTGGACAACAACTTGTATAAAGAAAGGATTAGCAGTGGAAAGACAAACACACACTTGCAAAGATTGGGAAATCAACTCAACACACATGAGCATTCACACAATGCAAGAAAACTGGGAGTAATGTGTATTTTATTAACTCTTCAAGGTAATCCGGTCCAAAGTACAATAAACGAGCCAACTGACCAACATACACAACCATCGAGTTGGGCTCAGATGATAATGCTCCGAACCACTCAAATTAATATAATGAACAATTCCCTCCCCAGGGCTGATTACTCTCTGCCTAGGACAACCTAACCCCTGCTTCACAAATTCTGAGACCAACAGAACTGCTCACAAACACCTGCATGACGCTTGCACGATAATGTGCCCACGATCCACATAAACTTGGGACTGACACACCAGCTTTAAAATGATTCACTTTTCACCACTTTGACAGTTCAGAGTTGCATTCACTCAAATCACTATGCAAAGAAAGCTCACCATTCGTTTGATCAAGACAGATCAGCACATGAATGTAGTTAGAAATGTTGAAGCAACACATCCCTCATAAAAATTACCTCTTAGAAAATAGAGATTAAATTGATAGTATATGTTAAACTGCATCCACTTTTGGTGGAATATAGTACAAAAAAACTAATGATTTAATTCGCTCGATTGATTATTAACTACAATTTAATTGTTGGAAAATGCATCGTATAGAAAATCCATAAGTTGGCCTGGGTAATAGCAAAGCCTGCTGTAATGCCCAGTACCGATAAGCCCACGCAAGCACGCTCAGGGCCATTTTTTTCTCCATGTGTGTAGATCTTCAGAGTGCCCAACTGTTCATCCGTAGGAGTTTTTATACAAATTTTCCTATAGTTCAAGGTCCTTGTGGCGCTTTGTACTGCACTTTAGACTGTTGACAAATTTATGACAGCTGGAACTGAGCAGCGAATGAAAAACTTGATACATGTTTCTTTGATTGGTTTTAAAATGATCTAATCCGGTCAAGTTGTTAGAGTAGCGTGAGCTTTTGGTTTAAATCCATGTCTGCGAACAAAGTTAAAATGCTATGTTATGTCATGTGTAGAGGGCTTTGATGTTTGATGTTGTTTATTTTTACCTCATGTGCAGAGTCTATGTAGTTGATGTTGTAGGACTGAAAATCGATCTCCTTAACTATTTCAAAAGAACCTTAATTTATGCTAACATGCTACATACACACTACTAATATAATCTATATTAAAAAAACTTTTCAAAAATTATTTTCTCTCATCAGCCACTACTAATCTAATCTAGTCTTAAGCCACTTCTAAAATGTGTATACACTTATGAAAGAATATTACCAAGGACCTGTAACAATACTCTTTCTGCACATTTGGTAGGCAATCGAGGATAACATGTTAGAAAAGATAACTTTCACTAAATAAGAACAACACAATTTGGATCAATACACAACAATACAACATGTGAGTGGCAAATAACTTGTATTATTTCTTCAAGAGTTCTGCAAGTACAAATCTAGCCAAAGTTTCACTATAACTAGTGGAGACCCCTAAAATGAGCCAAGAGAATACATATATATAACCTTTGAGAGAGAGCTCGAGCTAAGGGAGTTCAAGGGTCACTTGGACATGTGTCACCCTGAGAAAAGAAACAGTTATATTACATTCTATAACAAGCTCCCTTTACGGTTACACCAACAGAATCAAGATATTCTGAATTGCATTTTGTTGTAGATGGATTCATTTGTTGAAATGTTGTTTTGATGCAAGTTGTTCTTTACTGGCTCATTGAGTTGTATAACAGTGCAACAATCTTGAACCATCAACCTGCCTATTATGCTTGTTATGCATCAACGCTGAGGACTCGTGCCATTTGTCATTTTCATATATGTCCTCAGGTTCCCATCCAGTCTTTTGAATAGCAACAACTATTCCTCACAGTTTAAAATTGACTTCCTATGGGTCATCATCTTTTGTTTGAATCTCAACAACTAATTTCCATAGTTTGAATTTGATGTTTTACGGGCTGTCACCTTCAGTATTTATTCAAACTTCTTGTCTTTGGCATTCTTTCAGACCATTTGTTCAAAAGAATTCTTTCAAGATCTTCTTCCTTTCCTCTCAACTTTTTTGTAAGGAACAATTTCTCATTTCCTTCGAATAAATTGTCTGAAGGAATTCCTTTGGATTTTCTGCTAAGTGCCCTTTGAAAAAATAAAAGTGCCCTTTGGCTTGTTGAAAACATACCTTCATAAAAATGCAAGTGACCCTTCAAACTTCTTGTTTGACCCTTTTGAAAGAAACATACCTTTTGGGAGAAATGTAAATAACCCCTTCGACTTGAAAGTGACCTTTGATAAAATGCAAGTGTCCTTCAGGATTTTTGAAATGGTCATTCAGGATTTTGCAAGTGACCCTTCAAAATTTTTGAAAAGGTCTGTTTTTTTGTTGAAAAAATCTTTCAAACTTTTTGAAAACATCCTTTCAGACTTTCTAAAATATCCTTCGAAATATTTGTAAGTGACCTTTTTAAAAGGAAAAAATACCCTTTGGGAACTTTAAACCAAGCCAAAGTGTCATTCAGAAAAGTTAAAGTGTCCCTTTTGAAAGAAAACATACCCTTTGGATGACTTGTCTGGGCCATTTTTTTGTGAGAAAGTGTCTTTCAGGAAAGTTGCAACTTACCCTTCATAGAAATTCCATCGAATGAAAAGTTTAAGAAATAACACTTAACAAAGGACCAAAGCAAACTTTCTGAAAGAATTCATTGCAAAGGACTTAGTCAAAAGACTAAAGACCAAAGCTATTAAAAGGAAAACACTTGAGTTTTTTACATGTAAAAGACTTCAACTTGGTATAAGAAAACTTCTTCTGAATGAAACCTGCATACTAGTCTTGGACAAAGGTATAAACTCAGACATTTTTTGCTAAAAAGGGGTGCTCAATTTTGGCCTAAAAGGCCAAAATTTGGTCAACAAATTGGTGACTTACAGAGGTAGTATGCCTACTATACTACCAGACTAGTAACCTTATCCAACTTAGAGCCAATGAAGTCAATGGATTCTTGAAGATGACTAACAAAATTTTTGCCAAAACAAAACCCAAGGAAACACACCAAACAACATCAAGACCAATCAAAGACAACACAAAACCAAACAAATACAAACTCACACATGTGCATAAGCACTTAGGGAACACAAGGAAAATAGGAAATTATGTACAATAGAAATAAGAAAACCATCAGTAACAATGCTTTAGATATATCCCATTGACTGGGATATGTAGCTCCTCTTCATCCAACTTTGAGAGTTGGAAAGCATTGTGTTGTTTGCACTATGTGATCACATATGGGCCACTCCACAAAGCATCAAACTTTGTGTGTCTTCTAGGCTTTGCCCTATCTTCATCCTATTTTAGGATAATGTCTCCTTCCTTGAAGCTTCTTGGCATGGACTTCTTGTCAAAATACTTTTTCATTTGTTGTTGGTGAGTAGTCATGGTGTGCATAGATTGATCTTTTGTCTCCTCAAGCTCCATCAACTCACATAATCTGACCTCCATGCTGTCATTTTCCATCAATTGCAGCTGATAGGTAATCTCTAAGGCTAGTAACTCAAGTGAGATAGGAAGTCTATCTTCCCTTCCATATACAAGTGTATATGGTGAGTTCCTAATTGCTCTCTTTAGGGTGATCCTATCAGCCCAAAGGGTTGTCTTTAACTTGATGTGCAAAGTCCTTTGATTCTCCTCCATTTTTCTCTTGATGATCCTGATCAAGTTCTTGTTTGTGGACTCATCTAGTCCATTTCCCTAAGGATATTAGTTGGAGGAGGTGATAAGATAGATGCCATGCTTCAAATCCCATTCACTTGTCTTTATTCCTAAGAAGGTTAGTGCATTATCTGAAATGATTGTTGAAGGAGCTTCAAATCTGGTTACTATACCTTCATAGATGTCTAGGACTAAGTTTTCATTTGCCTCCTTTAGAGATACAACCTCCACCCATCTTGTAAAATAATCAGTGGCATTCAACACCCACTTGTGACCAGCACTAGAAGGAGGATTAATTAGACCTATGAAATCCAAACCCCATTGCATGAAGGGTTGCTCAACTTGGATTGGATGAAGGGCCAACATAGCTAGCTTGTTTTCCATCAAAAAGAGCACACTTTTAGCATTTTCTTACCCAAGCATGAGTGTCTTTGAATAGGCTAGGCCAAAAGTAACCAGCCCTCATAATCTTAGCAGTTGTGGTTCTTGGAGCAAAGTGACCACTAGCTGGTCTATCATAAAACTCATGCAAAAATTTATCAATCTGATATGAATCAATACACCTCAAAAACACACATAAAAAATCCTTTCTAAAGATTACTCCATCAACAAGTACATAAGGCTTGAATTGCAGCCTAAAGCACCTTCTTTTGGCTCTATCAAGACATTGTGGGCACTCACCAGTTTGAAGAAAATAGATCAATTCTTATGTCCAACTTCTCATAGATGAAGGTATAGCTTCTGTAGGATCATCATGTAATGTCAAAATAACCTCCTTTCAATATTTCAAGTCTAAATCAAGATGTTCACAAAATCATTTTCCCTTCACTAGCTTCGTTGTTTTGATCTCCATATCATACTCCATCACTTTGGTGATCCAACTTGCCCTTTTCTCATTCAAATCTCTGCTCAATAGAAAATCTTTCACACCAGGATGAGGCACAAAAATGTGAATCTTGTTATTAGATAATTTATGTCTGAACTTCTTTAAGCTCCTTATAATTGAAAACACTTGTTTCTCCACACATGTATATCTTGTCTCATAACCTTCTAGACCTTGACTGAAAAAGGCAATAGGTTGTTCCAAATTTTCCTCGTTAGCTTGAGTAATCATATCAGATATTACCTCTTCATTCCCAAAAGTATAATGTTTAAGTCCTTGGAGAAATTAGGACTTATAAGGGTAGGAACTTGGGCAATGGCTTGCTTGATTTTTTCAAAACTTTCCTTCCTCCTTCCTGTCCAAGTGAATATCTCATCCTTCCTCAGAATAGAGGTTAAGGGGTTGACCATGTTTAAAAAATTAGGAATGAGCCTCCTAATTAAATTTATCTTACCAAAGAAGCTTTGTAGACCCTTCTTATGTTTAGGTAAAGACAATGCCAAGATGACACTTTTAGGATCAATGGATAGACCTTTTTTGGAAATAATGTGGCCTAAGAGTTTGCCTTCATGAACATCAAACACACACTTCTTTGGGTTTAGAGAGATCCCAAACTCTCTACACCTCTAAAAAATCTACCTCAAGTGCTTCAAATGATCATTTGCATCCTTGGAGAAAATTGTCACACCATCAAGATAAACCAATACACTGCCATTGATTAGTCATTGAAAAGCCATATCCATTGCATGTTAGAAAGTAGCTCTAGTATTTGACAATCCAAAAGGCATATTCATATAGTAATATATGCCCCATTTGGTGGTGAAGTCTATTTTGTATTGGTCACTTTCTTTCACCATAATTTGATTGTACCTAAAATAACCATCTAGGAGAGAAAACCTCTCACTGCCTGCCACCACTTACAAAATTTTCTCCATAGAAGGGAGGGGGTAATGATCTTTCAAAGACACTTTGTTTAAGTCCCTAAAGTCCACAAATAACCTAATCTCCCCATTTTTATTTCTAACAAGGACTAAGTTGGTCAGCCAAGAAGAATGCTTGATGGGAAAGATGATTTTAGATTCAATCAGTTTAGTGAGCTATTTCTTCATGAAAGGCTTAATGTTGGGATTGATCGGCCTTTGTCTTTTCTTGATGGGTTTTAAATTTTCATCTAACTCTATGTTATGTTGAGCCAAGCTTAGATTAAATCATTATACTCCCATGCAAAAATATCACTAAACTCCTTGCATAGTTCAATGAAATCATGCTTCTCTTGACTAGTGCATACCTTTCCAAGAGCAAGTAACTTATCTTTGAATATCTCTACCCTTTCATAGTTATATTTTTTGTTTTACATGCTTACCTTCTCCTTCTTTAGCTGGTCATCCTCATTGAATATGCTTTCAAGAGTCACTAAACCTTTGGGAAGCTTGTTAGACTTCAATTGGACAATCCAACCTCCATATTATTGTTGAAGCTTAGACTGATTCTTTGTAGAGAATTCATCCTCTTCTTGTAGGAAGAGGGATATCTATTCATCACTCTCAAGAACCTATCAATTGGTGACATTATTTGGTATATAAGGTCTCACAATCACCTTTAGATTAGGTTGATTATTGTCTTCTCTTATGCCTTTTGGAACATCAAATTGAGCACCAATAGATGCCAATCTATCAACATTATTATTATCTTTCCTTGGAATAGAAGTGATATTAAATGCCATGAAGTCTTCTATAAGGTCCCAAACTCTATGATTATAGGACTTGAGCAAGGAGTTCTTGGTCAAATTCTGCCTTCTAACTTGATTGACAATGAGCTTGCTATCACCAAACACTTGCAATTCTTTGACACCTCTTTTATTTGCCCACTCGAAGCAATGAGGGCCTCATATTCTACTACATTAAAATAAAAAGAGAAATGAAATCTGAAAGTTGAAAAATACCTTTCCTTTGAAGGTGAAATCAACTTTGCTCCACCACCAACCCCAATCTTGCTTCTAGACCCATCAAAGAAAAGCTGCCATAAGCCATTCACATCTTCATTTGACTTCATCAAATTGGGCATGAAATAATCCTTCTCATGCATATAATATACTCCAAGACTAGATTCCTAAATAAAATTATAAGGATCATGCACATAGTTGTCATCTCCCCACTCATTTAAAAACAAATCAAAAACTTCTTCAAGGGAAGATGATGGGGATTGATCAATGTGAAACTCCTCTTCATTAATGATAGCGTAATTAACATTTTCTACCTTAGGTGAATATTGTTCCAAGTGATATATATATGAGTAATTTATGACTCAATCTTCACCTTAGTGCCATATTTTGTTCTAAATACCATGTAGGACCAATTAGCTGCCAAGTATCCACCTATCTTGGATGTAAAGTCTCTTGACAAGCAAAGAGCAAAATAGGTAGGTAAATCTGATACCACCACATCATGAGGAATTGAAAAATTAGGACAAGCATGAAGTATCAAGTTCAAACCTTTAAAAACCCTCAAAGTCTTAGCCGGTGATCCATCCAATTGTAAAACTCCTTTAGTCATTGGCTCATATTTGATACCTAACTTATCTGCTATGCATTTGGGCATAACTGATGTGCTTACTCCACTATCTATGATGCAATTATGAACCAATAAATCACCAATAATTAAAGATAGGTATAAAGGAGGATTATTCTCATCTTTCTTCACCTGACCATCTATAGATTGAGTTCCATTGACCAAAACCTCATTGTCACTTCTAGATGAGCTAGCTTGTGTACCCAGTCCATGCAATTCCTTTTAAAGTATATATTTTTTCCCTAGTAATTATAGATAATACCATAATGAGATTTTCATATTAATCTTCTTCATATGGTCCAGAACATTAATGGAAGGATTACTTACCTTGTGGTTCTCTTTATGAACATTTGCACCTTGTGATATAGCTTGTGGAGGCATGGTTGTAACAACTATCCTAAAATTTGGAATCCTCTAATTTTATTGTGCTTTAGGTGTTGAATTAGGCCCTCCTCCCATATGAGCTGATGTAGGAGTCAAAACAGGTCCTTTATTGGTTCCTTGAACTTCTTCAACTACCCTTTTCTTTGATCTAGTGTTGGCAGTCACACTAGCATTCTGATTGCTTACATTCCCCACATAATTAATGGCACAAAACTCACCCTCCAAATGATTCATGAGAGTGGAATCAGATTGAAACTATCTACTCTACATGTTGAATTGTGTTGGCATCTAAAAATTTCAAAATTGAGATGTTTGATCACCTTATCTAGTCATGCTTTGATTTTGCATCTCATTGGCATAAGCAACTAGTTTTTGACCATGTTTAAAAGATGGATAATTAGGCTAGTCTTAGACCAAATTTTTTTGAGTGGGAATAAGGGATCTGGAAGATGAAGGAACATTATGATTATAACTTTTATAAGTCTTGACATGGGTGATTTGGCCTTGTCCATGATTATTGCCCTAAAAAGGAGGTACATTTGTTTATCCAAACTGATTGTAGGACTGATAAGGCCTATAGCTTTGGGATTGTTGAATTTTGAGAACAACCAATTCATTAGTAACACATTGAAGTAGTATTTTGACTTCATGCATTTCATTAGTAGGGGCAATGGTAGATTTTTCTTGACCAGGAAAAGGAGTTAAAGTGGGAAATGCACTTTGACTAGGAGAATGCAAATCAGGGCATAGTGGCATTGGAGGTCTATGATCTATCTTTCCCACTTGTACAAGACAATGCTTAGCATTTATGGCTATTTCATAGGTATAAAAAAGTGTATTTACACCCATAGACTTAATCATGATTGCATAATTTGGGGTAGGTCTCACAAGGGCTGGGATTCTATCCCATGTCTTTTGGAACCTAGTATTAAAATTTTGCATGAATTCATGACGTACCCTCTTGATTTTGTTCAATTTCTCAACAAGAGATAGGTGATCACTATTTTCCCCAAACCTATCAGTCAATAGGGTCCCTAACTCATCCCATTAGCCAATAGGATTTATAGGTAGGGTCCCATACCAATCCAAAAATTCTTCTTAGAAAGACAAGGCCAACAACCTAATAGCTACATTTTCTTGGGTGATATTGTGGATGTTACAAAAGTTTTTTATATTTTAAATGTGATCAATGGAAGTAATAAGACCATCCCCACTAAAATATGGGACACTTTTGAGAACAGCTCCTAGAATTTGATCATACTGGGCAAGATGCAAGGGAAATGCCCCCCAAAAAGGCATAAAAGGTTATCTTATAGCCATATTGGGAATATTACTATAGACATTAGGAATATTTTGAAACATAAATCTGGAAGGTTTAAACACAAACTCTCTTTTTTAGGGATGAGTTTTGACCAACCTGGACCTTTTGGTGGAATATAGAGCTAATTCTACAAATTCAAAAGGTGTACCTTTAGCAGTAGACCTTGTGATCACCTTTGGCATGGAAAGAAATATTGATCATCCACCAAATACTTGGATTCTTCAATAGATTCATCAGGTACTAAATGTAGATGCTTCTTTATCTATAACTTTTTCAAGACCAACACCAATCTTGAACAATCTTCTAGGACTTAATGTCCCACTAGGCGTGCCAAAAATTGTTGACGATTGAATTTACACCTTTGAGGAGATGCTCAGCTCTCCTCATCCAAGTGGAAAAATGGAATCATCTCTCTTGTTTTGGGTGACAATTTTGTTGAGATGAATCTCTAGATTAGGGGCTAGCTCTTGATGCCCCTTTGAAGCTCTTATAAATTACACACTGTGTATGAAAAGGGAGAAATAAAACAACTAAGAAAACAAGCGGTGATGCACCAATATTTGATATCCTCTCACTTGACTAAAAATAATACTTAAAGACTAACAAAGTTTCTTCACACAAAACTCACAAATTTTGTGCATTATCACATCAGTGTTTCATATGTTAGATTTAAGAAGGTATTTGACATTCAAGAGAGTAACAAATAATTTCAAGAAAAATTATAGTCTTAAAACACTTTTAAAATGTCTATACACTTATGAAAAAATACTAACAAGTTTATAACAATACTCTTTCTGCACATTTGGTAGGCAATCAAGGATAACATGTTAGGATAGATAAATTTCACTAAACAAGAACAACACGATTTGGACCAATACACAACAATACAACATGTGAGTGGCAAATAACTTGTATTATTTCTTCAAGAGTTTTGCAAGTACAAATCTGGCTAGAGTTTCACAAAATGAGCCAAGAGAATGCATATATATAGCCTTTGAGAGAGAGGTCAAGCCAAAGGAGTTATGGGGTCACTTGGACATGTGTCACCCTGAGAAAAGAAATAGTTACATTACATTCTATAACAAGTTCCCTTTATGGTTACACCAACGAAATCAAGATATTCTAAATTACATTTTGCTATAGATGGATTCATATGTTGAAATGTCATTTTGATGCAAGTTGTTATTTATTGGCTCATTGAGTTGTATAACGGTGCAACAATCTTGAACCATCAACTTGCCTATTATGCTTGTTATGCATCAAAGCTCAAGATTCATGCCATTTATCATTTCCATATCTATCCTCAGGTTCCTATCTAGTCTTTTGAATAGCAATATTCCTCATAGTTTAAAATTGAATTCCTATGGGCTGTCTTCTTTTGTTTGAATTCCAATGGATAATTTATGTAGTCTGAACTTGATGTTTTGCGGGCCATCACCTTTAGTTATTTATTAAGACTTGTCTTCGGCATTCTTTCAAGCTCTTGTTCCTTTCCTCTCAGATTTTTTGCAAGGAATAATTTCTCATTTCTTTCAGACAAATTATCCGAAGGAATTCCTTTGTATTTTCTACTAAGTGCCCTCCGCAAAAATAAAAGTGCCCTTCAACTTGTTGAAAACATACCTTCAAAAAAATGCAAGTGACCCTTCAGACTTCTTGTTTGGCCCTTTTGAAAGGAACATACCCTTTGGGAGAAATGTAAATAACCCCTTCGACTTGAAAGTGACCTTCAAAGAAATGCAAGTGTCCTCTGGGATTTTTGAAATGGTCCTTCAGGATTTTACAAGTGACCCTTCAGACTTTTTGAAAAGCTCTATTTTCTTGCAAAAATAATCTTTTGGACTTTAAAACATCCCTTCAAACTTTCTAAAATACCCTTCGAAAGACTTGTAAGTGACCTTTTCAAAAGGAAAAAATACCCTTTGGGAACTTTAAATCGAGCCAAAGTGTCCTTCAGAAAAGTTAAAGTGTCCCTTTTGAAAGGAAACATACCCTTCAAAAGACTTGTCTAGGCCATTTTTTGTGAGAAAGTGTCCTTTGGGAAAGTTGCAACTTGCCCTTCAGAAGAATTCTGCCAAATGAAAAGTTCAAGAAATAACACTTAGCAAAGGACCAAAACAAACTTTTTGAAAGAATTCATTGCAAAGGACTTAGCCAAAAGACTAAAGAGCAAAGCTATCAAAAGGAAAACACTTGAGTTTTTTACATGTAAAAGACATCAAATTTGTATAAGAACACTTCTTCTGAATGAAACCTGCATACTAGTCTTGGACAAAGGTATAAACTCAGACATTTTTTTCAAAAAGGGGTGCCCAATTTTGGCCTAAAAGGCCAAAATTTGGTCAACTTTACCCTTTAGTAGATCTGAAGCAATCCTTACCTCAGGAGCTTCGTCATCTACTTTGGTGCTAAAAAATGTAAAAGAGTTAAGACTTAACTCAATTTGAGTATTTTTTGCATTATATTGGACATTTTCCTTCCATATAAAGTCAAGTTTAGGATCTCTCTTCCCCTTCTTTCCAACTACATGATATTCCTCTTTGTCAACCTTTATTTCAATCATCACTTTTAGTGTATAGTCTTAGATGAGATGAATAAGGGAATGATACATCAAGCACTAAAAGGGAAGGATTTCAAATTATAAAAAATGCTCAAACATATACTCTTCTAGATATTTTAACCAAACCCTTTTAGGTAAGGTTTTACGTACATTTATTTAGATATAGATCTTAACATAAGAAATATGTTTCTTGTTGAGAGTTTTTGAATAAATACATATCAACTCCCCAAGGGAGTTCCCATTTATTTCAAGAATGGAATCTACTCATAATTGTGTAAGGAGGTTAGATAATTTTACCCAAATGGACACTACCTTTAGATCCTTTTGTGAAAATTCAAATGAGGATTCCAAGAAGTCATGAATAGCCTTGATCAACTAAAACACAAGGGTGCTTGTTCAAACACATGAGCTCTATCCTCTTCATATATGAAAATAGTAATGAATAAGCCTCTTTTCCCTAATAAAATGTCCACCTACTCCTTCACTTTCCAATGAACTAATGCCTTGGTTCGAGGCTCCTATTTATGTGGTCCTCAGCTCACAAACTTGAAAACTGGTCCAAGTTTTATCAAGAAAACCATTTCTTATTGGATTTCACTTTATTCAAAAGGGATAATTATCTCTTCCACAACATATTGGATAAATCCAAATGCAATATATGGGTATCCATTTTTTTCATTATTCACATGGGCCCTTAAGTCCTCAATAATTATTTTTTTTTTGCAAAGGGGCAAGATATTTTGGCTTTGAAATACATGAAACCTAAGGCATGTTAGGCATAGTCAAGTGTAGGTCTGTGTAACATAAAACAAAAATAGTAATAACCTATAATGGCAATCACTACTGAAACTCATTAACGTCCACATTCAGTTGTTTCCCTAAAACTTCCTCCTTTGGTATATTTTGTTTTGATTCATGTAATTATTAAAAAAATGTAATGTCATTAAAAAATTAATCCCTCCCCATTTTTATTTTGGCTTTATATTTCCATTGGGGTAATTGTAGGTATGCTATCATCAACTTTTTAGTGAAAGCACTGTATTCCATGACATCAACACACTTTTAAACTTTTCAATGATGTATCAAAATCAAAGAAGCATTTTGTATTTGGATATCCAATATATTGTGTGATCCATTGGTAGTTTTTATTATCTAGTTAAAGGAATTCAAGGCTCTCTACAAGATCTTATTCATTATGAGGACCAAAGATATATAGCTCTATTCATTAGAGAGATGTTCCAACATAGAGTTTGCCTCTTTAAAAGTCATTCAAACAACTCTTTATTTTATTGTTCAACTTCAAACTCCCTTCTTCAACCTCAATTTCAAAGATGCAAACAAACCCACTATTTTTCTCAATAATCATTAGTTATCAACAAAAATATCTCAACAACATTGCTCTTATGTTTTATATTTTATCCCCCTTTTCTATTATAAGTTATTATTTGAAATACAATTTTATTGTAGTCTTTTTAACATGCTATAGTTACTAATGCACTAAAAAATCATGGTTACAAATTTCAATGGATAAGTTTGATTTTCAACCCTTCCTATCAAAAAAACATTTTATGTCATGTTTGTAATCTACATTACAATTCAAATGCTATAATAGCTCATGGCACAATCATGTGACAGGCTACCCCAACCTCTTGCCTCAATTAATGTTCCCAAACTAATCAAGAATCTCAAGATTATTTATCATTAGCTATTAGCTAGGATTCTCATGATCATGACCATTAGTGAACAGTAGGGAATCACGTAACTGAATCAGCGGTCACTACCTAGTTGGAAACTCTATCATCGGTATGAAAGGAAGGTGAGACGTGTCAACTCTGACTTCATTTTACTCTATAACCATTGTTTGTGAATTCCATTATAATCATGCATGTTAAATATTTAACATATGCATCTAGCCTTAGATGGTTAGACATATAAGTAGTTAGACGATCAGGTCGATGCAATACACAATTATAAAATAGATAGCATGCTTCACATATATATTCTGTAATACACAAACTATGGCACATTGTATTCTATGCCACACACATTCATAACATAAATAGCCTGATCCAAGCATCTACTCTGCATACATGCATTATAGTGCATTGTATAATTTCCTAATCTTTTTTATTGAATAGAAGTTGCATTTCTAAAGATAAGACTTCTGCTCCATTAAATGTGTTTTTTATTGTTCTATTTAAATACATTATTGCATACTCACTTTGCATAACCAAACTTGGTTGTCTCCTGCACACTTGGTCTTGGGCCCTGTGGTGCAGATCCTTAGTATTAGAGCATAGCTCATATTCCTTTGTATGCATGTAACCACATGAGCACAACAAGAGCGATAAGGTTTAATAGTTGGTTCTATCTCAAAAGGTCTGGACAAACACTGTGGTAAAAAAAGATCTTTGAAACCTACAGGCAACTTGAGGTAGCCCCAAAAGTTTGAAGGCCCATCACCAATGCATTAGAGGCACAATGCACTAAACATTTTGGTCAATTACATGAATATATGATGTAACTCAACCAGATGCCTTCCCATCCATTTCCACAATATGTTCAATCATGATTTCAACAACAAACACCCTTCAAAGTACAAGCCAATCTTGACATCCCTTTGTTTGAAGGCAAGATCAATGCCAAAATATTGGATGCCTAGTTTCAACAATTGAAGGTGTATTTCTTAGTTAACTTCTTCATTAATGTTGAGAAGATAACCTTCACTGTATTGAAGATATCGATTCTAGTTGTTCACTAGTGAGAGACCTTCAATATGCAATGTGTGAAAGAGTGTGTTCCAATTGAATCATGGAGGAATTTTGTCAATATGCTAAAAGAGGAATACTACCCTTTTGACACTTTGATGATGAATACATCAAGTTCTAACAACTACATTATCAAAAGGATCAATTAGTGGAATACTAAGCCAACACATTTCATGACTACTTTGTGTGCATGCATGAGAACTTGATCAAACAACATAAGGTGTTGAAGTACATCAACCAACTCTCACTTATATCCATGCAAAAATGGATTTATTGGCTTCTAACACTTTGGGGAAATCATATCACAAAACCACCAATATCAAATCCAAGGAAAATATGAAGCAACATTCCACCTCTTCATCCAACACAATTTGCAAGGACTAGCCCTCACACAACTACACATCATATCCCTCTACACAAAAGCAAAACACTTCTCACAAAGGTGAGTAGCCTCAAAAGATTGCTCAATACCCTAAGGCTCCTTCACCTTCTACTTCAGACAAAATCAAGAAGAAGTCTAGTGATAAGTGGTGCCATCATCATTGTTCATCTACTCATGACAATTATGAATGTCATGAGCATCAATCCTTACTCACACAATCTGCATCAGGACCCACATCAATGGACAACACTGATCTAGATGCCTCTTGTCTAAGTACCATCACCATTGCGATCAACATCTCTAAAGAGTGTGAATGTCTCTTCCACACCAAGTTTTGGGTGAAGGGTCATCCTGCTTCATGTCATCGTAGATAGTGGTAGTTAGAAGAACATCATTGCACAACCCACAACTCAATGCCTTGTTCTTTCCACTATTGTGCATCTTAAGCCATATTCTCTAGGATGGTTGTAATAGGGGAAAGATATACATGTTCAATGATAATGTACTTTTCAATATAAAGTTAAGCATATGGAAGATAATGTCACTTATGACATTGTACATCTTGAGGTTTACGACATCTTGTTAGGAATACCATATATGTATAACTAAGAAGCTACATATCAATCCAAATGATAGTGTTAGACTATTCATGCATAAAGTCACTTCTAAAATCTCTTTGAGTCAGTTCCCATGACCAAATTTACCTTGTTTTGTATAAAGTAATGTCTCAAAGTTGTCTCACATGCATAAAGTTTGTGTTTCTCATTGTTCATCTTGATGTGACTACATAAAAGGGAAAACTCACTCTATCAGTGCACACCACTCAAACAACATCGTAGCAGTAACAAATTGACAAGTTAATGGAGTAACATAATAAAGTCTTCAAAAATCATGAAGGCCTTCCATTGTAATATGTATTAAAGTACCTCATTGATTTAGTTCCTGGATCCTCTCTTCCAAATATCCCCTATATCATAGATCAATTTGGGAGAATGATGAAGTCTAATGCTAGATATAAGAGATCCTTCATCAACATAATATCAGGTCTAGCTATTCTCCTTGCAGGAGTCAAATAGTCCTCATACCCAATAAGGATGGGTCTTGGTGACTTTACATAGACTATCATGCACTCAAAAAAATAATGGGGACTAATCAGTACCTACTGCGATGCATTGATGACCTTTTAGACCAGCTCTGAGGTGCATAATACTTCACCAAGATTGACTTGAAGTTAGGTTACCATCAAGTTCTAGTCCATCCTAAATACATATAGAAGAAAACATTCCAGACATGGGAAGGATTAAATAAATGGTTGGTCATGCCTTTCAACCTAAACAATGCATTAACGACTGTCATGCACTTGATGGATGATCTATTTAGGCTTTTTCTCAACTCCTTCAACATCATCCACTTGGATGACATTCTCATCTTCAACAAGACTTTGGAGGAGCATCTGGAGCATATATTGTGTGTATTACACACCTTGCATCAACACAAGTTACAAGCCAACTTGGCAAAGTGTACATTTAATACTACGTAGATTTAGTACCTGACCTACATCATTGATAACATATATATCTGTGTACATATATATAAGATAAAATTGATCCAAGATTAGCCTACTCTGCACAATCTCATATAATTGAAGAGTTTTCTTAGACTTGATAGCTTATACTATAGGTTCATCCTTGGTTTCTCTCACATCTCTTGGGCTCTTAACTAGATAACATGTACAAAATCCAAGTTTGATTGGACTCACGCACAACATCACACTTTTGAGGCACTCAAGTAACACCTCTGCATAATGCCTATTCTTTCAATGATTGGCATTGCACATTCCTTCGAAATTCACATCGATGCATCTAACTATGTACTTAATGTAATGCTTATGCAACATGGACATCTGGTTGCATACCACTCAAAGATGTTTAGTGACATGGTGCCAATATACTCCACCTATGATAAACAATTATATGCTATTATTCAAACTATCAAGCAATGGCACCAATACAATCTAGGGAAGGAGATAGTTGTTCATTTAGATCACAAGCCACTTCAATTCTTGTTGATGCAAAGCAAGTTGGAGAATGTGTGGCACATGAAATGGATGACTTACCTACAACAAGTTCCATCTTGTGGTCAAGCAAAAAAAAGGGAAGGATAATAAGATAGCATATTACCTTAGTTGACTACTAGTTCACATGCTCATCATAGTGTTGGACATGATTGACCACAAATTTACAAAGTGGGTATCCCTTTACTTAGCTAATCAGAACTTCACAATGACTTACACCAGCCTAGTGTAAGGTAAGTGAGTGCAAGTGTTATACTTATCTGACCATCTTCTCTACAAACTTAGACATCTCTATGTTCCTTGTAGTGTACCTCACCAAAGACTCATCTCAAACATGCACTACGCCAAGACCTCATGACACTTCAACATGACAAAGACCCTATCCATAATGTAGTCATACTTCTTCTAGCCACACATTTGCCTAGATGTGGAATGCCATATCAATTCTTACATTCCTTATTACATCATCAAGCCCATGAATAAGAAATTAGGACTTTACACACCTATATCAATTCTATCTAGAGCATGGGAATCTAGCAGCATGGATTTCATGACTGGGTTGCCTATGATGAGATGTCAACATGACATTGTGTTCATTGTAGTGGATATATTTTCCAAGATGGATATCATGGCCACTTGTAAGAAAGACATTGACATAGTTGGCACTGTGCAATCCTTATTCAATCATGTTTGGGATCATTTTGGACATCCAACATCCATCATCTCTAATCAAGATCCACACTTTGTAAGTCAATTTTGACAATCATTGTGGGACTTGATGGGTACGTAGCTAGATAGATTGACATATTTTCATCCATATATAGATGGGTAAACCAAAGTGGTCAATCACACACTTGTTCATCTTATGCGAAGTAAAATCATGCACATGACTATACTTGGGATGATGATCTCTTGTACATTCAACATGGCTACAATAGAGCCCTTCATAACTCTATGGATCATAGTCCATTCTAGACATGTCTTGGGTCTAAAACTTTGGCACCTTTAGACATCTCTTACTACGCACTAGCTGACATTGAGTTATGCACACAAGAATGAAAAGTGGATAAGGATAAGAAGTCTTTACAACACATCCAATCTGTTCATCAACAAGTTCAGCAGATTCTCTCTTACACACAAAAAAGGTACAAGGAGTGCCAAGATGCACATCACACACCTCATGCATTCTGATTTGGTGATAAATTTTGGTTGCACCTCTAGAAGGAATGCTTCAAAGGTCCACAATAGAAGATCAAATCTCTATGCTATGGTACTTACACCATTCTACGCATATTTAGAGAGAATGCCTTCATTCTTGATCTACCTCCAGAATTGAGCATGCACCTAGTTTTCAACATGGAACGTCTCAATCATTATACTCCCACTTCTTGAGCCAATAGTGATACAACATCCTTCCGATTTGGATGCTGAAAAATTGCACCCTATAGAGAAGAACCAAATTATCGAAGTGATAGACACATGCACCAACCATGACACACATCAAAATTTTGTAAGTGGTCAAGGTTGGACAATATGCTGATCAAGGTAAGTGTTACACTTCTCAACAATTGTGAGTGCATTTTCCCCAACTCCACATTGATGTAATAGAGACCATTGTTCTTCAATAAAAGGTGAATGATACATACGTAGCCTTTGTGCAATTGTACACACTCTTCATTTGTTATTTTGCGCAGAGCTCACACCTCTCATGAAATCTTGCACCCTCTTTTGCATGAAGTTTTTCATACTTCTATGCACAAGTCCCATGCTTGTTCACAAATTTTTGTGCAATGATCACTTCAAATCGTAGCTTGTTCATTTCAATGTGCACTCAATAACTCGCAGTCCTGCACACCTCACTAGCATCTGCTTAAAGACTATCTTTATCCATCGGGACCCACTTTAACACAATCTCATGATGGGATACACCAATCATTTTCATCAATTAGTGGTCCCAAACCAACTAATAATCTTAGAATTGATTGCTATTAGCTATTAGTTGGGATTCTCAGGATTACGATTGTTAGTGAATATTCGTGAATTGCACGACCGAATCAGTGGTCACCACCCAATTGGAAACTTTAGCATCAACATGCAAGGAGGGTGAGACATGTCAACTCTGCCTTCATTATAATCTATAGTAGTTGTTTGTAACTTCTCTTGTAATCATGCATGTTAAATATGTAACATACACATCCAACCTTATACAATTAGACATATAAACAATTAGACAATCAAGTCAATGTAATGCACAATCATAACATAGATAACATGCTCCACATATCTATTCTATAGTACATAAACTTTAGTATATTTTATTCTATGCCACACACAATCATAACATAGATAGCCTAATTTTAGCATCTACTTTGTATACATGCACTATAGCACAATGTACCATTCCCTATTCTTTGTTATTGAATAGAAGTTGCATTTTTATAGATAAGATTTCCACTCCATTGAATTTGTTTTTTATTTTTCCATTTGAATACATCTCTGCATATTCACTTTAGACAACCAAACTCGATTGTCCCCTACACATTTGGCCTTGGGCCCTATGGTGCAGATCAATCTTCCATCAAATTTACAACTTTCAGAATGAACTTTTATCTTTGATTTAAAAGTATATATATTAAAATATTGGTCCTTGTCTTTGAACTAAAATATACAATATTATAATTGGCTCAAATCAGAGTCTAACAAGTTTAGTCTTTCTATATTTCAATATGACACCAATTATGAAGTGAAGCAAAAACCTAGACAACAATATTGTAAATCGAAATAGAATCCCAGAAGGGAAGGTTGAAGCAAAAATTGAAACAAGAATTTTCTGCTCCCCAAGTACTTTGTAAATGCTAATTGCAAAAAATTTACTCCAATTAACAACACTCTGATTTGCAAAAAAAAATATGAAATATATTTTTGTTATTATTGCATAGAACTGTTTATGGCATTGAAGAGTTTAAAGAAGTTAATTGATGGTGCTATTGACTGCAACACTTATTAGGGTTAAGACCCATCAAGTCCTCCAAGGTAACAACTTACAACAATTAATTTTGTTTCCCTACAATATGACAAATTTAGAACCATTGGGAAAGTCATAACATTTTGTGAGGCTATCATAAACTATTGCATCTATTTGAAAGATTTAATATTTGGTTTTATGATCCTTTTTCAATTCAATAATTTTGGATTCCATCAACAAAATGCCCTTTAAATTATTGGTTATCAATTCCTTTTAAGGTTTTTGATTGCATGGAGTACTTCCACTAAAGTTTTATGAGTTTATTAAAAGTCTATAGGTTTTTGGCTTTAGTCCTTGTAATTAAAATAAGACCAAATTAATCCAATATTATGTAGCAACACATCATTTTGAAAAAAAATATTGTCTTTCAGCAAAAGGGAAAGTTGAAGTAACATTTCGTTGAAACAAAAACTAAGACAACTACTTTCAAATTAGATGGAAATCTCAATATATTAAAATATAATACAAATATTTCATAAATTAAACCCCCGTTTATATTTTTCCGTATTTTATAATTCAAATGTTTAAAGAAGAGTATATCTTTAATATTCATGGAAGTGACTATTTCATAAATTAAACCTCCATCTTTATTTTTCTGTATCTTGTAATTTGAATGTTTTGAGGCGAGGAGTATCTTTGAACAAAGTCTCAAATAAATTAAATCTGGTTCTTTAAACTTTGAACATTTATTCATTTATATTTTTCCATATCTCGTAATTCCAATGTTTGGAGGAGATTATATCTTTGGTGTTGAGTGAAGTGAGGAGTATCTTTGGACAAAATCTTGAATAAATTCAATCCCATCCTTTGAACTTTGAACATTTATTCAGATTCAATCTCTGCTCAGGACTTGAATAAATCAGAACATTTTCTGACATAGAGTATGGGAAATCTGGGCTTGAAACTTTCAAGAATATGTTGGTAACGTGGCAACATTTCTCATGGTGAGGGAATCTGCTCGATGCAATCTTCTGGTTTTGTTCAAGGTTGATCCAGTATTGGCAACACATTCTTGAGTATCTGAAATCCTAGCAAACATCAAAATTTTAGCTTTCATCAAAACAATGTTAAGTCAATTAAATACATTTTTTATAAAGTCCATAGAACCATTCAATAGCCAAGAGTCTTAAAATATCTCAGCGGATATTATTTTGAAAAGCCCATAGGACCATACCTCTGCTAAAATGCCCCTAAATTTTCACTTCAGCACCAGCAGAGATATATTACGAGCAGCATCGACCACTAGGTTAAACACAAATTATGAATGTGCAGTGAATACTTCGATGTGAATGAATTATACGTGCCAAAGTGGGTCTAGATATTAAATTTTATCTGCTGTAAAATGTGTTCAAACCTACTCAGGTTTTGGACGTGCAATATGTATACCACTTGGCATTCCACATAGGCAGAAATACTGTGACGATTTTGAGGCCAATTTAAGGATTTCTGTTAATTCTTCTGATTTATTTGTAGAAGCTTTAGGTTTTCTAGCAGGTAATAGTGGCTTTGGGTTTTCTAGCAGGTAATAGCGGCTTTAGGTTTTCTAGCAGGTAACAACAACAAACAGTTTCCAGCATAAGAGCAGGCTCACCTAACCTCATCAATCCATGTGTAATTTGGTTTTATTTTTTAACCGGTTTTAACGGTTTCAATTTTCCATACATAAATCTACAAACAAGTTTGCTACAATATCTCAAATCATAAACTCCACTCTTTTTCCCACTGATTCAGGTTTGATTCTCACAATACACTTATTTAAAGGCTGGCCAATTTCTTGATATAGTGTTCGCATCTTTTTAAAACTGTTTAGTGGCAGGGTGTTTGAATATTTTTTTAGCTCAGGAAAAATGAAGGTTGGAATGCTTCTGCATTTCTTGTTCATTCCCCTACTCTTCTGCAATGCTCTCATATGTCAGTTTTAACCTTTTGAAAAAAAATAGATTATATGAACAAAGTCAACTCCTTTCAAGGGAACCCCAGAATAAAGCACAAACCCAGAATGATAATCTTTATATTTTAATCTCTCTAGAGACAATCATACATATACAATCGTGTATATATTCTAGTTTTACAGAGCTTCGCTACTCGTATACATTCATTCTCTTGCATTACAACTACAGAAAGAAAAAAAAAAAGGAATATATTATTGACCTTTTTTACCAAACAGAGCATTTGGATTCTTCTCCTAGAAGACTCTAGATACAACTAAAAAGAGATAGAAGAAAAACAATAAATGCAATAGATGGTAGTTCAGATACAATTCACAGCAAAGAGATTCAAAATATATTTTAATATAAACTGATGTGATAGGGGAGATTAGATATTAGCTGAGTTGGGAGTCCATGTCCACCAACACTCTCCTTTAATCTTCAATGTCATGTATATCAGCTAGGTGTATTCTTTCCTAGAGATGTTCAAATACGTTCTTTGAAAGCGGCTTTGTAAAGATGTTTGCTAGTTGTTCTTTAGACCTATAAAACTTAAGATATATATTATCATTGTTCACCAATTCACAAATAAAATGATATCTAGTGTCAATATGCTTGTTGCGTTTGTGAAAAACATGATTTTTGGATAATATAATGGCTGAGTTGTCACAATATATCTTTGTAGGTTCTTCTTGAGTATGCATCAAATTTGAAAGTACTCTTCTCATCTAAACTGTCTAACAAGCTACTGATGTGGCTGCAACATATTTCGCTTCAGATGGTGAAAGTGTAACAATTGGTTGTTTCTTTGATGCCAAAGAAATAGCACTCGATTCAAGATGAAAAATATAATCTGAAGTATTTTTTCTATCATCCATGCTACCTCCCCAATCACTACCCATATAACCAATCAACTTGAAGTTATTTGAAGGTGTATACATGATCCTAAAACTCTTTGTTCCAGCTATGTATCTCAGTATTCTTTGTCCAGCTTTTCAATGAGATTCTTTTGGATTGTCCATGAATCTTGAAATAATACTAACCCCATACATAATGTTTGGTCTTGTGGCAGTTAGATACATGAAGATGCCCACTAATCTCTTGAATAAGGTTGCATCAACATTTGAACTTGTGTCTTCCTTGCTAAGTTTTAAACCCAATGCAACTGGTGTTGGCGTTGAATTCACATCCATCATCTTAAACTTCTTCAATAAGTCATTGGCATACTTTGATTGACATATAAAAATGCCTTGCTCGATTTAACTTACCTCTATGCCAAGAAAATATCTCATTATTCCCAAACCAATCATATCACATTCAATTTTCATAGCCACCTTAAAATGATTCAGTTGATAAGTTACTAATGAATATCAAATCATCCACATACTAGCAAGCTATCGGAATTTGTCCTTGATCACTGACTTTGACATATAAAGTTGATTCATTGCCACACTTACAAAACCCATTATTCACAAAATAAAAATCTATTCTACTCTACCAAGATCTATGAGCTTGTTTCAAACCATATAAAGCTTTTTTCAGCTTGTAGACCTTGTGTTCTTCTCCCAAAACTTCATAATCAGGGGGCTGTTTTATATATACTTCCTCTTATAAAATGTCATTCAATAATGTTGATTTGATGTCCACTTGATAGACCTTCCAATTGTTTTGCGCTGCAAATAGATAAAACCATTCTAAGAGTGTCTATTCTTGTTATAGGTGCAAACGTTTCATTATAATCTATACCGGGCTATTGTGTGAAGCCTTTAGCTACTAGTCTTGCTTTATGTTTCCCAACTTTGTCGTCAGCATTAAACATTTTTTAAAAAACCCATTTTACTCCAATTATATCCTTTCCTTTAGGAAGCTCTACAAGATCTCAAGTTCAATTCCTATCTATTGATTGAATTTCTTCATTCATAACTGCAATCCAATTCTCATCTTTAATTACATCCTCAAAGTAAATTGGATCAGCGTGTGTTAAAAATGCAGAATCAGAACATAAATCCATATTTTCAGCCTCTTGTGACTCATCATAAATCTCTTTTAGGTTACGTGTCTTCTTTGAAATGTTTCTTGACCATGATCTCAATGATGCAAGTGTTGGATTAGAAGATCTCAATGATGTTTATTGACCACATCTCTGAGTTATTTCATCAAAAAGTTCATGTGCCTTGTGAATGTTTTTGCATTTTCCGTACATGTCGACTAGGGCAGTTGCAACTACAACATCTGAAGAAATTGCACTTTTGATTATGCTTTGATGGATGCCCATGCTATGTTCCAAAGCTCACATTTTTGTACAGGCTAGGAGGATGCTGGTAAAGGTTGTAGACTTTGGCTATACAACTGCCAATTGCATTTGCTTACAACTTTCTAAAGCCTTTTCAAAAATCTTATTTTGTGTATATCCTGCAATCATTGCATTCCACGAGACCACATCCCTTTGAGGCATTTTGTCAAACAGTTCGTTTGCCTTGTGTATGCTTTCAGATTTTGGATACTTGTCTATCAGGGCAGTTGCAACTATAGTATCTGACAAAAAAATATGCTTTCAATTATGCTTTGATGGGTATCCATGCCCCGTTCCAAAGCTCCCATTTTGGCACATGCTGGGAGGATTTTGGCAATGGTGGTAGAGTCTGGCTTTACATCTGTCAATTGTATTTGTTTAAAAGTTTCCAAGGCCTTTTCAACAAACTATTTTTGTGCATATTCTGCAATCATTGCAGTCCATGAAACCACATCTGTTTTAGCCATCATGTCGTACAGTTCACGTGCTATGTTAATGCTTCTACATTTCGCATACATGTCCACCAGGGCAGTAGCAACTACAACATCTGACACAGATCTGCTTTCAATTACGCTTTGATGGATGACAATGCCCATTTCCAAAAAAAACTTTGATTTTAACAACCTAAGAATATTCTAGCAAAGTTGAACTGGTCAGGTTAGACACGTGTTCGTTGTACACTATTGAAATAGTGTCAATGCGTTGTAAGGATACCAATAGTTTAGAAATATCGACTAAATCATGCTGAGTTGGAAATAATTTTGGTTTTCTGTGTTAAACAATATATTGAATCCGAAGTTAACTGATTGGTTGCAAATCTTAGTCTTTCTCTAACTAATTTTTATGGTCTAGATAGCGCAAACTAACGAAAGGAATGTTGGAATTAGATCTCTCAAAGTAACATTGTGCTAGTCCATGTTATTGGATCGTTGGAGGGGTTTTCAACATCTTATTGGAAAAATCCAAAAAGCAAGGAGGGAGTCAACATCTTGCTCAATTCAATGCGTCATATGAGATGATATTTTTTTGAGGCATTTTATCAAACAGTTGATGTGCCTTGTGTATGTTTTCATATTTTGAATACATGTCTACCAGGGCACTTGCAACTATGAAAAATGACAAAGATCTGCTTTCGATTACGCTTTTACGGATATCCATGCCTTGTTACAAAGCTCTCATTTGGGTGCAGGCTGGGAGGATGCTGCAAAAGGTTGTGGACTCTGGATTTACACCTATCAACTGCATTTGCTTAAAAGTTTTGAAGGCCTTTTCAACAAATCCATTTTTGTGCATAACCTGAAAACATACATTCCATCAGACCACGTCTCTTCGAGTTATTTCATCAAAAAGTTTGAATGCCTTGTGTATGTTTTTGCATTTTGCATACATGTCTACCAGGCCAATATCAACTACAACATATGACTAAATTCCACTTTCAATTATGCTTTGACGGATGCCCATGCTATGTTCCAAAGCTCACATTTTTGTATAGGCTGGGAGTATGCTGGTAAAGGTTGTGGTGGCTTTACAACTGCCAATTGCATTTGCTTCCAATTTTCTGAAGCCTTCTCAACAAACCTATTTTGTGTATATCCTGCAATCATTGCATTCCATGAGACCACACGCATTTTGACAAACAATTTTTGTGCCTTGTGTATGCTTCCACATTTTGCATAATGTCTATTAGGACGCTTGCAACGATAATATGTGACAAAAATTTGCTTGATGCCCCTGCCCTGTTCCAAGGCTCCCATTTTGGCACATGCTGGGAAGATGTTGAGAAAGGTTGTGGAGTCTGGCTTTACACTTGCCAATTGCATTTGTTTAAAAGCTTCCAAGGCCTTTTCAACCAACTATTATTCCACATATTCTGCAATCATTGCAGTCCATGAAACTACAA
Source organism: Torreya grandis (assembly GCA_037957365.1). Classification (NCBI taxonomy): domain Eukaryota; kingdom Viridiplantae; phylum Streptophyta; class Pinopsida; order Cupressales; family Taxaceae; genus Torreya; species Torreya grandis. The sequence goes on from JARHVA010001535.1 coordinate 1,981,946, forward strand.
TTATTTTAGGTATTTTGTCAAACAGTTGGCGTGCGTTGGTTATGCTTCCACATTTTGCATGCATGTCTATCAGGGCAGTCACAATCAAAACATCTTTAAAAAATCCACTTTCAATTAGTTTTTGATGAATTTCCTTACCCTGTTGCAAAGCTCCATGTTTAGCACCAGGCGGTAGGATGCTGGTGAAGGTTGATGGGTTTGTATATATACCTGCCAATTGTATTTGCCTAAAAATCTCCAAGGATTCATCAACAAGCCCATTTTATACACACCCAGTAATGATAAAAGTCGAAGAGACCACATCAAATTTTTGCATTTTTTGAAAATTCTTAAAGCCTCGTCAAAAATACCATTTTGTGCATATCCAGTAATGATTGCAGTCCAAGAGACCACATTTGCGTTATGCATTTTGTTAAACAACTTGCCTGCTTTCTGTATGCTTCCACATTTCAGGTACATATCTATTAGGGCGTCGTAACTACGTTATCTGACAAAAATCCGTTCTCAATTATTTAGTGATGGATCTTCGTTCCAAAGCTTCCATGTTGGAAGAATTCTACGAGTTAACCTTTACACCTGCCAGTTGCATTTGTTTTAAAATCTGCAAGGCTTTTTCAACAAGCCCATTTTTCGCATATCCGGCAATAATTACAGTCCATGAGACCACATTCCTTTCAGGCATATTGTCAAATAATTTGTGCGCATTCCGTATGCTCCAACAACATCTAACAAAAATCCATATTTGATTTTTTTTTTGATGGATTTCCATTTCCTGTTCAAAAGCAGCTATTTTGCCACACAGTAAGAGGATGCTAGCAAAGGTTACCAAGTTTGGCTTTACACCTGCCAATTGCATTTGCTTAAAACTCTCTGAGGCTTTGTCAACCAGCCCATCTTGTGCATATCTTACAATCAGTACATTCTATGAGATCAGATTCAGCTGAAGCGTTTTGTCAAACAATTTATTTGCCTTCTGTACGCTTCCACATTTTGTATACATATCTATCAGGGCAGTCACAAGTACAACATCCGACATAAATCCGCATTCGATTACTTTACTATGGATTCCGTACCCTGTTCCAATGCTCCCATTTTGGCACAAACTGGGAGGATTCTGGTTAAGCTAGCTAAGTTTAGCTTTACACCTGCTAACTGCATATCCAGATCTCGAATGCTTTGTCAAAAATCCCATTTTGTGTATATCCAGTAATGATTGGAGACCATGAGATCACATTTCTCTCAGGCATTTTGTCAAACACTTCACATGCTTCCTGTATGCTTATTTGATATACTTGCATTTCTCTTGAAACAGCAAAGAAGAATTGACGAAAATGCAAGCAGAATCCCCAGAACAGTGACGAATAAAATTTGTGGTTTCTGATTTGTTGTGTTCTGAAATGATGCGTCAGAATCTCAATAGAATGAATGTAGTTAAGTAGAACACACTCAATAACGCTGCTCAGACATCCTCTCCTTAACTCTGATGTTACTAATTTGAAAGGCCTTGCCTAACACATCTTCACGGAGTGTAGGATTGTATCCAGGATGGTGCAACCTCTTAAATTCCAGCCAGCTGACTGTTAAGAACAGTAATTGTCACTTCATGTGTTTCCTCCACATTAATTTGAAAATAACTCAAAACCTTGGTTTCAGGAACACCTCTCCGTGAACTCCAGCTTGTGGGTGAACAAAACATTGTTTGTTGTGTTAATACCAGCCAAAATGGTGCCCTCCATTACAAATATAAAAGAAAGAGGGAAGTAAAGTGAGTGTCTGGGAAGGGAGATTGAACACATGTCATGTTAGGTGTCACGGGGCAGCTCTCCGCAGCCGAGCGGCCGTGTGGCACCGCTTGTTCCAACCGGGAATCCCTCATTGCGACGGGATTTGCAAGAACTACAGACTACGCCTTCAGTGTTTCCCTGCACAAGCAACCCACAAACACAGTGGACAACAACTTGTATAAATAAAGGATTAGCAGCAGAAAGACAAACACACACTTGCAAAGATCGAGAAATCGGCCCAACACACATGAGCATTCACACAATGCAAGAAAATTGGGAGTAACGTGTATTTTATTAACTCTTCAGTGCAATCCGGTTCAAAGTCTAATAAACGAGCCAATGGGCCAACATGCACAACAATCACCGAGTCGGGCTCAATCGATAATGCTCGGAACCACTCGTATGATTACAATGAACAATTCCCTCCCCAGGTCTGATCACTCTCTGCCTAGGACAAACCCGCCCCTGCTTCACGAAATCTGAGACCACAGAATTGCTCACAAACACCCGCACAAGGCTTGCACAGACACATGCCCACGGTCCACATAAACTCGAGACTAACACACCAGCTTCACAATGATTCGCTTTTCACCACTTTCATAGTTCCAGACTTGCATTCACCCAAATCACTGTGCAAAGAAAGCTCACCATTCGTTTGATCAGGACGAACCAAACCCATGAATGACGTCTAGGATGTTGAAGCAACACATCCCTCATAGACTCCCCCACTTAAAAATCGGCAACGTCCTCGATGCTAGCACAACTCCACTAGCAGGGACCCATGAGGGCAACAATCTTCTATTCAGGGTCAATCCGGAGCCAAAAGATTAACCCGTCCCTTCTTTAGACCCATTCCAAGCCAAGAGGCTAACACTTCCCCTTTCCAGGGTCTTTCCAGAATTCCAAGATCAAGAGACCACTACGTCCCCTCTTCAGACCCAAAGCTAAGATATTACCACACCTCCTTACCAAGCTCCCTTCAGAGTTAAGAAACCAAAACAACCCCCTTTTTAGACCCAAAGCCAAGAGTTCACCACGCTCCTTTTCAGGCTCCCTTCAGAGTCAAGAGATCAAAACAACCCCTTTCCAGACCCAAAGCTAAGAGAAACACATCTCCTTACCAAGCTCTTCTAGAGTCAAGAGATTCAAAACAACCCCTTTCTAGACCCAAAGCTAAGAGAAACACATCCCCTTTTCAAGCTCTTCTAGAGTCAAGAGATTCAAAACAACCCCTTTCCAAACCCAAAGCTAAGAGAAACACATCCCCTTTTCAAGCTCTTCCAGAGTCAAGAGATTAACATGCCTCCTTTTCAAACCTAAAGCCAAGAGAAAAACCATCCCCTATTCAGGGTCTATACTAAGTTAAGAGACCAAGGCCAAACTCCATGACCTTAATTTGAGGGCTTCCAACTGCTCCCAGCTTGCTGAAAAACACCATTCCAACACCACTAGAAACTTCCTCCGCTTCACACTGCCAAGTAACCCACTGTCTGCACCCCAACGAAACTATTCAGGAACCCGACTGGCTACAAAATTGAGAAACCCATTGAATCTCTGGCAACTTCCACACGTAGACAAGGCTTGCCTACACAAGCTACACCAAACCAATGCAGCTTCACAAAATCACCTTGATCTTGCCAACCCCCAAACTTGGGGTGGAGGAAAACGACTCCTGATGACCCACCTCTTCAAGACTCTGCAACCCCAGCAGCCTAAGTGACCCCATCGAACTTTCCCCCAAACAATACTGAAACTCCAAACAAGAGTATAACAAGGAAAAGACAACTCTTTAGATCAAACACCCCAGGGCCATTTGTAGGAACGGAGTCCTTCCCACGAACTCTCCTCTAGAACCAACGCGCTGCAACATGATTAATTATCTTCCCACTGTGACACAACAAGATGATGTTTCCTTGACTATATGCCATCAATGTGAAGAACCCACCCCACATCAACGGGAAAAAGGAAACATGTTGCCCCTTCACCATCCCACCTGTCACCAAGCAATACAAGATCCACTGACTCCTCACCAATTCTTGCACTCTTCTGCATACTCAACCCAACACCACTTCCATCTTCCCAATCTCACTCCTCTGCACAATCTTCACCCTGCACGTCTACAATGGATCAGGCACAAAGAACTCCGAGATGGAGAAAACTGTCACTTTACCCAACCTAGGTAAACCCTACCTCAGCACAACATGGATGGCTTGTAACTTCTGTAAGCCTACTCAAACCTCTAGAGGTCTGGAGGCCAAGTCTCCAAGGCTAAACTGATTGACTTCCAATTGTAGAACACTCGAGTCCGCAAGCCCCCATCCACAATAATCAACCCCAACAAGTTACACCACAACCACCTCCGAACCTAAGCTTTCCTTCAGTGTTGAGCTCCCGTGAACACACACACTGTCTGCCCACACCAGTACATCCGGATAACCTCCCTTCTAAACCCAAACACCCATTTGCCGCTTCGAACAATCTCGCCTATAGTGATTCTCACCACACGTCCAACACCTCAAATGAAACTGACTTTCGCTTGACTCTCCAACTAGTGACTTCATCTCGCCACCCATGGAAGTGCTCCAAGACTTACAAGATCCCTTTGACGACTCCAGAGTAGTCTTCTTTCCCTTGTCACCCACTAGCTTTCCCGAAGACTTACTCAATCCCTTACTAGTGCCACCCCTCCTGGGTGCGCAAGGTCCCAAGGTGTTTCTGGATGAATAACCCTCTCTACAATACAAGAGACAATCTGCTACAACAATTGCTTCACTAACATCGGACACTTCACTGTGACAGAGCTCCCCCTGAGCCCATGGCTAAAAACCATGAGTAAACTGAAATAACTTATCCGCCTCTGACATGTTGGTGGCCTCCAACAAAAGGCTTTGGAAAGCATGGATATACTCGCCCATCTCCCCTGCTTGCTTCAAGCGACTCAACTTGGTCCTCACCAACCATGCTGCATTCCCAAGTCGAAATTGATCCCTAACGGCTTCCTTCAGATCCTCCCAAGATTCCAACCTCCTCGCTGAAACTCCTTGATGCAATGTCAATAGTCAATGTCCTATACCAAACCTTTGTTTTACTTGTGAGGTACCTTGCTATAGCATGCACCTCTTGTGCACCTGACAAACCTCCTAAACCTGTCAGGAACTCCTCCATGCTCTAGAAGAAACTATCCAAAAGATGGTCATCTCTCTCACCATCATAACACTTTGGTTCCTTCAACTTGGGGAGTATCATGACTGAAGAAGAGCTAGACCCTGATGCTTTCACCAAACTCGACACCACTGATAGAACCAAAGTCACTTCATCCTGCAACTCCGTTTGGAACACCAAGCTCTTCTCCAACCTACCAGTAAGTTTCACGATCGTCTGCCCCATGGTAGTCACCTTCTCCTCAAGCTCACTGAATCTCATCCACACGATCCCCCATCATTTGGAATTGGGCACCAACTCGCTCAACAAGGCCTTCACCCACTCTGGCAACAAATCTCGACTTACCAACATGGCAACTGCCACCACTTGCACCTTCACCTTTACCCTGATTCTACTCTCGACACCTGTTGGTCGCTTTCTTGAGCAACATCAAATTGGACAAATCTCCTGCCATACTGACTCAGACACACCAGACACACACTGGACTGACTCGACAGGGGAAGGCAACAAGACTGTTTGACTCAGGCAAACACAATCCCATAAAACACAAACCGTGTGCTCTGATATCAACTGTCACGGGACCAGCTCTTTGGAGCCAAGCGGTCATGTGGCACCACTTGTTCCAACCGGGAATCCCTCATTGCGACTGGATTCACAAGAACTATGGACTACACCTTCAGTGTTTACCTGCACAAGAAACCCACAAACACAGTGGACAATAACTTGTATAAATAAAGGATTAGCAGCGGAAAGACAAACACACACTTGCAAAGATTAGGAAATTAGCCCAACACACATGAGCATTCACACAAATGCAAGAAAACTGGGAGTAACGTGTATTTTATTAACTCTTCAGGACAATCTAGTCCAAAGTACAATAAACGAGCCAATGGGCCAACATACACAACAATCACCCAGTAGGGCTCAGCCAATAGTGCTCAGAACCACTCATATGATTACAATGAACAATTCCCTCCCCAAGTTTGATCACTCTCTGCCTAGGAAAAACCTGCCCCTGCTTCACGAAATCTGAGACCACAAAACTGCTCACAAACACCTGCACAAGGCTTGCATGGACATGTGCCCACGGTCCATATAAACTCAGGATTAACACCCCAGCTTCACAATGATTCACTTTTCACCACTTTGACAGTTTCAGACTTGCATTCACCCAAATCACTATGCAAAGAAAGCTCACCATTCGTTTGATTAGGACAGACCAAACCCGTGAATGACGTCTGGGATGTTGAAACAACACATCCCTCATATTAGGTTAACCTTAGGGTTTTCTTCATACATCTGTAGTTTTACTTGGCTCTGTGGGATTGTTTGGCCGACTTTAATTATATTTATTGACTCAAGCCTTGAGTTTCACTTTTTACGGAGATACCTTTATATCAATCTTTCCAATACTTGTTTTAGGGGCCAAGTTTCAGATCATGATGAAGGACTACTCACTTATGGTTGCTTCAAACCCTCCATCTAAGGTCATCCCTTAAACTACTTACCTGATGGTAAGGGCTAATGATGGATGGTAGGTGGTGGGTTGAAGAAATAATCCTAATAATCATAACCTTAAAGCCTTTGTTGTCAGTCATGTTAGCGTAAGTTTTTTCCCATTATGTAGTTTTACCTACACGGTTTAGTTATCTTGCTTAGGTTTAACAAAAGTCATTGGAGAAGATAACCCACATGCATGAGTATGTTGGGACATGTCTATCTTTCACCTATATAATAAACCTTCCTATGTATTTTTTTGGCTAATGTTTATTAATGCAATTTTTATTTGTGAAGACAATTTTTTTCTTTTGTGATGTTTTTTAGATCTTACTACTCCTTACAAGTTTCCTTCGTGCATTTGATCCTATCCAAATGGATCCTCGGTTGTGGCCCACTCTGACAAAGTATCAAAATTGCGCTAGGCGTTGAATGCCATTATTCCTATTGTGAGATCTAGCATTCTAGCTTGTTCATGTGTTTTTCATTGATTTTAGTTTTTAAGCGTTTGGTGGTGTTTCAAAAAAATCAGTGCAGATCTATACGGTTGAAGTCTCTAAACGAAAAATAGAGACCACATTAAATTTAGAAGGTGTCAAAACTTCAGGGTTCGCTATAAACATGACTTAGTTTCATGATAGTCAAATTTTTACCATTTTTAAAGGGTTTGAAGGTGTTTTTTTAAATCTATAATTTTTTTACCATTGGTACTTGAAATGGAAAAAGCTTTCTAAGTTTTTTTGGGTTTTCTAAATTACAAAGTGGGTCTTTGCTAATTTAGAAGGGAACCATACAGATTTTTTAGATCTGAGGTTTTCCTTATTAGTTTTTTCACCATTTTCCTTCATTCAATGACTTCTACAAAAATTATGGACACTTAGAAACTTTTTAGCTTTTGCTTTTGTACGTCCCAAGCATCCATGCCGCTGTAAATAGTGTTCATGCATCCTTGGTAGTTGTGCCATTATGAATCACATTTGTGCATCCTTGATAGTGACAACATCGTGAACTGCTCCCGTGCATCTTTGGTAGCCATGTCAGTGTGCCCTGCGTCCACACATCCCTAATAGCTACACTGATGTAACCTAGGCCTTCGGTCCTCCACACACATACATCCATGTTAGGAACCCATGCTGCCCCTTCTCTTTACTTTGTTAGTATAATCATTGTTATGGATGCATATGCTTTATAAGTCATCCCGTGAGCATTGTGTTTTATCCCACATTCATGAAAAATAGTAGTTACTTAGATTAGACTTAGTATATAAGTGTTGAGGCCAATGAAGGCATCTATGAATTTATTGTATTGAGTTTGCTCTCTCGAAGAGACTAATGATTCTGCAATTTAGCCATTGTAATTCAGTTTTACCTATTTGAGTTAATATATTACTAATTTTCATAGTTTATTTTGTGTATTTCCAATTATTTGCTAACTTGTTCAGGAAGGATCTTCTCATTTGGTATCAGAGCGCTTTCTAGGGCCAATTTTTTTTTAAAGTGTTTTCTATTCCGTTGTATAATTTATTTATGTAATTTTTTGTATCACAATAATCTATTTCAGAATAGAGTAACACATATTCGCATAACTGTGGGAAGTGCTTGGGTGAAAGCCCTAAAACTTATTATGAGGAGTACCACAGGAAACCCAAAGTATTTGGCCCATCCCTGTCAGCAAAACGGGCAATGACCCCATCCTGATTGACTAGGTCTTATTTGTGAGAAAAATCAAGAGTTGTCATTTAGAGGTAGACCCATGGCTATAATTTTTTTGAAAAGTGGTACTCGCTTAGATGACATTGGTGGCCAGAGAGATATCTTTAAATCCTTAAGCAACCGTTGAAACTTGGGGCCCATTTCTATCAGTTTCAAAATATTTTCAGCAGATTATCAAAAAAATCAACTAGTAACAGAGTATCTGAAGACTATCGAAAGACTTGCAGCTAGGCATTTGGTAGAAATCAAAAATCAAAAAATCTTCATCTTATCAGTTTCAAAAAAATATCCATAGAGTATCAGACAGCTCTCAAAGGACTTGCAGTCAGACAAAAAATAGAAAACAAAATCCAATATATATATATATATATATATATATATATATATATATATATATATATATATATATATATCTTATTTGGGTCATGGTAGTAACCCAAACACGAGTAAAAAACATGGAGAATAAAATTGCCACCCTCAAGACACACATCAAAGATCTTAATGAAAATATTCTCGCCTCAGTCTTCAACATACCACCTTGAATAACAGACAACATCAAGAGTCCTCTTTCAACATCGGATTTTCTTCTTTCAGTAGTTTTCATGGGCCGAAGCTTGATTTTCCTTGATTCTATGGTACAAATCCAATTGGATGGATCCATCGGGTAGAATAATATTTTAGTTTGCATAATAATTTTGATGCCAACAAGGTTCTGCTTACATCCTTTCACTTGGAACTTGAAGCCCTTCAATGATATTGTTGGTGTACCAAGGCTCATGACGAGCCAAGATGGGCCGATTTTTGCACCCTCCTTTTGTAATGGTTTGGCCCTAGTCTTTTGATGACTTCACAGGAGCACTCACTAAATTTTGCCAAATAGGAATCGTGAGAGAATATCAAACAAAATTTGAAAAGCTCACCAATCACACAGAGGGATTGTCCAATGATTTCTTTAGGAGTTGCTTTGTTAGTGGACTGAAGGATGCAATTCAATATGAGGTCAAAATGTTTTGACCCAACACGATGATGGAAACCCTAGGGTTGAATAAGTTGGTAGAGGACAAGATCATAGCTTAGTAATGACTCAAATCCAATTTTGCTCCATTAAAAAATACAACTCCATAACGGTCTTAAAAATGCCAGCCTTCAGAACCACTTCTATCAAGCATTTGACTGAAGCAGAGATATGAGCCCATAGAGAAAAATGACTATGTTATAATTGTGATGAAAAATTCACTTAGGGACATTGATGTATCGAGAAAAAGCTCTACTTATTGGATGGGGACTCTCCTCATGAAACTGAAGATTAGGAAGATGTTCAGAATACAACAAATGATTTGAAAGAAGCTCAGCTGATTGTGGAACCTGCTTCTCAAGAAGAACAACCAAAGATCTCTCTCCATGCCTTAGCAGGATTCACCACCTCATAAACCATGCGAGTTAGGGGTTAATTCAAAAAATTCTCTCTCATAATACTCATTGATTCTGGTAGCACTCATAACTTCATTCACCCTCAGATCACCAAATAAGCTGATTATTTTGTCTATCTTTGCTCCAACTTTGAAGTCATGATTGCCAATAGGAGCATATTACCTTAGAAAGGAAAGTGTCACAATGTGTGTATCTATATTGGAGATTATAACTTGCACTTTGATATGTTTGCCTTGCCCTTAGGCGGATGTGATGTTGTTTTGGGAGCCCAATGGTTACTCACACTTGGACCCATCTTATAGGATTTTGATGAACTTTAGATGTAGTTTTTAGACAACAGACAAAAACACACATTGAAAGGCTTACAACCAGGGTCTCAACAACATCAGTTCACATCGCATGGAAAATCTTTTTAATAATAATTCACATGGTATCATTGCCCAGCTCCATTCCATTCAAATACAACTGTTAACGGTCTCCACTCCTCCTTCTGAACTACAAACCATTCTGCATAGGTATGCACATGTCTTTGTCGAACTAGTGGGATTGACACCTTCATGAATAGAGGACCACTGTATTCAACTCCTTCCTAGAATTGTTCCTCCCAATATCAAGCCCTAACACTACCCATTTCAGCAAAACACTGAGATCAAGATGCTCATTTGAGACTTACTGAAGCAAGGAATTATTCACCCTAATACCAACCCATATTCTTCCTTGATTCTCCTTGTTTATAAAAAATATGGGTCATGATGCCTTTGCATTGACTTTCATGCACTTATTCACATCATAATCAAGGATAAGTTCTCGATCCCTATTGTAGATGAGCTTCTTGATGAATTTCATGGCGCTCATTTTTCCTCCAAGTTGGATCTCCACTCTAGATATCACTAGATCCAGCTTCGTGATGATGATGTCCCTAAGACAACTTTTTGCATGCATGATGGCCACTATGAGTTTTTGGTCATGCCCTTTGGCCTCATTAATGATCTTTCAACATTCTAGGCATTCACAAATAAAATATTCTGGCCTTACCTATGAAAATTCATTTGGTCTTCTTCGATGACATCCTCATTTAGAGTAAAACATGGTCAGAGCATATCCAACATCTGGAGCTCATACTACAACTTCTCTCTAACCATCATCTTTGTGAAAAATAGTCCAAATGTTCTTTTAGACAACATGAAGTGGAGTATCTTAGGCATATTGTTTTAGCTCAAGGGGTTCAGGTGGATCCTAGAAAAATAGATGCCATGACAAATTGGCCTCATCCTCAGACACTCAAGAGCCTCCATGGTTTTTTGGGGCTAACTGGATACTATCATAAGTTTGTCAAGGATTATGAGAAGATTGCATCTCTATTGACAACTATGTTGAAAAAGGATGCTTTTACATGGACACAAGTTACTGAGTGTGCATTTGAAGAATTAAAATAAGCTATGTTTATTACACATGTTCTAGCTATGCCAATTTTTCTAAGACCTTCACTATTGAGAGTGATGCTTGCAATGATGGACTTAGTGATATTCTCCTCCAAGAAATATGCCCCATTACATTCACCAACAAAACTCTTTCTGGCAAGAATTTAGTACTCTCTACTTACAGAAGGAAATGATGGCCATTTTTCATGCGGTACAGAAGTGGTGGCCATATCTATTAGGGAATTTTTTTTGCATCAAAAATGATCACCAGAGTCTGAAATATTTCTTGAAACAATGGGTCTCTGCCCCATCACAATAGAAATGGGTCAACAAACTCATGGGTTATGAGTATGAGATTACTTAAAAGAAGGGTAAGGACAATATTGTGGTTGATGCTCTGTCTCGCACATTTATGGACCAAGCTTCCATTTTATCTATTTCCATGCCTATTCAAAATTGGTTGGATGTTGTACAACATGGGTATGTCAATGACTCCTCATTATCTCAAATCATTTAACAATTGGCTACTAACCCCTCTTTTGTACCAAATTATTCTTAGGATGGTGCTTCTTTGTGATACAAGGGTCATTTGGTACTTCCCTAGAGCACAAATCTTTAGCAGACTATATTCTATGAACTCCATGCTTCTCCATTCGTAGGTAACTTAGGGTTTCTCAAAACTTATGAGCGGGCACGATGTGAATGGAAAAGAAAATTTAACAGATGGTGGCTGAATGTGATACCTGCCAATGTAACAAAGGTGAAATCACACTCATCCTTGGGTTACTTGAACCCTTTCCCATCCCTTCCAGGATTTGGATAGATATTTCTATAGATTTAATTGAGGGGTTCCCTAAATTTGGAGGGAAAATAGTGATCTTGGTTATGGTTGATCGTCTCTTCAAATATAGTAATTTTTTGTCCTCAACCATCCTTATACTGCCTCCACAGTCACACAATTTTTTTTGAACCAAATTTTCCATCTTCATGGCATTACTTCATCCATTGTCTCAGATCATGATGTAACCTTCACCAACCATTTTTGGATAGAACTATTTCGATGCACTAGCACCCAACTGAAAATGAGTTCTGGGTATCAACCACAAACGGATGGTCAGACTAAAATTATCACTAAATACTTAAAAAAATTTCTTCATTACTTTGCTTTAGAACAACAACATTAGTGGGAAAAATGGCTCCCTCTCACCAAATGGTGGTACAATACCTCCTACCACACTTCAACTAAAATGACTCCATATGAAGCAGTCTATGGTCAAGCACCACCATTATTCCTTCCGTACACCCCCAATAGTTCATTAATTCAAGAGATCAACACAATTCTCTGAATTTGGGATCAAATCCTCATCACCCTATGGGGAAATATTCGTATGACACAAAATCAAATGAAACAACAGGTTGATCAGTACCATTCTGAGCATACTTTTCAAGTAAGTGATATAGTTTTTCTTTGCCTGCAACCCTATAAGCAATCCTCCTTAAAAATCAAAGGGTGTCATAAGCTAGCTCCCAAGTTTTATGGGCCCTACAAGGTTATCTAGAAGATTGAGTTAGTTTCTTATAAGTTGGAGCTCCCACCTTCTTCCGAAGTTCACCCAATATTTCATGTCTCTTGTATGACAAAAGTTCTTGGCACAAACATCAGAATGCAAACTATTTTACTAGAGCTTGATAATGAAGGATCCATTCTTCTTGAGCTAGAGGAAATCTTGGATAGGCACACATGCCAACTTCATTCCAAATCCATCACAAAGGTTTTAATTCAGTGTCATGGAATGCAACCAAAGGATGCCACATGGGAACCACTATTTTAGATTCAACACCAAGTCCCACATTTGAAGCTTTGAGGACAAAGATTTTTCTAAGAGGGAGGGGATGTTAGGAACCAGTGCTACCCCTTTACTTTGTTATTATAATAGTTTCTATAGATGCATATGCTTTGTAATTCATCTCGTGAGCATTATGTTTTATCTCACATTCATGGGAAGCAATAGTTTCTTAGATTAGACTTAGTATAAAAGTAAGTGTTGAGGCCAATGAAGGCATCCATAAATTTATTGTATTAAATTTGATCAAAGGAGGTTTCCCCCTCGAAGGTTCCAGTAATTCTATAATTCAACCATTGTAATTCAGTTATACATATTTGAGTTAAACATTGCTATTTTTCATAGTTTATTTCATGTATTTGTAATTATTCAGTAACTTGTTCAGGGAGGATCCTCTCAACCCAAAAATGCACACCTTCCACATCTATTCACCTGCTAAGTTCATGTCATTGCTCTGGCCTACCTCACACACCACCCACATCCATCCATGTGCAAAGTCTCATTGTAGTTGTTTGGTCGACCTCCAAATCTGTGAATGTGCACTTTATACCCATACTCCTTCACATCCACATAATCATCAAATGTATACCAGTGAAAAGTGACACTATTAATTTCAAAAGTGGCACCATTTTGAGGGTGATATGACTCCCACAACAATCAAAAAAGGGAGGGGAGAACATCTATTTTTAAGTCTTCACCCCTATTTACATGGGAGTGAAGCCCTTGGTCACTTCCAACCTAAAATTGCTTAACTTTTGTTCCAAGAGGGCATAAATTTTTTATTGGAGAAGTTGATTCTAAAAAAATTCCACTAACTTTTTCACACCAAAAAAAATTCAAATTTTGCAAAATGTAGATTGCCCTTGTTATCCAGAACTTCAAACATGCATAACGTTCAACCTACTACTTCTTTTCAAGTTTTTTTTGAAAGTGTGAGTTTTTTCGATCTCTTTGCATTTGTATTATTCTCATACCTTATAAATTTGAACCTCTATAGAATCAAGGGGTGACATATTTCTAGTCTTTCAACACACATAGTTCAGCACATACTTCCTTTCTACACCATGGATTAGAGTTTAGTTCTGATTCTTTCACCATTCAACTATCATGAGTGGAAATTCAGAGTATAAATTATTTTGAGGAACAAAAACTTACATCAAATCATGATGGGTACAAAAAATAAATGACACCAGATGTAGAGAAGGTGAAGTGGTACAATAGAAGTAACGAAGCCTAAGATCTTCTATGCCTATCCATGTGTCTTGACCTGCTCTTTCATATTGAGTTTTCTACTACTCCTAATGAAGTCTGAACCATATTGGAAAAACTCTTTGGGAAGTAGGACATAATGAAATAATGTGAGTTGGAAAATTATCTCATCAGTTTGAACCCATACAAATTTGATAATGTAATCACGTAAAAGTGTTATTTGGATGCTAAAAGTGTTGCTTGAGTCAACCTATTTATAGCTTAGCCCTAGACCTATACTAGATCCTTTATCACATTTTTCCATCCATTTTTTAGGCCACAAACATCTCTACTCAGCCAAAACATAGTCTCAGATCTACATTCCCAAATCCTGGTCCTTCATGCCCAATAACCTGCCAACTAGATACTAGTGTCACATTAAAAACACTAGACTACATGGCACTAGTGTCCCTTGCCCTAATTATCTCAAATGAATATATTTTTCAAATGTGTACCCCTCTTAAAGTCGGCTTAATCACATTTTATTATCCACACAAGCTATGAAACTCTATAAATACAAGACTATTGGACCTCTATCCACTAGATGGAAAATAGATATAAAAAGCCTATTCAAATAAGAAATAAGTTGATCAAAATCAAGGTTATAAATCCCTATTCTTCCCAACTTATGTATACTAACATCAACAATTTTCCTAAGCCTAGATTTCAAAGATTTTCAATCTCAAGCACACTCAAGACATTCAAGACCACTATTATTCTAGCATTCACTTGTACTTGCACAAGGCACTGGGTGGGAGAACTACATCAGGCTTGATCCCTCCTTGGAGTATTGGTATGTATGAAACTCTCCATAGTGAAGTTTTGAGGATGTTTAGCCTATCTTATTAATGAACACACATTTTCAGCTCATGCCATACTTTCAAGGAAGATTAGGGTTTGTAACTTAAATTAACTAGTATAAGCATAATATAGAGTTTTGGATTTCATGAATGAAGGAACAAAACCCAAAAACATTGGTGCAGGTGCTCACAAAAATTAAGAACAATCTTTTAAAGAGGACATTGGTGCTATTTTCAAGACATTAGAGCCACATGGCACTACTATTCAGGTGGGGAACTACTATCCATTGAATAATGTGAATCAAGGACCTTGTTGACGATAATTAGAACTATCTGTAACCCAATTTTCAGCACCCAGATCTTCCACAATAATTATTTTCCAAATAAGTCTCTATTTGCACATATTTATTACTATTTTTAAAAATTCAAAGTAAGTCAAATTTTGTAACATATCAGTGGTTATTTATTTCATATTATTTCATTGATTTAGACAACTCATTCCTTTAATTTAACTTAGGATTTACATCAAGTAAAAACCTAAAAGGTTAAAATATTAGGTGAACCTGACTTACTTTGAATATTGCTTAAAAAATCTAGTTTTACATAGGGTTTACCTTCTTACAGTTTTTGTGCACTAAATTAGGGTTACAAAATTCTATTTTTCTAATTTTTTGGTGTAACCTAGCTCATTTAATCAATCTCACATTAGGGTTTTATTTATTTAATGTAATTTAAATTTTTGCAAAGCAACCTTAATTCAAAACCCTAGCCTTAGATAACCCTAGAGTTTAAATTTATAAAACTCAAATTTCATATCCATATATCTTCTGATTTGTATTCCATACAATCATGATCATAATAACATAAGAAATTAATCATTTTTTGTTGTAAAATCTAATACTTTCATTGGCATGATTGCTCCCTTTAATTTAAAATGAATTCAAAAAAGACATAAACACATATATAAATGATGCTTTCTATCAATTGTAATATATGTCATATTTCATAGCATGTTATTTTCTCCTATGTGGAATTCCATTAACAAGCAAACCCATACATACATAGAGGATTTATTACATAATCTAACAACTATGTTTCAAGTTTCAATGTCATATCTTATGCACAGGACATAATCTCCTTCTCCTTCTCATCTCCATGAGGGTGATAGTTCCTTTCCCTCTAACTACATCCATGATATCACTCCTTCAAAATATGAATTAACCTATACCAATGTCTCTAATCCCCATACTCAACCTATTCATACATATTCCCTACAGGGTGTGTACCTACATGTTCAATCATCAACAACTAGGGTTTACACTTGTTAGATTCTATGTGATCAACTTATAAATATGAGCAAGATAATTGTAGATTTAAAAAATTAGAATCAACTATTACATGAAAATATTACAACATTGAAAAATCAATTTACAAGACAAAGGCCTCTAGGGCGCAATAGTGTAAATCATGTATATGTATCTTCACCTAGTCAAATTGTGGCAAACAATGTTACAAATCCAAATCATAAATCACAAAAAAATACATCTACAACTAGTGATTCAAAAAACATTCAAAGGTCAAATAAGATTTCAAGTGAGGTACTAAGAGAAATTATTAAAGCTAAGTTGGTCAACCTACCTCCTCTATACCTAATATAGAAATCCAGATATTATTGTGCATATCATAAAATGCATGGGCACCACACTGATTCATGTTTAGCATTAAAAAGGAAAATACAATAGATAATGGATAGATATGACTCACATAGTGACACATCATCAAAACAACACACAATGACGTAATTACAAATTAAAAAATAGTCAAATTCAAAAATAGTTACCAAAGAATAACTCAAAACAACAAAATGTTCACATAGTACAATCAGAGGAAGAAATAATAAAATAATCATAGATAAATCAATCAAACCTACCTCTCCAAAATGAGGTTCAATTTTCACAACAGTATGGGTTTGGTCAAAAATATCTATAATAGTTTGATCATCATGGTCAAGGTTTGGGCAAGTAGGCCCATGGTATCACTTCTCCTATTCTAGTAGTTGATAATATTAATCAATAGGGTTTGGGATTTACTAAACATCTTAAGGCACATTAGTCATATATATAATTTATCAAGGCAAAATATTTAGATACACAGGACATGTTACAAAAAGAGCAATTCAGAAAGGTCAACTCCATAGTATGAGGCAATTCCCTCTAGCATCCTAGGTTATTATGATTTTGCTGATGAACAATACTTAGATTCCTATTACAACAACATTAAACTACAAAATAACATTCACACTACATGAGAGATTACCATTCTTATTTTTAATACAGGCCATAGTGATAGTGAGTCTCCCATGAGACTCATTGGTTAGTATGGCTTCTACCCCCTTGTACATACTTTCTTCTCTCTTACTCCTTGTACATAGTTTATTTTAAGTTTCTTGTATATAGATTATATCCAAAAAATACAAAAAGAATATAAAATGCCAAAACACAAAAAAAATTCAAATGTTACTAAAAAAACAAAATTTACATATTGTATGCATTGATATGTTTACATTTATTATATTTTCCAGATACTAATTATCTATCTTAGTATGGTCAATTTTATCATACATACATGCTTCACTTATTATTTTCAAGTGTTTACTAATTGATTATAGGACTCAAGTCCACTAAACTAATCTAGACTTGATATCATCTACCCACGAGGGGAATTTACACCAATTCAAGTTTATTCATTTGATACATCTGCCTACTCAGGTGTATCTCATACATAGTTTCTACTACTAGGTTCTATCTTTACATTCTATACATTCTAGTTTTAACATTATTATATCTTGATATTGATCATTTCTACTCATACCTAGATTTTTTGTCGACTATCACTAGTTAGACTCAGCATATCTACATCCTATCATTTACACGGATTCATACTACATCCATACATACTTTCATTTCTAGCTTTCCTAATTTAGACTTGAGTGTATTCTCCTATGCTTCTTATATTCAAGGGCATTTAATTATGCCATTGTTATTTGACTCTATGCCACTTCTATTTATGTATGCCTTGGACATGTGACCATGTCCCTTGTGTGTGTTTTCCTGATTATATATGTGAGCATTTGAAAATGTCTTTCTATGTGGCTCTAATACAAATTGCTTGTTACTTTCATAAGTGGACATTTGAATATGTCCTTGTATGTATTCCTTTCTCAGATTTAATGACATGTGCCCATGTCCCTTGTATTGTGGCCCCTTGGCCTATTTTTCATGCCTCATGTGTTTTGTATTTATGTTTTCTTATATGATTCAACACCATGACACTTGTTTTTGCTTGTTACACACACCAATTTTTGATCTCATGAGGGACCTCATGTATCTACCCTTCCTACTTGGGTGTCATGATGGACATCATGCTCCATCCCCCTAGGTATATACTCAGATTTGTTATTATACATATTAATTATATATATCTTGACACCATTATGTAATGTTAGATACAACATACAACTTACACTACATACTTATGCTTAGATTCTCTTACATTTTGATGTTATATTTGTATATTGTATGGAATATCACATAGTTATCATATATGATCCAACTAACACATTTTGTAGAGCTATTTTATTTTGAGGATAGGTATTGCATAGGTCAACAACTCCCCTTCAAAGAGAATGCATTCATAGGGGTTTGTCACAAAGATAAGGCTCCTACATTGCTATTCATAGATCATTTTTAGCACATAGGCTCAGTTTTAGGAAATTAGACACAGGTAAGACATAAGAAAAGATAGGGACTCAAAAAACAATTTAGTCACATAGATTTTAAACTAGATAGGCATTAACACCTAAATTAAGACCTAATGCCATAAGGCACTACTATCCACTAGCCTTAGTATCATGGCAATCTAGATTAGCTAGAACAGTACACTAGGTATAATATTGATTTTTATATATGCAACTATAGGTTTGATAGTTATGCTCAGATTTTGCTCAATTACACTCATTTTAGCTCATATTCATACTAATTATTCAAATTGGGGGCATCATATGTGACATGATCATCCCTACATTTAGTTCAGATACACAAATATGGTTATTACAATTCAACACAGAATTAGTATACTCAGATATTAGATTGGAGGCATGTGCATGGCACATAGTTTCCATAGGCTCATTTATACATAGGTTGATTAGATGGAATGAAAAACTCCATGTCATTCTCTACATTGTATATACTTTCTATCATATTCTAGTTTGTCACCAATTTCATGCCTTACTCCATCTATAGTGGTTGGCATTCTTGAGTAACATTGAACTACCTAATGTACTCGAGTGGCCGTGGAACTAACATACACAATTAGATATGCCCAATTAGATAATTTCATCACTTTACATAATTCAATTTCAAATACATCTACTACACATGGGTGGGAAATGATGGAGTTGTGGCCTACTTGAGTTCTTGAGCCACCCACATGAGAGGGTTAGACACACTTACAGTCTAAACCAAGCTAGTCATAAGTCATAATCCACCAAGTAGGGGTGGGTAATGATTGATTCAAAATTGGATTGAGTTCTTGATCTACCCACATATGAGGATTGAGCAAGCTATCAGGTCAGTCCATTTTGATCACTATGTACATGCACACACATAGGTTGTTATTAGGTTCATGTATTGGATTGCATACCTAATGTGGTGTATTCATTATTTTCCTCTTTCCCATCTCTTTACTCAACATTTCTCAGTTACTTTATTCAACATAGTATTTTAATTTTGGTATCTATTAAGTAAGGATTGATTTATGCATGTTTCATTGTATTTCATTACTTTGGATCATGCTTCACATACATAGACCTAACTTCACATACGTAGACTCAGCTACACAAGATTCACTTCCTAGATAAGTCTAGGTATGCTTCTTTTTTTATTATACTAGTTATTTCACTTTGCTACATTTATAGCATAAAGGGGGGCATAAATTTAATCACGTAAAAGTGGGTTTTTGGATGATAAGAACATTGATTAAGTCAACATATTCTTAGCTTAACCCTAGACCTATCCTAGAGCCTTTGTCACACTTTTCCATCCATTATACAAACCACAAATGTCTCTAGTCAGCCTAAACACAATATCAGACCTACATTCCTAGATCCTAGCCCTTTGTGCCCAACAACTTGCCAGATGGACATGAACACCACATTAAGGACATGAGAGCCACATGGCACTAGTGTCCCAAACTTAGAACTAGTGTCTCTTGACCTAATTCTCCTGAACAAATACATTTTCAAATGCGTACCCCTCTTATAAGTTTGGCCTAATCACATTTTATTATCTACACAAGATACAAAACTATATAAATACAATATTATTCTACCATTATCCACTAGATGGAAAATAGATGCAAAAAGCCTATTCAAATAAGAAATAAGTTGAGAAAAATCAAGGTTATAAATCTTTATCATGCCCTACTTCTGCATACTACCATCTACAACTGCCCTAAGCCCAGATTTCAAAGATTTCCAATCTCAAGCACACTCAAGCCATTCAAGACCACTATCATTCTAGCATTCACTTTCACTTACACAAAACACTAGGTTGGAGAACTACATCAATCTTGATCTCTCCTTATATTATTGGTATGT
>JARHVA010001535.1:2750000-2872500 GCA_037957365.1 Torreya grandis
TTCCCTTATTTGAGAAGGTATTGCGAGATACAACTAAAGTAATGACTTTTCAAAGAATGAAAAAGTTAGTAAAATGATTTGATAAATACTGAATAATGATGTGTTCATGTTTTGTTGAATCTTATTCAATTTACTAAAAATAAGTTCATAAGGAAGCCCCAAACAACATTTGGGATACCCATGACGCCCCTTCGTGGGAGTTTCCAAAAATTGAGAGTGATGGACAAGCCCTCAAAAAGAAGAAAATGGACAAGAAAAAGAGTGAAATTAACCCATGGATGAGATTAATTTTTGTGAGTCATTTCTTGCACACATTGATTTCCAATGATGATAGAGTAGAAAAAGATGTGCTCGAGTAGAAAAATATTTTGTAACTAGCACAACACACCCCATTTTCAACCTAAAATAGGAACCCTCTTTTTCTTGACTGAGCTGAATTTTGCTACATCTGGTCTAAAGAGACCTTTCTTGTCTGAGAGTTTTCTTGAGAGAGGGCTTATGTGTTAATATCCATGAGCTAGGTCTTGGTTTATTTTATCACCTGAGTGGCTCATCTATATTTATCCCTTTTAAGAAAACTTGACTCTTTCTAGTTATTCTAAGCTCAACCAAGCCAAGTTGCCTTTTATGTCAAACTCAAGTCTCATGAGCCTAAGTCAACCTAGTCAATCTCTCCTGAGTTGAAGTTGAGCCCAACAAGCTCAAAATTGGCCACGTTAAAGCCTATGAAAGCAAAAGAGACATATTTAATTAACATTAAAAAAACCAATGATAAATAACATTAATTGATCCAATAAACATTTAAAAAATATTCATTTAAAAAAAATGAAAATTAAAATATTTTTGTCTCAAAGTTTAAATTAATTAACTAATAAATGTACATCCACGAAACAAATACTTAAATGGTTTTGAGATTTTTTTTTAAATTTTTTTTTAAACCCTCTTATAATTTCCAAAACATTCAAAAAGATATATTAATATAAATCAAATACCTTAAAAAAAACTTAGTGTTACCCAAAAAAAATTAAGCGTAAAACTCAATGGTAAATGTTTTTGAAAAAACAAAAAATTTATTTTAAATTGAAAAGTTCTTTATAAAAACTTAGAATTATGCTTTAACTACAATCAATGTGAAAACTAATGAACACACATTAAGATTATCATTCCATGTGGGAATGAAGAATTTAAATTTATTTATTTATTTATTTTTTAAAAGAATGTTTAAGCGTAAAGAATTACATGTCAAAAAAAAGTAAAGCTTTTTTTTAATAATAAAATCCACTAAAGCATATAACAAAGATCATGCAACAAGTTGAGTTGAATTGAGAATTTTATGGTAAAAGATTGAAAAGTTAAATGTGTTAAACTAAAATAAAGATTCCATGAATAAACCAAAATATTATAAGATGCGTTCGGTTGAGTGCATGTCAAGACAAATTTACATAATTAAAAAAATTAACGTATGAGTAATGTTCCAATAAGAAACACGGAATTAAATGCTGAAAGAAAAGATAAACGAATGCACAATGAGCAAAGTGACTACCATGCTGTAAAAATCTGTCACTTACCAATAAAGGTGTTACTAAAAAGAAACCTTTGACAATCTTAACACAAGTGAATAATTTAACAATGACAATAAGAGTGAATAATTTAATGAAAGCAAGAAACAATATTACTTTTCATGGAGCAAACCAAAAATGAAATAAAGATTTTAAAGTGGGAAACTGATTTCATCAGTAAAAAACTTATGTGATTTTATTAGAAGGATTGCTAACAAAATCTCTACAAGTACAAGATTGAATCAAGAGCACAAGAGAAGAAGAAAGAGAGATAAAGATTCTAGTGAGAAAAAGAAGAGAGGAAGAGCTCTTTTATAGAGCTACAAGAGAAAAATGGGAGTTACATAGGACCCCATTATGACCTTACAAGTCCTACAAATGTGTGTCACTTATGTCCTAATCCCTTACAAAGAGAATGGAGGTGTGTGCCATGTGAGAAAGGGATATTTACATACAAGTAACTCTAAATCTAGAAAGTGGATTAAGGATGTGAATGACACCTCATAAAGGTAGGAATAAAATATTTTAATAAAAATAATAAATGCACACATAATTAAGACTTAAGATAAACCTAAAAATTATAGAAAGACCCTAATTAAGGTTAATTCTTTAACATTATTCAAGAAACATACTCATAAATTGTAGGGGGTCACTTCATACACCAAACCACTCCCATAAATATTTTATAGATTGTTCTTGGTGGTCAACATTTTTTCAAGATGTACACAAGGTAGCCAAACACTACAATGTGTATCATCAATTAAGAAAGTTAAATCAACAAAATAATATGCCTTTGATACCAATACTCACATAACAACCATTTAAATAGTGGGGAACTGTTTTTTTTGGATCAATAAGTCCCCAAAGTAAATGAAGTCATGTATGATATATTATTATTATTACATCAAATTATTTCACTAAATGGGTGGAAGTAATTTAACTATTTTGAGAATAATGGTGTTTTATTCTTATTTTAGTTAAGGGTCTAGATTAATAAATCAGTAAATAATATTACAATAATTACAGTCTTGATTTGTATAATTTATCTATGTTGTTTACATTTCTAAAAGTAGTAATAAATTAAAATATATATAACTTAGCTTGAAACTGGATTGAGATGGATGAAACAGAGGTTGAAATTCATTGTGCAGGACCAAGATAGTGTTGTAATTAGAATCTAGCTTCCATTTAGTGAAAGGATAGGAGCATTAAAAATAAGACACTTTAAGGTCTGATGTTATTGTACATTCCTAATGTTATTGTCCAAATTGGTTAGAAAAATCTGAGTTTTTTGCATTGTTCTTGTGTGAGCTTGCCTGTAAAATCTTGAGTTGTAAATGTCGATGAAACTTGTTGTAAAGTTGTTTTAATTTTCAAACCCTAACCCTCCATCATGCTTGACAAAATGGGATTTGAATCACTTAGAAAAATAGGGGGTTAGTGTGTAATATACACTAAACTTATAATCCACACCCATTGTGTGGCCACACTACCTACATACCAATACTTTGAAGAGGGATCAAGTCATATGTAGTTCTCCCACATAATGTGTTTTATGAAATAGTGTGATGTGGATGCAAAAATATTAAATTGAAAGTTCTTGAGGTGGCTAGGGATTGGTTTGAATATTTGAATATGTTTACAGCTGTGTTAGGTGACTATATGCAGAGAATAAAAAAATGTCTTAGTAGTTTACTTATATTCTTACTTGTTTTGTAAGATTTGTCACCTCCCTTGTAAATAAACTTTAGATAGATTTTTATAGGGAACCATTGGTCATGGATTAGATGTATTAGCTCTAGACTAACATAATGAAGGACATGAATCAAATGAAAATGATTGTTGAAATTTAAATTGCAAAGGGATATGAGTGCCAAAAATGGGACACCCTAAGGTCTGATGCTATAGTCCAAGTATGACACTCCTATCTTACAAGTTTAAGACTAGGGGGATAGAATTGACTTGGAAAATAGGGTTTGGTTGAGTTTTAATCATCATTTGGAAGGCTATATATGATTGACAAAGAGAAAAAATGTGTCTAATATCATGTAAGAAGGACCTATAGATAGGATGTCACAAGCCAAACTCAAACTATCAATTTGGACATTTTATATGATTACATTTTCTCCCCTTTATTTAAGTGACGTAGCAAAACAAAATACTAGGATAAAAGAAAATTAGAAAGCATACCTAAACTTATTAGCAAGGGTGAAGCCCATGAAGATGTGTGATGTTGAGTGATGTTGAGTAATGTTGGATAATACTGGGTATGTGTTGTACCAAAATTAATATCACAAATAAAGTTGAGTGCTTAATTCCCCTAGAATGGATCAAGAATGCAAATGCTAGCCCTTAAGCTTCATCATCATCTATTAAGTGAATTTATGTGAACATACATGTGTTAATTGATGTTTGGTCTATGTGCCCAATCACTCTAATTAGGGGGCTCAAGAATACAAAGGCTAGCTAGTTCTTTGACTCCATCATTGCCCACTATTAGTGAACTATGAATTGATATTAGTATGAATGTGTGTCATATGAGATAGCTCTTGAAACACATGAATGCTCTCTAATCTGACAATGTAACATGAATAGTTGAATGTGTGTTAAAAACTAGATCAATCTTGGCCACTCTGAAAGGTGGAGACTAGATTTGTATAAAATCCACTCCAAAACTAGGAACTAGTATTATATGAAAGCTACTCTGAAATGATGTCAACCACCTACATATGGAATAAGGTACATAACTATTGAGAATATCTAGGTTATACAATAAATTAAAAATAAAATAAGGTAAATGTGTTGTACGCATTGCCTCTAATCACTAGTGTATGTAATATGGATTCTAATTTAGAAGTTATACCAACTACCCAATATAAAATTAGAAGTGAGAGTCATCATGCCATGCATGATGCCTCCTATATCTATAGTTTTTGAGAAAAAATATTTTGAAACTACTAAATCTAAACTGAATTATAGCTGATAAAATTGTAATTGATCTTACCTTTTTCTATTTTTTAATTTTTTAGATTTTTTGTTGTTTAGACAAAAGTACTAAAATTATGACACTTTATTGTCTAGATATGTAGTCCAAGTATGGCACTCTTTTCCTTTGTTATTTATGATCACTATTATGTGTTCATCACTATTTTCCTGGTCTATTCTACCTGGTTTGAGTTTTAGTTGTTATTCTGAGTATTCTAAAAACTAATTTTTTACTAGTAGAAGGCTTTGATCTCTGTGACAAAACTTTAGTTTATTGTCCCCTCTTTTGAGGGTATAAATGAATACCCTAAAATGATTTCACTCAAAATAAAGAGCCATGTAAGTGTGTTATGCTAAGAAATATATGATATAGCAATGATAATTGAAAAGAGTTTTCAAGATATAACATAGTTTGAATTGGAGATTGTTAGATCAATAGGGGTATGCCTAGATAGATGTAACAATGTAATAGCATGTGCAGTATACTAAAGTGAAATTAGAAATTTTATTTATTAGTTGTTATTTGTCAAGGAGGGATGTAACATGATGTTCATCATGGCATCCAAGAAATCAAGATAATACATGATGTGGATCATGGCATTGTAAACAACGAGAAACAAACATGCAAGACAAGATGAAAGAAGAATAAAAGTGGCCAAGGGGCCAAGAAAATAAGGGACATGGGCACATGTCACTCAAATTTGGAAATCAAGCATACAAGTCATGTTCAAATTCCACATACATATATAATTGAAAATAAGCAAGGTTGGCACGAGGGCCACAATCACAGAAAAGAACAAGTAAAAGATATTGGCAAATGTCATAAGGCACAAACAAGAATAGAAGCAAAGGACATTGGCAAATGTCCTAAGGCACACATAAGAGACAAAATTGGAATTGATAAATTTTGTCACATCTAGTTATGCAAAGCAAGAAAGGTAGGCATGTAAATGATAGAAATATAATCGCATCTAACTAATCAAAGTAAAAATTGAAAGTATGAAAAACATGTAGCACAAGACTAGGTAGATGCTAAAAAATACACAAGTGTTATATACTAGTGAGTGTCAAAATAATAATTTGTGTAAGCTAGTAATGTACATCAACATGATAATTAGAGTGTGTAGTGTAGGAATGACATAACCTAGATGGTATAGTCATGCATAAGATGCCCCCGATGGGTAGATATATCAATGTATGTCTCAAATGTATAAATAAGATGCCCCCTAAATGGGTAGAGTGAAGAAATCGAGGATCTATATGTCACTTCACACACTCAAAGAAGATCAAAAGAAGCATGACAATGTAAATAAATTAACAAACAATAGTATAGGATAGCAAAATGTAAGTCTAGCATGGTAATGAAATGTAAAGCATGGATAATGCATACAATTGAAATGTTTTTGGTGTTTTGAGTTATTTTTATTTGAATGTTTTTGTATTTTGGAATATTTGAATGTTTTTATATTTTTAAAAATAAGATATCTACAAGAAAGCATAATGAAACTATGTAGAAAAAAGATTGATAAAAACTAACTAATGAGTCTCATGAGAAACTCCCTATCATGGTGTCCTGTATCAAGAAGAGGGATCATTTGTGATCATGAAGCATGATGAAAGCACTAAAACTATGGATTTGAAAGTTGTGTATGTTATAAGTTCTCTAAATTATTTGAAGTGGAAACTAACTATGGGGTTCTTTTATAACTCTGAGAAGTGGATGCATCTATGGGGCTCTTAGGGACCCATTTTATAGTAGAAGAAGCTCTCTGAACATGTGTTCTATGTGTAAAGGAATGAGACCTCAATGATACTACCCTAGGTGTGAATACTGAAGTTAGAAATTGCCTAGAGTCTTGAAACTATGGTTGCTCTAAAAGAGGCCACTATGGAAGTGTATGAACTCTCTGTGTTGGTGATGGAAGAGTCAACTATGTTTAAATCTAAATTAGAAGAAGGATTGTAACTAGTGGAGGAGCTAAAAATGGTGAGTATAGAGTAGTATATGGCTCTAAAGTGGGGAGTGTTAACTCATATGGGACTCCACCAACTATAACAACTTGATTAATGTGAATGAATTTCATGCATCTATGAACTATAGAAGGTATTGTATGAAGTTTTTAAATCCATGATCAACCAAGTGATATATCAAAGACTCCTACACTAGGAACTATAGTAAATGATGTGGCCATTTGTGTTGGACCAACTTGTAGAGAAAGTAAAATCTCACCCAATGAACTCTTTGTGTACCCATTAAATCCACTAATAACTATGTCCGTGAGGGTAATACCCTGATCTAAATATCCCAAATGCTATAGTAATGTCATAGTGTACATGTTCATATTGTATCCATTGTCTATGAAAACTCTATGAATTGGATGATGATTAATATAAGCTTTGATAAAGTGTGTATGGTAATCAGAGCCATCCTCAACTATCTCCTACTCTGAGAAGGAGATGGAAGGTCTAGTTGGAACTCTAGAATTATATACACCAATCTTGTTGCTCAAAGGATGTGACTCAACTAAAGGTGCCTAGTATGTAGCTGGTGGATGATGTGCATGATATGCATGGTAAAAAACTAATATATCCCCTATATCTTGTTTATAATGTTGTGGGAAAGGATCTGAGAAAGTTTCTAAAGCTTTGTCCTATGTTTGCTTTGCCTGAGGAGGCTCAACTGAAGTGCCAAGATCAATAAGGTTATCATCTATCAAATCTTATATCTTGTGTTTCAAATTGATACATCTATTTTTTTTGTGGCCTAGTGCCATGTGAAAATCACAAAATGCATTCTAATCATATCCACATGGAAGAGGCTTTGTTGTATCAACTTTTTGAATAGGAAGGAGAGATATGACATTACATTCCAATAGTTGCTGTAAGACTCTGACTGAAGATATTGGTAGATTGGTAAAGTCTCATTGAGGAGGTGTTGATAAAACCACTCGTTGAGGGGGATCTAAAGTTTCATTAATTTTAGGTTGATTTTGACTTTTTCTATCATTAACCTTTACTTTGTATGGGACTTTACTGCTACACTTGTTGGTTGTTTCTGATATGCTTGTATACTTGATTTTGCCTATTGAAATTAGTTTGACTTCCATTTATTTTAGTGTATGACATAACTTAGTGAAAGAAGATAAATTTTTAAACATTGTTGACTCATATAAAGCTAGTAGAAGACTCTGTTTAAAGAGGTCTTATAATTCTTGATTAGCCATGGGGCTAGTTATTTTATCCAAGATAGTCTTATATCAAATAACATAATCTGTGAGATGCTCATTTGACCTTTGTTTTAATTGTGTAACTTGGACTTAAAAAACCTAGTCACATATGTTAATGTTGAAATGAACTAGGAACATGTCAGCTAAAGGATTGAATGCATTGATCGACCGATTTGGTAGACTATAGAACCATTGTAAAGCATAATCTTTTAAAGTCCATGAAAATATCTTGGTTAGTAACTAGTCATTTGGTACATAGTCCAAGTATGCAGCATGAAAATTTTCAAGTGTGTCTCTAGATCACCCTTGCCATCATATAGAGTGAGCTTGGATTGAACAAAACCTTATAGCAAGGGTGTGGAAGCAATATGATGTGTCAATGGTGTATGAAGTAGAGCAAATGAATCCAAAGCTTGTATTGGTCTAGAGACACCTAAGTCAAGATGTAGTACCTTGGATTGAAAAATATTTATCTCCTGCATAAGGGCAGCCACATTAAGAGACCAATATGTACTAGCCATAACCAATGGTGCCTCATATGAAGGTTGGGCTGCTATAGGGGGTTGTTGAGACATAGTTGCCCCCGAAGTGTCATTTACAATTGGTTTCTCTAAAGGAATGGGAGACTTAACTTGTTTATCTTATTTAATTTTCATGATAGATTGTAAAATTAGGGTATGATCTCAGGGTTATTCCTTAAGTCTCTTGAAAACTTTGTAGAATCAAATCTTTGTTGATGACAACATTATCAACAATAGGTGGAAGTGGATCAAGAAATCGATGTGGTGGGTCATGAACATCGGTGTGTGTATCATCATTTTCATTCTCATATTGCTCATTGTCAAAATTATCCTCATGAAAATTAGTGTACTCTAGATCTATAGGATATATAATAGGAGGTTGAGCTAGTTATTTATCTATGGTATATGTACGGGTTGGAGGAATCTAGGTGAATTCAGGAGGGTTGCCACTAAGTCTTACACTTCGTATCAAAGGAAGAGATGAAAAGAGCTTAGATGGCATAAGGAAAACAACTTGAAAAATGAAAAATAATATCAAATAAATATAATCTAAATAGCGAATTGGAATATGCATAAAAAAAGATACGAAGATCAAAAACATGTAAGGTGATACCTCAAGAAGCAAATGGATCTAGTAAATTCAACTAGGGTTTGAAAGAAATGATTTTTAAAATTACTACTGTAATTTAAAAAATTAAATATGAAATTTTGATTTAAATATAAAAGAAAAAATCAAAAAAATACTAGAAAAAATTAGTAAGAAATTTTTTCTAGGGTTTTTGTGTGTAAACAAAGTAAGTCGGGTTCACCAAATGATTTAACTATTTTGAGAATAATGTAGTTTGATTCTTATTTTAGTTAAGGGTCTGCATCAATAAATCAGTAAATAATATTACAATAATTACAGTCCTAATTTGTATAATTTATTTGTCTTTTTTACCTTTCTAAAAATAACAATAAATAAGAAAAAATATAACTTAGCTTGAAACTGGAATAAGATGGATGAAACAAAGGTTGAAACTTGCTGTGCAAAACTAGGATAGTGTTGCAAATTAGAATCTAGATTTCATTTGATGAAAGGATAAGAGCATAAAAAACAAGACACTTTAGGGTTTGACACTATTGTCCACTCATGTTGTTATTATCCAAACTGGTCACAGAGATCTGAGCTTTCTAGTTTATTTGCACTATTCCTATGTGAGCCTACCTGTGAAATCTTCAGTGATGAATATTGACAAAACTCATTGTAGAGCTATTTTAATATTCAAACCCTTAACTTCCATCATGCTTGATAAAATAGGATTTGAATCACTTAGAGAAATGGGAGGTTAGTGTGTAATATGCACTAAACATGTAATCTACACCACTTGTGTGGACATATTGGCTACATACGAATACTCTGAAGAGGGATCAAGCCATATGTAGTTCTCCCAATTAATGTGATCTATGGAATAATGTGATGTAGATACAAAAATGCCAAATTGAGAGTTTTAAATGTGGTTAGTAACTATTATTAGGGTTTGAATATGTTTATAGCTGTGCTGGGTAAATGTATGCAGAGAATAGAAAAGTTTTATTTAGTAGTTTGCTTGTATTCTTGCTTGTTTTGTAAGATTTATCACCTTCCTTATAAATGAACTTTGGATAGGATTTTATAAGAAACCATTTGTCATGAGTTAGATGTATTCATGCTAGGTTGACATAATGAAGGATAGGAACTAGATGAAAATGACCATTGAGGCTCAATTTACAAAGGGACATGAGTGCCAAAAATGAGACACCTTAGGGTTTGGCACTTTAATCGAGGAATGGTGATCCTATCTTATAGGCTCAGGACCTAGGTGGATAGGATTAGCCTAGGAAATAGGATTTGGTTGAGATGGAATCATTGTTTAGAAGACTATGGATAATTGATAATTCACAAAAAAGTGTTTAAGAGCATGCAAGAAAGACCTGTGGATAGGGTGTCACAATCCACACTCAAACTACCAATTTGGATATTTTATATGACTATAGGAAGCTACTACAACCTAAAGTTGTGGTGTAAAGGACATGACAAAATTATTTTATGAAAACATTACTACAAGATTTGGATGCTCAGTCAAGTTGTTCATTGATAGAGGAATGTATTTCCTCAATAACACTATCAAGACTCTCACTAAGGAGTTTATGATCTTTTACCACAAGAGAATGGGATTTCACCCCCAAGTAAATGGACAAGTTGAAGCATCAAATAAAGTATTGCAAAAAATGTTAACAAAGATATTTAATGTGAAAAAATATGATTGTGAGGATTGCATTCCTATGATTCTTTGGGCATACAAAAAAATTACAAGCAGGCCATTAGTTTCACTCCATTCTAGCTTATCTATGGTATTGAGGTAGTAATGCTTATGGAATATATTATGTAATGGTTATGAGTCTATGAAAACAATATTCTTTAAAGCAAAGATTGCTAGACTTGGTTAGAATGGATTAATGTCAACAAAGGGCACAATAAATGCAATAAATCCACAAGTTAAGCTAGAAGGCATGACATGATCTTAACTTGTGATCTAAGAGATTTCACTCAAAACAAGTGGTACTACTACATGATAGTTGATTTAAGGCATTCTTAGAAAAATTACACATTAGATGGAAGGGACCCTACATTAATTATGAAGTTTCAAAATAAAGTACCATTTTGTTAAAAGATTTATAGGAAACCATACTATTTATTAGGACGTGTTAATGGTTATAGGCTTAAGCCTTACTGTCATTAGTCTCTATCATTCTTGCTACTAAAAATAATGGATGCCAAGTGGCACCATGTATATTAGGGTTTTATTTAATTTTTTTTTTTTTAATATGATTAAAATGTTTTTACAATGCAATCTTTGCATCGTAACACATCCAACAAAAAAGGAGTAGTTACAATCATAATGTATGATCAAATTCTAGAGACAACCTATAAGAAAGATGGATAGAAATAATTACATGAATGCCATGAAATAAGTTTGGGAAGTTTATGGTAACAAGATAGGTATGGTGAAAGGATAGATAATAGTCATTCAAGACCGTTAATGATAGGGTAATTGAATAGATTGCATCCTTCCCATAGTGGATTATGTGACCAACTGATAGATGACATCATAAAAAAGAGGGGATAGTTGAAAGGATATCATGTCATGTTAAATAAATTTTGGTGGATAAATCAAGGTCTCTAGACATAAAAATGTCACTATCAGATGAAACAAGATCAAGTGATATTAATATTGGGAAAGAACTCGTGTGTAACTAGCTTAGTACATTTTAAAAAGTTGGCCAAATGGATTTGGGTGCCAAAATTTATATAAATATGGTTGCACACAACACATAGACATTACATAATTTTGATAACAAGTGTATTTTACAATATTCTTTAAAAACATCTTCATGCACGTAAATTACATTCCAGATCTAGAACAAGCATAGCAAGTATTTTACTTGGGCCATAACAACAACCATGGAGAGAGATCCATTATTGATTCCACTTATAAATATGTAGAAGGAAGAGATGGGTATTGTCTTAGGTTTATAACAAATCAAATATAATGATCTTGACCCCTTCAATTTCATCGATTAAGAAGAAGCTACTTTATTTACTCATGGGCTAAAAAAAAATACACAAGTAGGATCCCTAGTGCTCCCACATCCATTTTGAGGATCAAATGCAGAAAGACTGATCAAGCTACTTACATTTGGACAGCTTGATGAGGCAATACCTATTCTTATGAGTATATATAATGAAGGGGCTATTAATTTATCCCATGATATCATAATTTTAATCAATACTCAGACAATGGCATGGGAAATGAGCCTCCCAGCCCATGATAAATTCCTTTTCCCTTATAATTACATCATTCCACTAAATTATTTAGACACTAGGGAGAAGTATACAATAAGGGTAGGTAGAGGAATCCCAATTGATTCAATAGATTTTGCTTTGGTGAAAATTCTAGTTAAAATGCATTGCAAAGAGGTTTTGGCAAACTACAAAGCATGCCAAACATGCAACAAAAGGGGTGATAGATATTGCATATCTTATGATACTCCTACATGACTTAAACTGGCCCACTTTTTTTACCTCAAAGTTAACTACCAATATTAAGAATATCCTTATAAGTACCTCCCATAAATTCAAATATCAATTCTTGTGTTAATTCTTTGTTTCTTGAGTGAAAATTGTCAGAAGGTCCAGTCAATTCAATTATAGATCTTTGGTTTACTACATTTAAAAATATTGCATGTGCCAAAATAGGAAAATATTATTATCAATTGTGGTGGTTTAACACATGGTAGGTTGAGGCTCTAGCCTTGATTAATTCATACCTATAAATACCCCAAGATGTCAAGTAATATCTAGGGCAACATACATTAGTTACAAAACTACATAATGGCATCTAGATCAAGGTGCATGAGTTACCAACTCTAGCTATGACCCTAATGTCATTCTTCATTATAATGTTGGATATACAAGAAGAAATCTATAAGTATAAATATCTAACTACTATGATGGTGCCACCTCTACTATCTATTCACCTAGAAGGACAACACCCAATACCAAAATAGGTATAAGGACAAAAAAAATAAAACCATAAGTGCCACCACAAATATCAACAACTCTCATTTAACAAGATAAAGGCTGATAAAAGGCCCCCACATAATGAGCTTCACCATCACCACCCAAGAAGGGGATGCACTACACAAAGTTATGGTTGGATAATCTAAATGTGCCAATGAGATCAGGTGAGTATAACTTGGTAGAGATGGGATTCAAGGAGAAATAAGTCTTGAAGACCATGCTGGAAGACATCCGCAATAAAATATATGAATAAAAAAAAGAGGACTTTTTTTTCTTAAAAATAGTGTGCATATATCAAGTGTGAAACCAGGTAAGTAGAGACCTTTGGGTCAATATTACTTAACCTCCCCCTCCATTATTTTTGACACTATAGGTCAGGAAGCAACATGAAAAAATTGGTGGCCAAAATATTCCATAGAGATCCAACTATGGAATCTTCTATGTCACACCAATAAGCCTAGCCTACGTAAGAAATTCCACCTCCAAACTTGACATGCAAACCAAGGACTCATCTTTAGTCAAGGTTATATCCAATAATAGAGGATAGGATGCCATCCTTTGTAGAATCCACAAAGTTGAGTTGTGCAAAATAAGCACAAACAATACAACAACAACCTTAGAACCAAGATGTGAAGAAGCTCAAGAAGACCCTCATTCCTCAACCCACATCCAAGAAAAATACATTTATGCCTAAAATTATGATTGTGAAATCAACCTCCTTAGAATACACCCAATCAGTTACCAAGATTGATACACCAAAAGTTATGGATTGATAAATCAAAGCCACAGATAAAAATTGCACTTGAATAAGTAGATCTAGAGGATTGAAATAAGGCTGACTAAAAATAAAGAAAAGAGGAGAAGAGAAAGAATTAAAAAAAAAAGTAGCAAGTACCTAAAGAAGGATCCCAATGTAAGCAATAAGAAGCTACATAAGAAGAATAATGAAAATATGAAGATACAGAGGAGGAATGCTAGAAGTAAGTTGAGGAAGTGAAAGTAGAGAAAAAGGAACAAGAGGAAGCATAGAGAAAACAACAAGAAAAACATGTTGCATTACAAAATAAATAAGAACAAGAGGTGATATAAAAGGCCAAAGAGGATCAATGTAATAGGAAGAATAAGCCAAGTGTGTAACTGAAGAATAAGCAGCCAAGGATAGATCCAAAGTTGAAGCTAAATCTAAGTATAAGACTAAGGTGGAAGCCAAAGCCAAAAATGAAGCTGAAACTAAGGCTAAGTCTGAAGAGTAAGATGAGGTAGATGCTAAGGCTAAGGATGAAGCTGAGGCCTAAATGAGAAAAGACAAAGAAACCAAAGATAAATAAAAAGTAGGCCATGTTACATAACATATGTTGATGACATATGCAAGGGCACAAGAGGATGCTTTGTATCCAAAACCTTAAATTACTAGTTAGTGGCTATGGGATGTTCCCACCCCATCCACCTGATGCACCATTTTATCACTTCCTTTCACTCAATTTATATGATCCCTTGTAATGCTTCCAACCACATCCATGACACTTGTTACCATTATGATGGAAACATTTATAAATGTTGCCCATCTACTGATGACCAAATAAATTGAAGGCACAACTACATTTTAGGAATCCATTTCACAAAAGTTTTTAGACTTATAACTATAAGTTTTTCAATTGTGAGATGAAAATACAAATTTAAATTGATAACTTACCAATGCATCCCAGCTAATCAATAATAATTGTCCAATGTTGGTCACACAAGTCTTAGGTGACTAGGTGATTTTTGAGAATTGTTTTTTCAAAATCTTACTAAAGTAACTCACCAAGGATTGGTTGGTTGTGCAAAAAATGTAATCATTATGAGCATAAGGGCAGAATATAAAGTCAGAGATGGAGGTAATTTATGAACTACTTGAAGAATATGAATAATTTTTGGACACATCTACATAGTAAACAAAATAAATCACACAAGGGATGTTGAATTTGAAGTATCACCTTAACAACTCATTGGCCATTGATCAACAAGATTTTGGAATAGAAAATAAAGTCAAAGTTTTAATAGATGATCAGATGGATACTTCAAATGTGATGAGAAATGTCCTCAAGTAATATATGCATTTAAAAGTTGCCACCATGAACACACTTTAGGATTGGTAATGAGACACTTCATACTATATTTACTGGCTTACAAACTCAAAGACATGTAGATCTATTGGATGAGTTGATTTTGGATATTTAGCTCAAGGTATCTAATATTAAATTACTCATTACCATCATATAGGATGATGGGCATAATTTGATGGTGGTATAGATCCCATTATGCATAATACTTACTATGGTGTGGGAAGTGCCAATAGATTAGAAGATGCTAAAGCAAGATATTTCATAAATCAATCCTTAAATTTCTCAACTTGTGGATGAGCCCCAATTCATTCTGCCATAAAAAATTTAAGAACTCCAACAAAAAAATATTGTCGCACAATCTAAATTAGACACTTAACAACAACAATTTTCACTGCTAGACATTATATAATTAGTGGGTCAATAACAGACCAACTGGAGCAAGCATAATAATAAAAAACTTGGATTGATAATTGCAACTCTTGTTTATGGTTCATCTCCTCAACTGCAGATCAGATTTCATCATTTCAACTTTATATCGGGATGAGACAACGATTTAAGTCTGTGAAAGTGTTGGGTAAAGAATAGGACTTTCTAAAATCATAAGGTATATTAGATAGACACACGTGTGAATTGTATGATTTTATCTTTTATATAATATTTTGTATGTATTTAACCATGGAAATATAAGCAATAGATTGAAGAATGTGAAGAGTCTTTCCTTTTGGCATATCCAAAGGCTAGAATATGAAGAGACAATGATTTGTAATATCTATATATAGAGTTCATTTGTAATAGAAGATGATTTTGATGTGTGATAGAGATTAATACAATGCTATGAATGGTTTCCCTATATGTCTATGTGCAGTGAGTATTGTGAATGTTTTGATTTGTTTTCATATGGTTTATGTCAATTCTTTTGTATATATTAACTTTGCATGTCTTTCATATAATGAGCTCAAATTAGTAATTAATGGCATCATTCAATTTGTATTATTGATAACTATTATGTTTTGTCATTGAATGCACAAACTATCTCTATAATTAACATGTTCTAGAGTTTTCTAAAAACCTCTGCTAACAATTAAAAAAATGTTGACAATTCAATAGTTTAAGTTTTTGTAAAATATTTTTTAATAAAAATATAGTATTTATATAAAAAACTAATAATAATTTATGATACATTTTTTTTAAAAAGGGGGTCAAAACTTTATTAAAACTAAGAATAATGGATTACAAAACAGCAAAGAGCCAACGCCCCAGAAACCAAAGAATACCACAAAATAACCACAAACAAAAACCATCACACCCCAATACCATTTCCATCTTCTCCTAGAATATTCTCCAAGTTCTGACACAACTCATTGGGCAACTGCTCCCATCCATCAACCTTTCAACCATCAATATCCTCTGACACCCACTTTGCCAAGCAATCGGCTGCCCTGTTCCATTCCCTTGGAACATGGGCATAAGACACATAATCTATAAGCAAACTAATCTGTAATATCTGCTGCACTATCATAGATAGTTGCTAGCTCACATCTGTAATCTTCCTCTCAAGGAGCATATTAATCAGGATTTGTAAGTCAACTTCACACATCACCCTCCTCCATCCTAAAGCATAAGCTCTCTTCAAGGCATATAGAACAACTAATCCTTCCATCCTATTAACAGTCTGCTCACCCATATTAGCCAAGAAAATAAAGACCACTGATCCAGAGGAGTCCCTACCAATCCCACCAATCCCAGCCAAGCTTGGATTACCCCTATATGAACCATCAGTATTGATTTTCAGAAGACCCTCGAGAGGGGGCATCTATTTCCCGCTCTTTTGAATTTTCTGCTTCCCACATCTACCTCTCTTGATGCAAGTTGAGGCCAGAGATATACCATGTATGTCAAACCTGTCAACCATCTCAGTGTCCTCCTTCTCCAGTGGCAAAATAATCTCACTCTTAGCTTTTATAGTCTCTTGGATCATTCCTATAATTTTGCTCCAAACTTGTTGAATCCCCAATTTTTCATCTCTAAAAATTATGCGGTTCCTTTCTAGCCATACTTGCCACAATAGAAAAATAGGTCCAACGTACCAAGCTTCTTGAAAGAAGTGAGCTAGGGAGGGTGGTCTTCCCAATCTCGACCAAAAATCAGTAAGGGAGGATGCGTGCACACACTGACACCTCCACACGTCCCACCAAGTGTGCCACAGTTGGCGAGTGAAAGGGCAGCAAAAAAATAAATGTGGTGAATCCTCCTCCTCGCCTCTACACAAAACACATCTCGAAGGACCAGAAAAGCCCCTCTTCTGAATATTTTCCCAAGTCAAGCATCTATTATAGACCAAGGTTCAGGTAAAGCAATTACACTTCAGCCAAGAGAAATTAATCCAAACTCTTTTCCACTAAAGAACTTACCCCTTTTCAAATTGCTGCATAATTAATTCCTAATACCCAGATGACATAGTGTACTTCCCCTTGGGGTTAGGGGACCAAGCCCACACATCACCACCCCTAAGTGCACATCAATTGCAACTAGCAAGGATGATGTTCAACTCCGCACACTCTGCCTCCATTCCAAGAATCGGCCACTCCTCTAGAGTCTTCCATTTTGCTTCTGTCAACTGGCCATGAAGGGAGAGGGACTTGTAGTCACACACCCTATTCCACCCAACTTCACTAAATCTCTGTGATAGAGCATACAGATGAGGATATTGAGTAACTATTGGGGGATAGCCATCCCAAGAGTCATACAAAAATTGTGCCTCTATCCCACCCTTGAAAATCTAGAATAGACCTCTCTTGATTAGTGTAGCTCCTTTCTTGAGAGTAGCCCAAATCACCGATCCTCTCCCTATCAAACTATACCTTGGGATATCTTTTAGGGGGATCCCAAAAAAATACTTATGAGATAAGATCCTGGCCCAAACTCAGTCTTGTTCCTGACACAATCTCCAATACAATTGTGCTACTAGGGCCGTACCTGCAAGCACTGACTATCATAATCCCAGGCCCCCAAACCTTTTCATGCTACAAACCACCTCCCACTTAATAAGGCTCCACTACATCGAAGATAAGTTACCAGCCCATAAGAACTATCTTGCCAAGGAATCAAGGTCTTTGACAAAACTCACTGGTGCCACCTATAACATGCACCTATATAGAGGAAGAGCTTGCACCACTGATTGAATCAGTTGGACCTGTCTAGTAAAGGATAGCCACTGGTGGGTCCAATGATTCATCTTGGCATGAAACTTATTTAGAATCACCTGCTATAATTCCTTGGACTACCTCCCTACAGAGATAGGGATCCTGAGATATAATAATGGGAGGCTTCTAATTTGGAATCAGAGAATATCAGCCACTCTTCGTTGAATGGGTGGTGAAGTGTTGAAGAAAAAATGGAAGACTTGTCCTCATTAATTACCTATCCTGAGGCAGTCAGGTAAGCATCCAAGCCTTTTCAAATATTAGCTTCCTCCCTTATAATAGCCATTCCCATCAAAGCCGCATCATCCACAAACTATAAATGAGATAGAATCGGAAGGCCACCTCCCCATTTCCAGCCCTGAATAATGCCCTCATCAATATTCCCCATTAATCAAGACTGAAAAAGAAGTTGAATTCACACAGCTCATGACCCATCAGATCCAATCTTCCTCAAAACCAAAGGCACCCAACACCTTCTGGAGAAAGGACCAATGAACCCTATGATACGCCTTGGACATGTCCAGCTTAATAAACATAGCCTTTTCCTTAGACTTGGTCATGGAATGGATAGCCTCTGTAGCCACCACTATCCCATCCAAAATCTGATGGCCCTCCACAAAGCCACTTTGCTCCTCTAAGATCAGCATAGCCAACCACTTTTTTAACCTTTCAACAATTAGCTTAGATATAATTTTATAAATTACATTGCAAAGGGAAATGGGTTGAAACTGACTTAACCGATCCGCCCCCTCCCCCTTGGGAATGAGAGCCAGGAATGTAGAGTTCAGGGCCCAGAGTATTTTCTTGTTATTTTGGGATTCTTGTACCACAGCCAATAAATCTAAGTTGATAATTTCCCAAAATTCTTAAAATAATTCAATCAAGAAACCATCTGGACCTATAGCCTTTCCTTTTTGCATCATAAAACAATCTTCTCTAGTTCCTCTAAGGAAATTGGTCTCATCATCTGCTCCTTCATTTTTGGAGAAACTAAAGAAGGAATACAAGAGAGTACCTGAGCTTCCACATCCGTTTCCCCTTGCCATTCCTCTTTGAATAAAGAAGCAAAATACTCCATTGCTTTATTACAGATATCTCACATAGAAGAGATAACCTCTCCCTTGTCCGTCACCAAAGATATTATCACATTACCGTGTTGTCCAGCTCTTACCAAATTGAAGAAGGCAATTTTTTTATCCCCCTCTTGCAGCCACTTGATTCTAGATTTTTGCTTCCAAAATATTTCCTCTCTCAACTCCCATTCTTCCAAAGTTTTAACAGCCCTAGCATCTTCTCTCAGCAAAAATTTAGATAGCCCCTCCTCCCTAATCGCTCTGGTAATATCATTCAACTCCATTTGTGCCTCCTTTTTCTCCTAGAAAATGTTCCCAAAGCTTAGACAATTCCATCATTTGAGTTGGTACTTAATGAATTAGAGGATCTTAGCAAAAATATACATTATTGTACCAGTACCAGGCCTACCTACTCTCCACCATTTAGCCACTCGTCCAAATACATCTGGGTCCCTGAGCCACATGAGTTGAAACTTGAAAGGTAGCTTTTGAGGAAAATGAGCAGAAGAAATGGTGAGCTTAATGGGCCAGTGATTCGAGCCTCTCCAATCTAAAATCTTGAAGCTCAAAGACCACAATCTGCCCACCCAAAAATAAGAGGTCATAAATCGGTCAATGCATTCAGCAATGCAGCTATCACCCACCCTTCTATTGTTTCAAGTAAATTGACCATTACATGGCTTAATATCCACCAAATTGAGTGCCAAAATCTTGTCCCAGAGCAAGATGGAAGATGGCTCCAATTTTGCATTACCTCCCCTTTTTTTTGTTAAGTCCATAATAGCATTAAAGTCACTAGCCATAATCCATGGTAGGTAAGGAAATACACTGCAAACCAGTCGAATGTTATTCCAGACAAGAAGCTTACCTTGAAAATCTATAGGGGTGTAGACATTTGATAGCAGAACATACTCGCCCAACTCAATGCATAAGGAGACCATAGATAATGAGGATCTGAAGGCAATCCAAGAGACCGGTTGAAACTTACATGGATTCCAGAGACAAGCCATGCCTCCCACAGACCCATGGGCATCGATGCATTGACAAAGACCTTGCCTTCATAGCCTAGGTGCAATACTCATCATGTACTCCACTGAAACCTTAGTTTC
This sequence comes from Torreya grandis, assembly GCA_037957365.1. Lineage (NCBI taxonomy): Eukaryota > Viridiplantae > Streptophyta > Pinopsida > Cupressales > Taxaceae > Torreya > Torreya grandis. Next base: position 2,770,386 of record JARHVA010001535.1, read on the forward strand.
TTGAAGAAAGAAGATATCTGGACATTGACTCCTAACTATTTCCCAAACAACTTTTTATCTAGGATCGTTGTTCAAGCCCCTTACGTTCCAAGAAATAATAATCATTTTGGAGGAGGCAAGAAGTGGGAATCTAAGGTCTTAACCGACCCTAACTCAACCAAATTTTCCCCAATCATCTTTATCCTCTCCATGTCCTTCTTTCGTCCCAATTTAACACTCTTCTCTGAATTCCCCTTCTTACCATCCTTTTGAAGAATGCCCAGGTGAGGAGGAGCTTTACCTCACTTATCTATCTCTGTAGCCACTGTTCGTGTTGGAATATCCCCAACCTCTACTCCCTAAACTGGATTTGCATTTGGTTCAAGGGTTGATTGTTCCCCTACCTACCCATCCATGATCATAGGTAAGGCAGCTTCCTCTTAAAGCTCTGAGTGAGAAATGGAAGATTTTCCCTCTGTTCTAGACCCCCCCGCAAGCTGCTCCACACTAATTAATCTTGGGTTAACTTTTTGCTAGCCCAATTCATCCAATACCTCAAACCTATTAAAAGAATCCTCTTCCTATCACCCCATTAAAGGCCTCTTATGACCTCTATTTTGGCTTTGGACCTTAACTTACACAAAACCCTCAAGATCTTTGCCAGCACCAGCTCTATTCTTCTTCCCTTTGTCAGCACCAGTGGTGTTACTCAGGGGAGGCAGGGGTGGGGGTTGTTGTTCTTTCAATTTATCCTTCGGGCACCTTCTCACCAAGTGTCCATACTCATGACAAAGGCGGCATCTGAAAGGAAGGGTCTCATAGTCCAATTGCTGCACCCAAGAGTATGAACCCGTACACATCTCCACCGCGTTTGGCAAAGGTCTACTCAAGTCAATTTCCATGCAAATTCAAACAAAAGTCATAAGTTTCTTACCTAAGGTTTATGTTGAAGACCCCACTGGCTTTCCTAACATTGAAGCTATCATCTGAAGAACATTCTCCTGGTAGCATTCTATAGACATTCTGGGTAAACGAACCCACACTAGGACCCTATTTGGTAGTTCTTCAATAGGATTAAATCCAACATGCCATGGTTTCACAAAAAGACCAACTTGATTATAAAAATAAGGTCCACCTTCAAAAGCCTTGTTTCTATTAGCTAGGCAGAGGAACGTAACCATGAATAAATTATTTGCTAACAGCATAACCTCCATCTCGCCCTCTGGCTCCCACATTCTTCAAGCCCAACTCTCCAGAAAAGGAAGGGAGACTCTCAGTCCCAAAAACTTGGAGTACAGTCAATGCTTGGAGTAGTACTCCACATCTTCATTGATCATATCAAAAGGGATTACCAGTTTGGGGATTACCAGTTTGGGTCTCTCCTTGCATCGCTCAAGGCATCCATTAATCTTTGTTATCCTTGATCCCCTAGTCGAGCTCATGTCCAAAGCTCCTGGAGTCTGGCTAAAAGCTGCATTTTCTAGTATCCTGGCATCCTTTCCCTGCGTATTCATGCCCACCACTTCTCTAAAACTCCTATCTAGCATGGCCTTAAAAGGCTCACTCTAAGCCATAGTTGCGTCCTTCCTAAAGCAGACCACCACTATTGTGATCGCCTCCCTCTACCTTCCTTCCCCAGATATCCCTCCCTCTCCTTTGCAACACCTAAATTCATAGATACAAGCCATGGCACGACTTCCCTAGCTTGGCAATGAGTTGCAGACCTCGTCCATTTGCTTCTTTTTCAAGCTCATAAAGTGAACTAATAATTTATGATATATTAAATGAAAGATTGTTAACTATATTTTTTTAAATAGTAGACATTTACAATCTATTAAAAAATTAAACTACTGTATATGGTATGAAATACAAACTATAGTGTACAAACTATCAATTTTTAGGCCTGGTCTAGAAAGGAAGGATTATATATTTTAATTCTATCAGTGATTCCATGTGAAATATGACAATTTTTACATATTTTAGAATCTGTACACACATTTTAGAATCTAATTTTTTATGCTAAAAAATTAGATTGGTTCACCATTAGTTTGATTTTTCCTTCTAATAAATGTGAATGGAATAAGGATACACAATTTTGATTGCATGGTGATAATAATTAAAATATTTCTACGCCATTGGTAACTATTTAAAAAATATGCCATTGGTAATTTCTTTTTGTTTTTTTAAATGTTAATGAACTTGTTTTCAAGGTTAAATGTGACATTGTTAGTTTTTTTTCACAAATAAATTAATAATTTTATATAATTAATTTAGGTGTGTTTGTTTTATATTAATTATATCATTTTTTTTGAAAGACTTTTTAAAATAAATTTTATACATACATACATACATACATACATACATACATACATACATACATACATATATATATATATATATATATATATATATATATATATATATATATATATATATATATATATTAATGTTTTCATTTTTTTAATTTGAATTTTTAAAAAAATTGTTTTTAAAGTTATATGTGATATTCCTAATTATTTTTGAAGCAATCAAATTATTAATTCTATCATTTTAAATTTTAATCAATGGTAAGTGTATTTGTCTTACTTAAATTGTTTGAATTCTTTTTTAGAGACTTTTATTTGATGTATTTTACATGTCTCTCCTTTCATATCTTTTATTTATATTGATTCAAAATTCTATTAAATTGTTTCAATATTACATGTGACATTGTTGGTTTTTTCAAAACAGACAAATTAACAACTCTATCACTCACAATTTCACTCAATATAAGTTTGTTTGTTCTACATTAAATGTATGATCTTTATTTGAGAGACTTTTCTTTGATGTATTTTATACATATTTCTTTTCACATCTTTCATTTATTTTGATTGAAACTTCTATGAAATTGTTTCCAAGGTCATGAGTGATAACCTATTTTTTTCAAAACAAACAAATTAGTAACTCTATCACTCTAAATTTCAATCAATATAAGTGAGTTTGTCTTACATTAATAATATGATTTTTTTTTGACAGAATTTTATTTAATGCATTATATACCTTTTTCTTTTCATGTCTTTCATTTATTTTGATTTGAACTTATATGAAATTATTGCCAAGGTTATATGTGACATTCTTAGTTTTTTTAAAACAAACAAATTAGTAGCTCTATCACTTAGAGGTTCATTCAATGCAAATATGTTTGTCATATATTAATTGTATGATTTTTTTTAAGAGACTTTTCTTCGATATGTCTTATACATCTGTCTTTTCATATTTTTTATTTTTTTTCATTGGAACTTCTATCAAATTATTTCAAAGCTCACATGCAACATTCTTGGTTTTTTCAAAACAAACAAATTAGTAACTCTATTACTTAGAGTTTCACTCAATGTAATTTTGTTTGTCCTACATTAATTGTATGATTTTCCTTTGAAAGACATTTTCGATATATTTTACACAAATTTATTTTCATATAATTCGTTTCTTCGAAATTGAACTTCTATAAAATTATTTTCAAGACTACATGTGACATTCTTGAATTTTTTGAACAAACAAACTAGTGACTCTATCACTCAGAGTTTCAGTGAATGTAAGTGTGTTTGTCCTAAATTTATTATATGATTTTTATTTGAAAGACTTTTATTTGATGTTCTTTATATGTCTCTCTTTGAACATTTTTCATTTATTTTTATTTGAACTTCTATCAAATTATTTCCAACATTACTGTTGACGCTGGAGATTGCACCCGGTGGCAGGAAAACAGGTTCTTGCCTTCTCCCCACAACATGGAAACTCCTCTCTCACCTGTGGGATGGCGAAGCAGGAGAGGAGAGTCTCTAGGTATGGGCTAGTTCCCTCTGATGTATCAAGTTTGTCTCATCGAGTGAAAATACATACCGGTATATATATATATATATATATATATATATATAGCTATGTAAACTGGGGGGGATGAAAAGAGAAGAAAGTGCATGAAAACAAACAGCCTACTCTAGGGAGGTGATACACCAAATAAAGGTGACCTTCTCACACCTACTCTCAGAATCGAATAAGAACTACAGACATACACTCAGACTCAGTAGGGAAACCAGGCTACAAGAAAATGGCAGGGAGGTTATTATGAAAGCACAGGAACAGAGACTCACCAAGATGCTATGGAATACATACTGTAAATGACTTCCTCTATTATGTACCTCCAAAATGGAACTCTCCTCCTGTCACCTGTAGACAATGGTGCCTTATGGATAACTGGCGTGTTGATACTAGAACTATGAGAGCATTAAAGACAATGACTGGACACAATGCAAACACTCAGACACACACAAAAAATCTGACCAAGAAGAGGTAAAAATAGTCTTTATAGATTCAGGTAGAAATTTCAGCAGGGCTGCACCTTACCAAAATTGCAAAAAGATGTTTACAAAATGACAAGTATCAAATATATAAGCAAAGTCCAAGAGGCTCATTTGGCACTCTTTTTACAAATGGTTATTCATGAAAAGAAACAAGCCGTTCAAGATATTAATGAGCCATGTGCTCTGCCTACTTTGAAATTTGCATTTTTAATGGCAAAACATGGTTTGCCCACCCATTAAATGAAAAATGAGGAAACCAGTTACATTTCTCAGCTACTACATCCTTTTATGGTCAATTCAAAGGAACTGTTCCACCTACTGGAGTCGCCTCTTCAAACTGGCACTGCTTGGACTTACTATTTGCTTATTCCATGTGCATCCTCTTATCTTTTATCGAATTTATCTCTATCTAGCTCGCTCAACTTCCCAGGAATAAACTGTCGATAGGTTGTTACATTCTGGACTCCTCAGCAATACTTAGTTCTTCCTTCGATTTGAAAGTAAATAGCTATCTCTTTGAATGCCAACGGCTATTCGGCTCCTTTAAATTTGATAGTCTCACGGCCGTCATCGGGTTCCTGCTAAAGTTTCATCGGGTTCAATGCCACGTGGCATCTGAGCACTAGTCGGGCACTTTTCCACGTCAGTCAAGCACCTCCTTATTTCTTTGCGGGCATCTTATTTTGCTATTTCCCTTCGGTACCTTCGAAATGTCCCTTTTGTTTTATTTGTTGCGCCGCCCTTTGCTTTGATTAGAAGCACACTCGAATCATTGAAATGCTGAAGTGTCTGCCCTCCAAAGGGTCCTTTGACTTTTGACTACCCTTTGGCTTGGGGCATACCTTTGAACTGGGCCATTGAACCAAAAAGGTTCAAAGGTTCAACCAAGCACGCCAAATTCCCGAGGCCAAGCCTGATGCTTTGAACCAAGCTGCTGAACCAAACTCATTGAACCAAGATCGTTGAACCAAGAATGGAGAATGTTGAATCTGAACAACCTACAATATAACTGGCATGAACAGCAAGGGAGGAAGGGGACCAAAATTTTACCTGCAGGCAAAATTGGGTCAACAAATTGGTGACTCCCAGGGGAAGCATGTCTGCTATGCTTAGAGACTAGTTGCCTTGCAATCCATTGGGCATGGAGTCTGATGATAACTTTGAAAACTAGCAAGAGCTCTATCAAAACTTAAGACTAGCCACCCATATCTACCTCCACGAAAAGATAGCACACACAAGACTAAGAAAACTACTACTGTGCAACAACACTTAGGGAAAAATAGGAAAGAAAACAAGGGAAAATATGTACAGGCAAACCCAAAAAGATCAGTGGCAATGCTTCAGATGCATCCCATTAACTGGGATACACAGTTCTTCACCGTCCAACCTTGAAAGTTGGAACAGATTGTGTTACTTGCACTGAGTAATCACATAAGGACCGCTCCATAAGGCGTCAAATTTTGCATGTTTCCCGGGCTTAGCTCGATCTTCATCCCATTTTAGAACAATGTCTCCTTCATAAAAATCTTTTGACAAGAATTTCTTGTCAAAGTGCCTTTTCACTTGCTGTTGGCGACTTGTCAGAGAAGCCATAGCCCGATCCCTCGCCTCTTGGAGCTCCATTAGCTCACACAATCTGACTTCCATGCTGGTCCCTTCTTCTAACTGTAGCTGATGGGTGAGATCTAATGCTGGCAATTCAAGTGAGATGGGAATCCTGGCTTCCCTTCCATACACGAGTGTATATGGAGAATTTCTAATTACTCTCTTTGGAGTAACTCGGTCGGCCCATAGGGCTGTCTTTAGCTTGGTATGCCAGGTTCTCTAATTTTCTTCCACATTCCTCTTTATAATTCTGATCAGATTTTTATTGGTAGACTCAGCCAGCCCATTCCCCTGTGGATAATAATTTGATGAAGTGCTGAGGTATATACCATACTTCAGTGCTCATTCACTGGTTTTGATTCCCAAAAAATCCAAGGCGTTATCTGAGATTATGGTGGCTGGGACTCCAAATCTTGTTAGTAGATCTTCATAGAACTCCAAGACTGTGCTCTCATTTGCCTCCTTCAAAGTGACTGCCTCTACCCACCTGGTGAAATAATCCATGGCAGTCAATACCCACTTATGCCCAACACTAGAGGGAGGATTAATCATCCCTATAAAATCTAGGCCCCATTGCATAAATGGTTTCTCAACTTGAATGGGCTGTAGGGGCATGGCAGACAGTCGCTATTTTCCATCAAAAAGTGCACACTTCTGGCACTTTCTCACCCAGGCATGAGTGTCTTTGAAAAGAGTAGGCCAAAAATAGCTAGCTCTCATTATCTTTGTTGCTGTAGCTCTAGGGGCGAAATGGCCATCAGCTGGCCCATCGTGAAACTCAGCCAGTATCCTATCAGCCTGATTAGGATCAATGCATCTTAGAAGGACCCCGGAGAGGTCCTTCTTAAACAATACTTCACCAACCAGGACATAAGGGAGGGACTGGAGCTCAAAATACCTTTTGGACACTCACCTGTGAGTAGAAAATGCTTCATGTCCAATGTCTAATCCTTTATGACAGTTGGTTCTTCTACTGCAGCTACATCATGGATTAACAAGCTATCCCTCCTTTCCTATTTTAAGTTTGCAGCCAGCTATTCACACAGGCCTCTTCCCCTCACCAGCTTGGTGATCTTGATGTCTATGTCATATTCCATCACTTTGGTAATCCACCCTACCCTTTTTTTGTTCAAATCTCAATTGGTCAAGAAATCTTTGACACCAAGATGTGGGACCATAAGCTGGATTCTGTTGTTAGACAGCATATACCTAAATTTCTTCAGGCTCCTCACCACTACCAGGACTTGCTTTTCTACATACGTGTACCTGACTTCAAAATCCTCTAATCCCTGGCTGAAGAAGGCAAGTGGCTGTTCAAGTTCTTTGCCATTTACTTGGGTAAGCATGGTGGATATCACTTCTTCATTACTGAATGTATAGAGGTTGAAGTCTCTACTGAAGTCGGCGCTGATCAGAGTAGGTGCTTGGGCCAAAGCTTGCTTGATGGCTTCAAAGCTTTCTTGACGGCTTCAAAGCTGTCCCTTCTTTGCACTGTCCACTTGAATTCTTCACCTTTCTTCAACATGGAGGTTAGGGGTTTAACTATTTCAACAAAATTTGGAATGAACCTCTGAATAAAATTTATCTTTCCAAAGAAACTCTACAAGCCTTTCTTGTGCTTTGGTGGGGGCATTTCCAGAATGGAGCAAACTCTCTCAGGGTCAATAGATAAACCCTCCTTGGACACAATGTGACCAAGGAACTTCCCTTCATGAACAACAAACACACACTTCTTTGGATTAAGAGAGATGCCAAATTCCCTGCACCTCTCAAAAATCTGCCTGAGGTGTTTTATGTGCTGGCCCACCTCTTTGGAGAATATTGTTATATCATCGAGATATACCAGAACGTTGTTATTTATCAAGCCATCAAAAGCCATGTCCATGGCTCATTGGAATGTAGCACCAGCATTAGATAGCCCGAATGGCATCTTCTTATAGGAAAATGTGCCCCATTTGGTGGTGAAGGCTATTTTATACTGATCACAGCCTTGCACCAAAATCTGATTATATCCTAAATAACCATCTAGGAGAGAGAAATGTTCGCTACCAGTCACTTTTTGAAGAATTCACTCCATGCTTGGAAGGGGATAATGATATTTTAAAGAGACCTTATTAAGGTCTCTGAAGTCAACGCATAGCCTGATCTCCCCATTTTTCTTTCTAACAAGAACGAGGTTGACTAGCCATGAGGAATGTTTGATTGGAAATATAATTTCAGACTCAATCAATTTGGCCAATTCTCTTTGCATGAGGGGCTCAATTGTAGGATTGACAGGCCTTTGCTTTTGCATGACTGGTTTGGCACCTTCCTCTAACTCAATGGTGTGCTGAGCAAGTCTTGGGTCGAAGCCCTTCAAGTCACTGTAATCCCATGCAAACACATCAACGAACTCTTGACACAGCAGAATGAAAGCTTGCTTTTCTTGAAACGTGCAGACCTTGCCAAGTGCCAACAGCTTGTCCTTGAAGATTTCAACCTTTTCGTAATCCTCCTCTTTGGTCGTGATGCATGTTTTGTCATTTCTCAGTTGGTCATCTCCATTGAAAATGCTTTCAAGTGTGACCAGACCTTTAGGGAGTTTATTGTTCTTCAATTGAACAATCTGATTTTCGTATTGCTGCTGCAATTTTGCTTGATTATGGACTACAAATTCAACCTCCTCCCGTAGGAAGAGAGCTATCTGCTGATCACTTTTGAAGACCTGCCAATTTGTAATATTGTCTGGAATTGAAGGCCGAACCACCACTTTTAAATGGTGCAAACCACGATCCCTGCTTATCTCTTTTGCAACATCAAATTGGGCGCCAACAGCTGCCAGCCTGTCAGCCTGCTTATTCTATTCCCTGGGAATTGAGGTAATGTTAAGAGCAAGTAAATCCTCCATCAAGTCCCAGACTCTGTGCTTGTAAGACTTCAGCACAGAGTTCTTGGTCAGGTTTAAGCCTCTTATTTGTTTTGCGATTAGTTCACTTTCCCCTAGGATTTGCAACTTTATGATCCCTCTCTTTCTTTCCCATTCAAGCCCATGGATCAAAGACTCATATTCTACAACATTACATGTGCAAGAGAACTGGAAATGAAAATCTAAAAAGTACCTTTCTTTAGAAGGGGAAACTAACATTGCCCCACCACCAACGCCTAGTTTACTTCTGGAACCGTCGAAGTATAGCTGCCATAGGCCAAGGTCTTCTTTGTTCTCCTTCATTATATTGGGCATGATGGTGCCTTCTTCATGCAAGCAATAGACGCCAAGGTCTTCCTCTTCAATAAACTTTAAGGATCATGCTCGAAGTTATCACTTCCCCACTCATCCAAGAGTAGATCTGCGACTCCTTCAAGAGCAGAAGATGAAGATTGGTCCGTCTGAGACTCTTCTAGGTCGATGATTGTGTAATTGACATTCACTGCCTTGGGAGTATATGATTCTATATGTTCATTATAGAGTGGCTCAGACTCAATTTTCACCTTGGTCTCGTACTTGGTTCTGAAAACCAAAAATGACCAATTCGCTGCTAGATAGCCACCTATTTTGGATGTGAAGTCTCTGGACAGGCACATTGCAAAAAATGAAGGAACATCCGCTACTACAATATCATGGGGAATTGAGAAGGTTGGGCAAGCATGCAATGTCAAGTCTAAACCCTTCAAAATTCCAACTATTTTTGCAGGTGTCCCATCTAGCTACAGGACTCCCCTTTTCATTTCTTCATACTTCAATCCCATCTTATCAGCAATGCACTTGGGCATCACTGAGGTGCTGGCTCCGCTGTCAATTATGCAGTTGTCCACCAAGAAGTCCCCAATGATCAAGGATACGTAGAAAGGGGGAGTCTTCTCTTCTTTCTTTACCTATTCTGGAGGGGCAGGCTGTCCATTTGTCATCAAGACATTATCCATGTTTGTCGAAACAGTTTGTTGATCCAGCTTATACAATTCTTTCTTCAATACGTCCTTCTATCCTGGAAGAGACAACGAATCCCATAAGGAGATGTTCACATGCAACTTCTTCATTCGGTCCACTATATTAACCTGGGAACTACCTCCCTTCACATTTTCTTTTGGGCTAATCCCAACTGGAGCTGTAGGCTGAGGCACTAAAGGTGCAACTAGCTGTTTGGGAATTGAGGCTCTTTGAAATGAGTGTGATGGGGGAGGTGTAGCTGCTGCCTGAGTGGTAGCCTGCACCTCTTCCACTGCTCTCCTCTTAAATCTTATATTGGCTGCAACACAATCAACCTGATTGCTTGTAGTGCCCCCATGGTTGATTGCACAAAACTCACCCTCTTCATAATTCATAAGAGCAGAATCGGGTTGGGCCTAATTGCTACTCATGCTGGGTTGAGCTAGCACCTCAAAGAACTGGGAAAAAGTAGTAGCGTGATTCTCTGTATTTTGGAAGTAGTTCACCATCTCATTTGTATGCACATCCTGTTCTTGACTATACCCCATGGTCGAACAACTAGGCTGCTCTTATACAAGATTATTTTACACAGGCACCATGGCCTTAGATGATGAAGAGGGACCAGCATTGTAATTTTGAAATGGCCTGGTTGTAGTGAGCTACCCCTGACCCTGATTATAATTCTGGAAGGGTGATCTAGGGGCTTGACCCTAATTCTGATACCCTTGATTTGGTATGTTGCTTTGAGCCTGTTGCTACCTTTTAATGGCAACAAGTTCATTTATCATGGTCTGCAACATACTCTTAACCTCCTACAATTCATTTGATGGGACAGTAGCTGGTTTTCCAATGGCAGACATAGGAGCCAATGTAGGAGCAGGGGCCTGAAATGGAGGTGGTGCTTCTAGGAAAATTGGCATGTGGGGTCTAGGGGCTATTTTCCCAGCCTGTATTAAATAGTTCTCTGCTGCTATGGCTATGTCATAAGCAGCAGGCAATATATGCCCTCCCATAGACTGTATCATGACTACAATGTCACTATTTAATGCTTTCAAGTAATATAGAAAAGCATAGCTAGGAGTCGGCCTTACCAGGATGGGAATCTTCTGCCAGGTCTTTTGAAACCGCGTGTTGAAATCTTGCATATACTCGTGTGGAGCTCTCTGAATGGTCGTCAGCTGCTTAACAAGCGAGAGGTCATCGCTTTTTTTCCCAAAACAGTCAGTTAGCTAAATACCAAGCTCATTCCAGGAATGGATTGAATTCACGGGTAAGGTCCCATACTAGTCAAGAGCCTTGCCCTTAAGAGACAGAGCCAGTAATCTGACTGTGACATTCTCCTCTGTGATATTGTGAATATTGCAAAGGTTGGAAACGTTCCTGATGTGCTCAGCGACCGTAATGGGTCCCAATCCATCGAAAGAAGGTACATTATTTAGAGCTGCCCCTGGAATTGGGTCATACTATGGGAGGTTCAAGGGGCTCTCCCCACGAAATGCTGCAAATGGCAAAGCCATAGCTGGGATGGGGCACAACTGAGGCTTTGCTGTAACTGTGTCTCTTTTAACAGGTCTAGGAGGATGACTTTTTGGATAAGGATGAGTCTTCCTAAACCTTAATCTTTTAGCAAAATTAAAAGGCAGTTCAACGAACTCAAAAGGAATCCTTTTTGAAACAGACCTAGTGGTGACTTTAGGCATAGAAAAATTTAAGACACTGGTCTTAACATGGAAAATGAAGTTCTTAACATTAGAGTCGCCAGATGCTGAAGATATAAAATGGCTGCGAGAGGACCAGCATCAATCCTGAAGACTTACTGCATTATAAAACGGTGTCCCACTGGGCGTGCCAAAACTGTTGACGCTGGAGATTTCACCCAATGGCAGGAAAATAGGTTCCTGCCTTTTCCCCGCAACATGGAAACTCCTCTCTCACCTGTGGGATGACGAAGCAGGAGAGGAGAGTCTCTAGGTATGGGCGAGTTCCCTCTGATGTATCAAGTTTGTCTCAGCGAGTGCAAATACATACTGTATATATATATATATATATATATATAGCTATGTAAACTAGGGGGATGAAAAGGGAAGAAAGTGCATGAAAACAAATAGCCTACTCTAGGGAGGTGATACACCAAATAAAGGTGACCTTCTCGCACCTACTCTCAGAATCGAACAAGAACTACAGACATACACTCAGACTCAGCAGGGAAACCAGGCTACAAGAAAATGGCAGGGAGGTTCTTATGAAAGCACAGGAACAGAGACTCACCAAGATGTTGTGGAATACATACTGTAAATGACTTCCTCTATTATGTATCTCCAAAATGGAACTCTCCTCTTGTCACCTACAGACAATGGCGCCTTATGGATAACTGGCATGTTGATGCTGGAACTGTGAGAGCATTAAAGACAATGACTGGACACAGTGCAAACACTCAGACACGCACAGAAAAATCCGACCAAGAAGAGGTAAAAATAGTCTTTATAGATTCAGGTAGAAATTTTAGCAAGGCTGCGCCTTACCAAAATTGCAAAAATATTTTTACAAAATGACAAGTATCAAATATATAAGCAAAGTCCAAGAGGCTCATTTGGCGCTCTTTTTACAAATGGTTGTTCATGAAAAGAAACAAGCCGTTCAAGATATTAATGAGCCATGTGCTCTGCTTGCTTTGAAATCCACATTTTTAATGGCAAAACATGGTTTGCCCACCCATTAAATGAAAAATGAGGAAACCGGTTACATTTCTCAGCTGATGCATCCTCTTGTGGTCAATTCGAAGGAACTGTTCCACCTACTGGAGTCGCCTCTTCAAACTGGCACTGCTTGGACTTACTGTTTGCTTATTCCGTGTGCATCCTCTTGTCTTTTGTCAAATTTATCTCTATTTGGCTCGCTCGGCTTCCCAGGAATGAACTGTCGACAGGTTGCTGCATTCTGGACTCCTCGGCAATACTTAGTTCTTCCTTCGCTTTGAAAGCAAATAGCTATCTCTTTGAACACCAATGGCTATTCAGCTCCTTTAAATTTGACGGTCTCACAGCCGTCATCGGGTTCCTGCTAAAGTGTCATCGGGATCAATGCCACGTGGCATTTGGGCACTAGTCGGGCACTTTTCCACGTCAGTCGGGCACCTCCTTATTTCTTCGCGGGCATCTTATTTTGCTATTTCTCTTTGGCACCTTCGAAATGTCCCTTTTGTTTTGTTTGTTGCGCCACCCTTTGCTTTGATTAGAAGCGCGCTTGAATCATTGAAATGCTGAAGTGTCCGCCCTCCAAAGGGTCCTTTGACTTTTGACTGCCCTTTGGCTTGGGGCATACCTTTGAACCGGGCCATTGAACCAAAAAGGTTCAATGGTTCAAAGGTTCAACCAAGCGCGCCAAATTCCCGAGGCCAAGCCCGACGCTTTGAACCAAGCTGATGAACCGAACTCATTGAACCAAGCCCATTGAACCAAGAACAGAGAATGTTGAATCTGAACAACCTGCAATATAACTGGCATGAACAGCAAGGGAGGAAGGGGACCATAATTTTACCTGCAGGGAAAATTGGGTCAACAGTTACATGAAAAATTCTTGAGTTTTTTGAAACTAAAAAATTAATAACTTTATAAGTTATATTTTAACTCAACATATTAAAGATCACAAATACATTTTAACACATGGAAATTCCGGAATTCATTTTAACTTAATTTTAATGTTTAATAAACATACTCTATATATTATTTTTGATATAATACACTATTGAAACATTACATTTAATAAGTATTTATTTATTAATTAAACATAAAAATATTTTTCAATTAAAAAATAAAATTTACCTTGAATTTATCATGATTTAGTTGGTGCTTATAACATTCAATGAAAAGTGCAGATGGAAAATGTCCGTACAATGGACTACAATTAAACATATCAAATTTAAATTACATGAATGTTCTTAAAGTAATAATAAATGACAAGTGAGTGTTTCAAAAGAATATATAGTTTGAAGTAGGGGGGCGGAAACAAAGAATATACCTCAAATTATTGTTATTTATATGTCAAAAACTTCGCATATAAGTTGATTAGCTTTTGAATTTAAAAATGTTTTATCTCTTAATTATTTTATAAACAGTCATTAATTTTATTCGAGTTGACCACACTTGCATATCTATATATATACAAGCATAATCAATTTGGATAGGATTAATAATGAAAGAAAATTATTTGTAATCGAGTAAATATTTTTGTATTCTCAAGTCCTTTTTATTTATTATTTTATAGTTCAAATTTTGAATGGGATGTATGTAAGAATAAAGGCCACGTTTGAAAAATCCTGTACTATTATTGTGTCGCGTGCTTACTGTAAATTGATATAATGTAAAGGGCACTTGCGAATCTTTTTGTTAGCTAGTGTAAAAGGTCCTTTCTGCCTTCCCTCCTACGTAAGGAGGCGTTTAACATTTTCACTTGACCTCACAATTTCATTCAAGTCGAGTGTTTACTTGTCTCGGGCGGTCACATTATAGTCGGATCATAACGTGAAGATGGCGATCGTTGGAATCGCACAAAATTCTTGCATTCTTTTGGCTGGAGTGTCTGAGTCAATTTCAAGTGTAAGCCGTGATGCGAAAATATTGTTTTTGATCTTGTCAATGCCGTGTGTTCATTGCATTGGAGTCAAATTTTATTTATTCCTCCTAATTCTCACAGACAGAGAGTGGCCTTCCCTCTTCTGTGGATGCCGTGTGTTTTTAAACACAGACTTTGACGAGCCATTGAAGTCAAAAGTCTTTTCCATGAAAGACACCAACTTTCTATGTGGAAAATAAAATTATGGAGTCCCCACCAACTTACTAGAAAGAGAACGTGACATTCAAATTGAAGAGGAAATACATCTCGTCCACAAATTATTCAAATTGAAAACGAACTTATTATGACTGCGGAATCCTGTAATAGTAATATTATTGTGTTGCATGCTTTTCTTAATGGTCTGAAACCGTGTAAAACTGTCGCTTGTGAAGCGTCTTTCCTGCCTTCCCTCCTACGTAAATGTAACGTTTCCGCTTCACTCCCAATGTTTCAATGAAGATGGCGATGGTCAGGATGTGAAAGGATTCTTCACCACAATTTTTCAATCAATCTCAACGCACTCAGTTGCGACACCACTATTTTTTTTGGTAACGTAACTAATGGTATAAGGAGCATTCCCATAGTACTTGAAGAGTTCATGTCTTACGGTCAATTACAAATAAATGATATCGCAGTTCAACATAGACCGAATATATATACATAGACATATACACGAACAATATCTATATTTATTTAGTATTATAAACTTTAAATAAATTATGAACATTGCCAATTAAAAATTTATATAAATATGAAATTTTTAACTTATTTTTAATATGATTAATTGAAATATTTCAAATTTTATTCTTTCATATATTTCAAAACATGCTATATAAATATATTTATTATTTATAAATATTAGTTAAGGAAAAAATGTCATGTTTAAATAATTTAAAAATTAGTTTATTCTTTTTGTCTTTATTCTGATTCATTGGAAATTGGGTGATAGCACATTAAAAAAAAAACTTATTTTCAATAGATTTAACAAAAAAATAAAATATAAAATTGTCTGTAAATTTTTTTTTCATTTTATATTAAATAGATAAAATACATTTAATATGTTAAAAGCTTCCACTATTTATACATTATTTTAATATAAAAAATACATCCATGTTTGAAAAGATAGATAGGTTTTAGTTGGTCTTAATATAAGTTAAGATGAATGTTGAGATTCAGTAGTCACATGTCACTAAAGTATTATGAAATATTTGATGGCTCTACATGACAATTTTTTTTAAGACTGATCTTTATACTTATTCCTATTAATATATCAACGAAAAAATATTAAAAATTGTCATCATAACAAATAAGATATACATTTGTATTCTCTATCTGAGACTATTGTAGAGTAACAATATCATATTAGTGAAATGACAACTTCACTACCATATCTTGAGAGTCGAGACCATTCTATTGCCATATCTTGATAAAGGGATTACTTATGGTTTTACTAATAAAGATTGTTGTTACTTACCTTGTTGATGTTCGAGAGTGTGTTTTGACAAATTCAAAAACTAATATAAGTTCAAGAAAAAATGGTGTAGATCAGAAATCCAAGAGAGATTAGTCAATTGTTAGTGAATGAATCAAAAACAAATATAAGACATAACTTCTCAAGCATAATCCCTAGATTGAGTTATAGAGTAATCAAACAAGAAATATAAATTGAAAAAATAAAACGACAATTACTTTTATCTTCCTTGAAGATATGTTTGAGAATTGGCTTGAAGAAATTGAGCTCGGCTTGTAGAATTATGCGTCTTTGACGATATTGATTCCATGTTTGGACAATATTTTACATTGTCTACACTTGATTTGTCTTTGGCTTGGCATGATAGAGTGATGAAACTTCTTGTATAATTTAACATAGTTTCTTTGCATGAAGAAGCTTTCTTCAATTGGAGGAATAACCTCTAATTTATAGACTTTTGAAATGAATGTCAACCATCCATCTTGATTTAAGATCAAAGAGTTGAGAATAAATGGTCATTTTTAATTCACAATTAAAATTTTCAATTAAAAATTAGAGTAAAGGGCATGCAGGACCTACAAATGAATATAAAATTAATTTGGGAGGAAGATATAATATAAAATTACTAAGTGGGATTGAATAAAATATAAGATGGATTATTAAATTCAAAGTATGAGAAAGATAATAATATAGAATTTTATTAATGGGGGATAGAAGGAGCCTAGAACATCTTTGAAAGTTGAAAGGAGAATGGAGTGAAAGATGACATCATGAGGTGAGGATAATTTTATTTTTGGATTTATAAAAATTGCAAATATTCAAAATCTATTGAATTTATGATTAAAGGAGGATTAATTAATTAATTTAGATTAATTAACTTAAAAAATATGTGAATAGTAAACCATGAATAGTGATGAGAAATAGTAATGACGAATTAGAATTAAATAAAACTATGGATGATTAGAGATAATTATGGATGATTAAAATCAACACAAAGTGTCTAATTTTAAGTGTCTACATTTTTCCTCTTTGAGAAGTTGTTACAAGACACAGAGGAAATAACATATTTTCAAATAATAAAAAAGTTGTTAAGAAAATATGTGAAAATTTAGAATAAATGATAGGTGACCTACAATGCCCCTTCGAGAGGGCATGTAGGATGTGGATGGGATCTCGAAAAAAGAGAGGAAGAAGCTAGAAGGGAAGAAGAGATTAACCCATGGATAAAATTAATCCACTTGAGCTAATACTTGCATGCTTTGATTTTTAATATTTGAAAATAATAGAATTGAATTGGCCCTAAGGCATGGGGAAGTGGGAAGGATGTATCCCCAAAAAAAACACACATTTTAAATTGCCCCAAACATGGCAAAATCTGTGGGCTTGGAATTAGAAGAAAGATTGAATAAGTGAATTGGCCTCAAAGAGGGCAATCTTGGTTGATCACAATAATGTGCCCCAATAGGGCATATGTGAGCATTGATTTGAAATGATTTGCCCTAGTAAGGTAGATTTGATCATTGATTGGTCTAAATGATTTGCCCTAGTAGGGAAAATTTTTAATTTAAAAAATGTTGATCACGTAATTAATCGATTGGGTGGCAAGCATAGCTTAAGGGTGTAACTTGTTACACATATTAATGATGAGTAGATGAAAATGTAGGTGTGATGGTATACTAAAATTTCAAACAATGAAAAAGCCATAAAAAAATTAGGTACAAAAGAATGCTCAATTGTAATGAAAGAGATGATAAATAAGAATGATTAAAAAATGATGTGATGGGATTAGAAGAATATGTATGTTAATAATAATAATGAAATAAGGGTGTTTGAACTGACCTCAAAAAGCATTTGGTACTGAATTTTGCCTACATAACTCATAAGGACCTTAGGTCGATGCAGTTCTCCCATAAATCAAGAAAAATAGAATGAAGAAAATGATAATGACTTTTGTATACACTTGATATGTATCATAAGTAGCATATAATTTAGCCACATGGTTCAGAGATTGTGTTGTAGGTAGTAAACAAGGATATCCTTTGATGTGACATTGTTGATGAGACTTCTAACACTTGATTTTTGATATAGCACCAAATAGTATGCACCATGATATAAAATGCCATGATGACAAAACTATAATGAGCATAAATACTTACCCCCAATCCAATAGATAATTGACAATAACACACCAATGATAAAAAATCATGATGATAATGCTGAAAAATTCTAATGGATTCAATTAAGTACAATTGCATGACAAGAATCACCATGATGATGACCCTGTTGGCACAATGGACAGATTTGAGGCAATAAAAAAAAAAAAAAAAATAAGCAAACACACACATACAAACTTAAAAATAAAATCAACAAAAAACATCTTTTTGTTTAACCAAGTCCAAATCCACATGTGAATACTCAATGAGAATGTTAAATGGATGGTTCCCCAAAACAAGGATACATGCAAGGTAAGGACACATCTCTAGTGGCTGAAAATAATTGGAACCAATAATGAGGCTGACTCAGTAGGGTAGATTTGGGAAGGACACATCCCAACAATGGTTTATGACCTAAACAAATTGGATTAATAATTATGATTGGATTTAGAAAAAGACAAATCTTTTTCAAATTTTGTGGCTTTATGTCTTTTTTGAATATTGTAAACCTAATTTGATTTTTAGGATATTTGAATGTTTTTGGATCTTTGGCATCTCAACTCAATAGAGGATTATGAGATGCATAATATTTTAACTCACAAAATAACAAGAATGTGACTTACGTTACTTGAAAAACAATGAGAGCATGGCTTAAATTGTTTAAAAAATGGTGAGAGTATGGGAAAAGAGGTGATCGAGCTGACCTCAGAAATTGAACACTGCCTACATAGTCCAAATGGACCTTAGGTTAATGTAGTTCAACTCATAGGGTTCAAAATATGAATCAATAGCCTAAAATAGCTTGTAAGAGGGTAAGATTCTGGATAAAACAAGCTTGTAAAATGATGAGAGCATTAGATAATAGTTACTCACAAAATGAAAAGAACATGGGAAAGGGGTGATCGAATTGACCTCGGAAACTAAGTGTTGTCTACATAGTTCAAATGGATCTTAGATCAATGTAATTTCACCCATAGGGTTCAAACTACAAATTAATATCCTAAAATAGCTTACAAAAGGGCAAGGGCATGGAAAGAAACAAACTCACAAAATGACAAGAATGTTAGATAATGGTTTCTTACAAAATCGAAAGAGCATGGAAAAAAGATGACCGAGCTGACTTCAAAAATTGAGTGTTGCCTACATAGTCCAAATGGACCTCAAGTCAATGTAGTTCCACCCATAGAGTTTGAACTATGAATCAATAATAGGGTGGAAAATAGGAATGACATAAAATAAAACAAATGGAATAGAATTTGGCAAGAGATAAATAATAATGGATAACAATGAGGGAAAAGACTAGGAGTCTCTAAGGAGTATGTCACCTAAGAACCAAATATGTCCAATAATCAAAGTGGTCATGCTGGTAATAGGCCAAAATGTTTGCCAAATAAGTCTCAATATACCTTCCACTTTCATAACAAGGTCAAGATGGGAAGACTAATGGTCATAATAAGATGGGTTGGGTTGAATAGGATTAAGTAGCCAAAATAGTTTGAAATGGTAATGGAATGGCAATGGCCAAAATGGTTTGAACATAATGGTCTACAATGTAGATAGGGTTGCCCCCAAATGTCAAAGTACTTGTAGACAATAAATTATTTACACATGATGTCAGGAACCTAGTTTTCATCATGGTACATGTCTAAGGTGACATAGGCATAGTTTTCATCATTGGACGAATTATTTCTCTTTCTCTTTTGATTTCTCAAAAAAAAATTATATTGTTTTAGCATCTCAACTCAATGAAGGATTACAAGATGCATAATTTAAACCTTTTGTTTTATAACCAATACCTATTTGGAATAACAGTTCTGTTTAAATCCTACTATCAATGTGAATTATATTGTTACTTTTGTGATCTTTATTGGTTGTTGATTCTGCTTCTTCCAAACCTCTAGATAAGATTTCTTCGAAGCCTCTAGAAAAAAGAGTGCTAGCAAGAGGGGTAAATAAGGTTCAACATGAGATAAATGATCTGATGAGATAATATAAAATAGGACTTTAATAACTAATAGGATTAGAATGGAATGTGTGTAATGGTTGGAGGACAAATGAATATTAATATTTTTAGTCACACAATGTTGCTGATTCTAGATTTGACTTGTATTTGGTTATGGCAAGGCCAATATTAACTTCAATAATATCTTTATCAAGCAACGCATAACTGATTTACTCATTTATTAGCACCTCAAAGAGGTGTTCACAAACAAATTCTTCTTGATTTTTCTAATCTGAATTATCCAATAGCGGCTTGAATAAGGTTTCCCTAAGGGATGTTGATAAATCATGTGGATTATCCCTTATAACCTTAATCAAGGTTTCACTAAAGGCTTTTGAATTTTGATTTTGATTATCTAGTGCCTCAAACAAGGTTTCACTAGATGATGTTGAGTTTAGACTTTTATTGTCCCCTGACACTTTAAACAAGGTTTGACTAGGAGATTATTATTTTGCCTTAATGTTGTCTTAGAAATTCTACCATTGAAAATTTTCCACAGAATAAGTTCAACAATGTGTGATTCTATCGGTCCCAATCGATGTTTTTGGGATGTGGAATGTCAATATAATGGATAGGTTAATTAATGGTAAAGGCATGTGTAATGTCAATGGAAGGGAAAAAGTCAACATAATCTTTGTAGAGGCTACTAAGAGAACCCACATCGATGTCTAAGGGAACATCCCTAAAAATTGTAGAAGAATCACTGACATCTTCAAACTGATCTTCTAATATTGTTGGTGTTGAGATCAATGCTAATGTTGAAGTTTATATTGAAAGTGATTGTGAATTCAATGTTAAGACTGACATTGATTTTGATTCTAATGTTAAATCTAATATTAGTTCCAAAATGGAACCATATTCTATACTGATTCTAAAATAGAACTTGATTTTGATGTAAATGTAGCTACAAAAAGGGGTTATTGAATTGTGTTATCCACAAGTACTTTGTTCACATTTTGCTTAGAAATAAAGGTTTTGGAATGAAGAAATGTTTATAAATTGGGAATATTTGTTAATGGATGAATAAAGGGCTCTCACTCAACAATAATATATTCTTCAAATATGGGCTCATCAAAGATGGGCCTTGTATCAAATAGAGGCTCTTCATCAAATACATGTGGATCATCAATAGTTTGGATTGGATCAAAGATGGGTGATTAAATAAAAATTTCATTAATGGTTTGATTATCTTGATCTTGCTTAGAAGTGGACATATCTGATCATGATTGGGAAGGAGATCATGACATACTCCGATCAAGTAGCTATCAAACTTGGACAATCTTGGATTTTTAATAGATACTAGCCCTTGGAGGGGCAATGGCATAATAAGTCTAAATTGTTAGATTTGTTGTAATGACTATGTAATCCTATAATATTATTTTAATAGTTTGAAATTATGTGGAAGACACATATGAATCTTGGTGTTAGTGTGCATTCAGCATAGGTCTTTTCTACCTTCCCTTTTACATAATAAGGTGTTTAACATTTTCACTTGACTCTCACAATATCATTCAAGTAAAGAATATTGTTTTATGTTTACTTATCACATGCAATCCATAGTGAGAGTTGCACAAAATTCTCATGTAAAATGACTCATATATAGCGATTGTGGGAGTTGCATAAAATTCTTATAGGATTGTTGGCCACAATTTTTCTTGGCATTCTTTTTTAATTGTATCTCAGAGTGAATGACAAGTCCCTTTCATCAATTATTTCCTTTTAAAAAAATTTAATGGTCAATAAGTTTTTATAAATTAATGCCATATATTCCTACTGTCAAAGTGGATTTTTATACCTTCTAACACGACACTTCACATGGGTTGGTGGTAAAGAGTCAAGACTCTTATGCCCCATTTACTAGTTATTTATTTCACAAATTGTTGAGTTATGGAGTTAAAAGCTTCACTAATGAGCTAATGTGGAGGTTGATGGCTTACACAGTAATCGGCATCGGTCAGAACCAACCGACATTAGTTAGGGGTCAACCAGCATCGGTCATCTTCAGACTGACACCGAGTTTTGTGCGTTTCCAAAATTATTATTTTAAGAACATATTTGAGCCTTTGATTTAAGAGGTGGATCTAAGGGTGGTGAATGCATGGCTCATGAACCCTAGTGTTGTAGTATACTATATAGTAGGGTTAGATCCTCATAGCATGTATAATTTAGTAATTGAGTTGATTGTAATTGATTGAGAGAAAGAGAGAAAACTCTTGAGGGAGAATTACTGTACATCTGCGAGGTGTGAGGAGAGAGATATTTCTTCATTGTATTTCCTTCTGGAAGAGTTTAATATAGATTGGTTGTTTCTTGTATCTCCTATTATTTGTTGTTTCTGATTTTTAGTTACTTATTACTTCTGGGTTCAATTCCATGTTTAGTTTCTTATACAAAAGTAATCAATTGTACTCTAAGATCCTAATAATTGGTATCAAAGCGTGTTAGTGTTTGTTGATTACAGAATTCACTCACAGGGGTTTCTAATTGAGTGGAAGCAAAGCAATGGTAGAAGAAAGTAAACTAAGAATGGAGAAATTCAATGGCAAGAATTATCAATTATGGAGGATGCAGATTGAAGATTATCTGTATCAAAAAGATCCGTATTTACCATTGGGTGGGGTTTTAAGGAAGCCCATAGATATGGAAGATGAAGAATGGAATGTTCTTGATAGAAAGGCTCTTGGATATTTAAGGATGAGCCTGATAGCCTCTATGTTTTCCAACTTATCAAAGGCAAAGACAATGGTAGAGTTAACGGATACTTTGGCAAATTTAAATGAAAAACCCTTAGCTTTGAATAAGGTATATCTTATGAAGCAATTATTTAATTTGCAAATGCAAGAAGGTAGATCTGTATCTAGTCATCTTAATGATTTCCATACAATAGTAAATTAGTTAAATTTAGTCAAAATAGTTTTTGATGATGAAATTAAGGCTCTCTTAACCTTATGCTCTTTACCTGAAAGTTGGCATAGTTTGGTAATGGCAGTTAGTAATACTGTATCTACTTCAAATATCTTAAAAGTTGATGATGTTGTTAGTGTAATCTTGAATGAAGAAATTCATAGGAAAAGCACATGGAAAACATCAGGTAATGCTTTAAGTGTTGAAAGTAGGGGAAGGAAAAGAGAGAAGAGCAAGCAAGGGAAATCAAGGTCAAAGATGGGAAGTAGATCCAAATCTAGAAATGGATGAATAACCTACTGGAATTGTGGAAAGAAAGGGCATGCAAAGAAATATTGTTGGTTGAAGGATAACAAAGAAAATCAGCATGAAGGTAATAAAGAAGTAAAAGTTGCAGGTATTGTTGCACAGGATGCTCTTATATTTTCTTTGGATAATAAAGTAGAATCATGGGTTTTAGATTCTGGTGCCTCTTTCCATGCAACCCCAAATAGAGAATTTTTCAATGATTATGTCCATGGAGATTTTGGAAAAGTTTATTTAGGGGATTATGAGCCTTGTAAAATTGTTGGCAAAGGAAAAGTGCAACTGAAATTACAGAATTTCAACACATGGGTGTTGAAGGATGTAATGCATGTACCCATCCTGAAGAGGAATCTAATTTTTTTAGGAAAGTTGGGTGATGAGGGTTGCACAGTAACTCTCATAGCTGAATCTTGGAAAGTTTCAAAGGGTGCACTTGTATTAGCAAAATGTAAGAGAGTAGGTACACTTTATCTATCTACTCGTATTACTAATTATTCTTCTTCTATTTTATCTACTTCAAATGTAGATGCAAATTTGTGGCACTGTAGGCTTGGTCACATGAGTGAGAAGGGAATGAATGTTCTTAAGTCAAAAGAGAAGCTTTTAGATTTGAAAAGCATAGATCTAGATTTCTGTGAGCATTGTATTTTTGGGAAACAAAAGAAAGTGAGGTTTCTCAAAACTGGGTCAACAAAAAAGAAGCACAAGTTGGAGCTTGTTCACACAGACGTGTGGGGACTAGCTCAGGTAGCTTCTATTGGAGGATCACAGTATCATGTTTCTTTCATTGATGATGCTACAAGAAAGGTATGGGTTTATTGCATAAAGAGGAAGTCTAATGTTTTTGACACATTTAAGAAATGAAAAGCTTTGGTTGAGAATGAAACAGGTTTGAGATTAAAGTGCTTTATATCTGACAATGGTGGTGAGTACTGCAGCAATAAATTCAATAGTTACTATTCTATGAGTGGAATACATAGGGAAAGGATGGTTCCAAGGACACCTCAGCAAAATGGAGTTGCTGAAAGGATGAATAGAACAATAATGGAGCGTGCACAAAGTATGAGGTTGCATGCTGGTTTGCCCTTATAGTTTTGGGCAAAAGCTGTAGATACTGTGGTTTACCTGATTAATAGATGACCTTCTACTGCACTAGATGGTGGAATTCTAGAAGAGGCTTGGACAGGTAAAAAGGTAGATCTTTCATTTCTCAGATTTTTTGGTTCTAAAGCTTTTGTGCACACTGATAAAGAAAATAGAAAGAAGCTAGATGCTAAATCTATGTGGTGCACTTTCATTGGTTATGGTTTTAGAGATTTTAGATTTTGGTTGTGAAATTTAGAAACTAACAAAATTATTAGAAGTTGTGATGTAGTTTTTAATGAGAAGGTGATGTACAGTGATCAGCTTAAGAGGCTGAATAATTTTGAGCAGGGCAATCTTGATTTAGAAGAGGTTATGATCTAAAATGAGCTCACGGGTAAAAATCATCACTCACAAAAAAACATAGAGACTGACATTGGTCAGGTGGAAATTGGCATCGATCAGGAGGAATTGACATCAGTCAGGTGCAGACCGGCCTTGATCAGAGATGACCAGGATCAGTCACTATCAGAAGGAAATTTGGGCAGACAACAAGCTATAAATGAGTCTCAAACACCCATAAAGACGTCTGAAAGGGTAAGTAAACCTCCACTTCATTATTCCCCTTATTTATACTACTTGTTGCTCACTGATGGTGGAGAACCAGAAAGTTTTTATGAGGCAATGCAGGTAGAATCCAGAAAATAGTGGGAGCATGGCATGAATGAGGAAATTGATTCCTTGGAAGAGAACCATACATGGGATTTGGTTGAGTTGCCAGTCAGAAAGAAAGCACTAAAAAATAAATGGGTATACAGGTTAAAGGAAGGAGAGAATGGACAAATGAGACATAAGGCCAGGTTGGTAGTAAAGGGATTTGTACAGAAACCAAATATTGATTTTGGTGAAATTTTTTCTCCTATAGTAAAGATGACTTCTATTCAGACTATATTGTCTTTAGTTGCTATTGAGGATTTGCATCTTGAGTAGCTTGATGTTAAGACAACATTTCTTCATGGAGATTTAGATGAAGAGATATATAGGGATCAGTCGAAAGGTTTTGAGGTCAAAGGTAAGGAGAAACTTGTGTGCAGGTTGAAGAAAAGCTTATATGGTCTTAAGCAAGCTCCAAGACAATGGTATTTGAGGTTTGAAAAGTTTATGACAGAGCATGGCTTTAGTAAATGTTAATCTGACCATTGTGTTTATTTTAATAGATTAGATAATGGTAGTTATATTATCTTGTTATTATATGTAGATGATATGCTTGTTGCAGGTTCACACATATAGGAAATTACTAAGCTTAAGGTAAAATTAGCTCACACATTTGCCATGAAGGATTTAAGAGCAGAAAAAAAATCCTTAGCATGAGTATTAAGAGAGATAGGAAAAATCATAGTTTGATTTTTACTCAAGAGGATTATGTGAATAAGGTGTTGGAGAGGTTCAATATGCAGGATGCAAAAATGGTAAGCACACATATGGCTAGACACTTTAAGTTGAGCAAAGAATAATATCCTAAATCACATGATGAGGTTGAGTACATGAGTAGAGTTCCATATGTTTCACCAGTTGGGAGCTTGATGTATGCAATGGTATGTACTAGACTAGATATTGCCCAAGCAGTGGGAGTTGTCAGCAAGTTTATGGCCAATCTAGGAAAGGAACACTGGAAAGTAGTTCAGTGGATTCTCAGATATCTGAGAGGGACCAACAGTAGGCATTTATGTTATGGAGGGTCAAACACTTCTCTACATGGCTATGTAGATTTGGATATGGTAGGTGACTTGGATGGTATGAGAAGCACCACAAGATATGTGTTCACTGTTGGTGGAACGACGGTTAGCTGGATTTCAAAGTTTCAGAAGGTTGTTGCCTTGTCTACTACAGAGGCAGAATACATTGCAGTCATAGAGGCTAGCAAGGAAATGATTTGGATGACTCAGTTCATGGAAGAGTTGGGAAAGGAGCAAGAGAGTTGCAAATTTTACAGTGATAGTCAAAGTGCAATTCATTTGGCAAAGAATTCAGCCTTTCATTTAAGAACCAAACATAACAGCTTAGGTACCACTTCATTAGATAGGTATTGGAGGATGGATAGTTGAAGCTGGAAAAGATCCAAATGGATAAGAACCCTGCTGATATGTTAACAAAGCTAGTAACAAAGGAGAATCTGAATCTTCATTCAACTTTTGTTGGTCTTCAAAATTGAACTTGAAGAGGGAAAAACAAGCCAGAGATGTTTAGAGGATGTTGCTTTATAGGTACAGGTGCAGCTGTTTATCTCCAAGTGGGAGATTGTTGAGTTGTGGAGCTAAAAGCTTCACTAATGAGCTAATGTGGAGGTTGCTAGGCTTACACATTAATTGGCATCAGTCAGAACCAACTGACATCGATTAGGGGTCGATCGGCATCAGTCATCTTCAGACTGACACTGACTTCTGTGCATTTCCAGAATTATTATTTTTAGGAGAATAGATTTGAGCCTTTGATTTAAGAGGTGGATCTAAGAGTGGAAAATGCATGGCTCATGAACCCTAGTGTTGTAGTATACTATATAGTAGGGTTAGATCCTCATAGCATGTACAATTCAATAATTGAGTTTATTGTAATTGATTGAGAGAGAGAGAGAACTCTTGAGGGAGAATTACTATACATCTGTGAGGTGTGAGGAGAGAGAGATTTCTTCATTGTATTTCCTTCTGAAAGAGTTTAATACAGATTAGTTGTTTCTTGTATCTCTTATTATTTGTTGTTTCTGATTTCTAGTTACTTATTATTTTTGGTTTCAATTCTATGTTTAGTTGCTTATACAAAAGTAATCAATTGTACTCTAAGATCCTAACACAAACCACATCCACTCATTCTAAAATATCATGCACTTTCATATTTAGTTTGACTCTGAATATGACTCGGCCTTATCTAATCAACCACGCAATAGTGAGAGTCATACAAAATTCTTGATGTTGTTGATGTTCTTTTGTCTGCAATGTCTTACTCTCAATTAGTTTATATAAATTAGTGTCGTGCAAAAGGGTCTTGGGTCAAAATGGATTTCCATGAGGTGAAGGAATGTTCATGCCTTCCCTCCTACACAATGAGATCTTTAACATTTTCACTTGACTCATAATTCATTATTTGAAACATAATAAGTCAATATGGTGATGGTCAGAGTATCGAAGAATTCTTGTCCACAATTTTTTGGTATTTTTTTATTGTAACTTATTTTCTGAAATTTTATAAATCAAATTATGAATTCCATTGGATATATTGGTTGTTATGATCCTGTGATATTTTATTCCAATCGTCCCAAAAAATAGGTTTGTATGGAAGTGGTTTTATCTAAATATTTCAAAGAATTTGTTGAGATTCAATTGTGTGGTTCTCATCACTCTCAACGAGTCCTCTATTAACTTATCCAACATGTGTTTCTATTTTCAATCCATGGACCACAATATAAAATATTTCCTACTTTATTTACCTTAGAACATGCTAGCTCCCCAATCCACTTATAATAACCCTGAGAGCACTCAAGAGGATGGGTGAAAAACTGTTGGTAGATTAAAAAATAGTAATAAGGGTGTAGCTCATTGAAAACCTATGAATAATAACAAACCATCTTCTAGTTCTGTGCTTTAGGTTCCTTTACATATGGCTCAACCTACTAGGGAGTTGCCACATGTTACTAAACTTGAAAAGGAGTGTGACAATATTGAGGTCAAAATGATAAAGCCTCAATTCTACAGGAGACTAATATTCTAGATAGTTCTCATGTTTCTTTAAAATTATCTCCTAATAGATTTTCTCTCCCTCCACATCTTTTTTCCCATTCAAGTGCAATTAAGGACTCACATAATCCCTCTCGAGAATCTCCAACTCACTCTCATAGTACCCCTATTCATAAATATATGGAGGAGGAGGAGGAGTATTTAACAAATTTGGAAGCTAGATGGATTGCTCATCATAAGGAATTATTCCTTTCCAACAAAGAGTAATTATTAAAAACTTGATATGAAGTGTTCAAGGGGATTGATTCTAAGGATATGTCTCTTAACATTCGTAATCTATCATTTGTTATGCATGGAATGTTTGGGGTCTTAAATACTTAGCTTGTAAATACATGGTGAGAGATTTTAGGAATGATTTTGTAGATATGAGCATTCTCTACCTACAAGAGGTTAAGGTGGCAATTTTCCTTCTTTACACTATCATTAAATTGATATGGCCTAATAGCTTAGTTCTCAAAATACATGACCCAAGTCCTGGTGGCCTTACAAAATTTGTTTCTCTTAAATGACAGCCACATTTTTTGGACTATGAATATGACCCTTCACATCATGTCATATGGGTCATTCTCAACATTTATAACCATTATTTTGGTATCATCAATGTCTATGCCTCAAATGACACCCATAAAAGATTGGATCTTTAGCAGTGGGTTTCTAATGAACATCCAAATGCCCATCGGGTGATTTGTAGTGACTTTAATATGGCAGAATAACTTGCTGACAAGATTGGTCATCTATCAATGTGATGTTCAAATAGTGAAATCAAAGCTTGATTTTTCATGTGGAATAAATATGGGTTTCATAACCCCAACATTGGTCATCATCCCACATCTAAATTTTGGTACACTTGGACCAATCTTTAAAGCTGATTTGATCATGTGCCCAAATAACTTGATAGGACTATGTTATCCACATAACCATACTTTTACTTCCAAATAACCTTTTTTTTTTGTTGAAGCCTTACTAGATTTTATCCTTTATGACCATTATCTCATCCACTTTTGCATCACTTGGGAGTTCAGAAGGCCCAAAATCTAAAAAAACATCTTTTTATAAATATGGCTCTATTAGACCATGGTCTTATGGTGGCCCACATTCAATGGGTTTTAAACCTTGTCCCCAAGCCACTCAACATCTAGGTGGGATTCAATGGTGGGAAGATGCACTCAATCAGATAGCTAATTTTCTTCAAATCTATGGCTATCAATTGGCCAATATATGATAAAACTCCTACTCTTCCACCTCTTCGTAGCTAATCCATGTGGTGTTAGAAATCAAACAAAACCCTTTTAGTGAATCCTTGTAGTTGTAAGTGGTCAAATTGAGTCAAAAAATCCAAATCAAAGACATGTGTAATGCTTGAGGGGCTCACATTCGATTGCTTATGCATTAGCTAAAGTGAAAGATAAAGTATCCAAATATATTTTCCAAAAACTCCTCCCATCAAATTAAAGCGACTCAATATGATGGTCAATGCCTCACTGAAGTGATCGACATGGTTAAATCATTTACTAGACAATATCAAAAAGTGTTCATAGCTTAGAATCCTTCTTTAGAGTGATAACAAGCTCTTGACAATGTCTTTAATTTATTCCTTGTAAATTCACTTCTACTCAATGGGTTTCCTATGATAGGTAACTCTCCATTAAAGATTTTTATGAGGCAATTATGCAAATGGATAATGAAAAAGATCTTGCTTGGGATAGATTTACTTAAGAATTTTATAAAAAAATGAGGTACATTGTTGGGCCAAACTTGTATCAAGACTATCTTGAAGATTTCCATACATATTATTTGGGTTCTAGTATCAATAAAAGGCACATCAAATTCATCTTGAAGTCATCTGACCATGAGTTAACATACAATGATATTCCCATCACTTTGATTAATGTCTCTTATAACATTATTGACAAAGCTTTAAGACTTTAGATTCACCACCTTTTTTCTTTGATTATTCAACCCAAGTATACTAGGTTCATTCATGATAGGTATATCGTAGATAATTTTAGTGTTGTGTGGGAGGGCATAAAATGGGCTTGTTGTTCTAATCAAAATGCCTTGTTAATTAAGATTGACTTTGAAAAACCCTAATGATCATATATAGTGGCCTTTCGTTTTGGATATGTTATAAGCTTTAAAATTTGGCCCAATTTTCTTGCAATTATTTTGAATGTTTTTTATTGATGCCTTTGTCTTTCTTTTCATTAATGGAGTTAGTTCTAAGTAGTTTTGTCTTTTTAGATCCATTAAGCAAGGTTTCCCACTGGCACTTGCTCTTTATTTTCTTACTGATGAAGGTTTTGATTATCTGCTTGCAAATGCATAATATCAAGGGCTCATATGTGACATTTCCTTTCCTATTGAGGATCATTTACAACTTTTCAATGGTAATTTTTTGGATGACTCCTTTCTCACTCTCATTGAGGATAAATTTAGTATTGACAATGTCATGCTCTATCTTGATATTTTTTTGTCGTGCTTTTGAGTCTTCCATTTAATGGCATAAAACCCAGTGTCACAGATGTTGGGTGAATATTTTGTCGGCTAGCTAACTGGTGACCAAAATAGTTCCTATCACCACAATTTTTGATGACTCCACTGGGGACACAGTAATTTTGTGCAATTTGGAACCTCAAGTTTCATATTCAAATGTCACATGTGTCTTACCCATAATCATTATAACCCTTATCCATTATAGAGTCTAGTGACTCCCATCTGGGTCTTACCCATTATTCTTATAGCCTTACCATTTTCATCCATCTCAATTATATTATTTGGTCTACAAAACTAGAGCTGCTGGGAAAGAAAGTGCAGCTTGAAGCCTCAAGCTTTAAGCTGAGGTAGGGCCAATTTCTTTTCTATTTTTGTCTTATAATCTGATAACTCCACTCAGATGTGTTATCCTTATTTTTCATAATCCAATCATGGCAGTTCGAGGCCCCTAGGGTAACTCATTTGGCCCACTTAATCTAAATCCACCCCTGCATGAGCTACCACTCAGTTTAATAAAGAATTTCCCCAAATTCTTTGGTGATGGGAGAGTTCACCCTGATGAACACATTACAACTTTCAGCATAGCTTGTGGTGCGATAGGGGTGGAATTTAAAGATATGGCAGTCAGGCTTTTTGTGGAGACACTACAAGGTGCTGCTACAAACTGGTTTTACCATCTACAAACTGGATTAGTGACTGGCTGGGACACTATCAAAGCTAAATTTGAAGCCAGGTTTAGGCCAACATAGGATGCACATGCTCTGCTAGCCCAGCTCATGCAGATGAAGGAGCCCCATGAGCCTGTGAGGGATTTCATTGCAAGGTTTGACACGCTGAGGAATTAGATTCCTATCATTGCTCAGCCAACACCTAAAAACCTAAAGTGCTTCTTCATCAACTCACAACTGCCTAAAGTGAGTTTTTTGCTAAGGTGTGATGGCCAGATAGACCTTGCTGAAGCTCAGGACTTGGCCACTGAGTTAGAAGATGACCTTATCTTTTCTGGAAAGATAAGAAGGGATTCAAATAGAGGCACATCTTCCTCACCTTCTAATAACTCACCTGCAGCCACCACTAGTCTAATGGTGCAGAAGCTAGCAAATGAAGTGCTGGCCCTCAGAAGATAAATGGCACAAGGGATGTCATCTAACCCTTCATATAGAGATGTACCAAGGAGGACATTCCCTGATCAGGCACATCAAGGGCAACCCAATCATCTTCCTCCCCCATAGAGGAACCTAGCCATTGAAGCACCTCCAGCCAACTCAGCAATTGGGTATTTGGAAATAGAGCATGATTTCTCTTTCCAACTTGAGTTTAATCAAGAAAATGATGTTGGTCTCTTCACGGAGGATCAATAAGAGTCATCTAGTGACTCCATCATCAGTTTCTTGGATTACCAGGATGAACCCAGAAGTAAAGGTAGAGCATCTGAGGGATCATATGCTATGATTACCTAGTCCCAGAATTAGTCAGCTCAACAAGCTGATAAAGGAGAAATAGAGGAGCAACCTCAGCCTACAATTTTGATAGCTAAGTGTGGGACCACTCTTCCTATCCAACCAAAGGACCCAGTGATCACTGAGAAAGTAAGTATCCCAAACATCTCTGCACCTTCTACTTCAAAATCATAGATCAGTCCTCCCACCCCTCCCATAAACCAAAAAGAACTCCCATCCCCTATGCCTAATCCAACCCAACCATTTGACATAATTAATCATGTCAAATGTGTCAAGACCCAAATGATGGCCCTTGTAGCCCAAATTTTGTTTGAATATTTAGGCAAGGATGAAATAGCAGAAGAATCAGTGGAGTGCAGCATAAGTGCAGAAGAACCCTCCCCTCCAAATGAAGAAGAATTTGAGATATCTGAGGGGGACAATCAAGACATGTGCTGGGTTGAGTTATCAGAGTAGCAAATTATGGTACTAGACCATGCTGCTTCCCATCAAAATCAAGAAAAGGAATTCTTTGCCAGGAGAGCAAAGATTCATGGTTTTTGGACCAAAAGTCAAGTCCCGCCAAGGAGCAGCAAGAGAAGATAACCAAGAGGAAGACACAAGAGATTGAATTCCTAGTGGAGAGTTCCATTTGCCCATCACTATTTATGGGGACAAAATGGTTTCCTACTAGTTTATCAGGATGGGACACCATTTTCACTGTCTCACAGTGGGTAGCATCTGAAGAGCTTCAAATCTTGAGGCATCAGATAAGATCATCTGTACATATGTATATTTGTATAGTCTTTAGTTCTATTTTGTGCTTTTTGTTTTCATTTTTTGGAACCTTTCTTTTTGGGTAGAATGACTCTTTAGCCCAATGGCATGCTTTTAAGGCACTAGAGATTCTGGATTCTACTCCCTTCAATCAATTTTTGCAACTGAAGGTAGTTCCCCAATTGGAGCCAGCTGTTGTCCCCAAAAAATGCCACTCATTTTTGGGACAACCTACAGACCAAAATTTCTCTCTTCCCTTCTCAAAATTTGTTCTGAGCTTTCAAATTCCTCATTTTTAAGCATTTTTTTTAAAGGGGATTCATAGGTTCAATAGGTTAAAAATCTTCTGCAGGCAAGTTCAGTCAAAAGAACAAGCTTCTAAAACTCAGTCATTTCCAGGATTGGTTCAGTGCCTCAGTTCAATCAAAAGGATTTCAATCGGTAAATGATAAAGGACTTAGGCTCTAACCATTGAACTTTGAACCATCTTGGTTCAAAGGTTCAATGGGTTCAATGACCAAGTTGGTTCAATGCGCTTGGTGCAAAAGAACAAAGGACTTTGCCAAATAACGAAGAATGAACCGTTGAACCGTTGAACCAAAGTTAGTTCAATCGGTTGGTTCAGTTGAAAGGTTTAAGGGGCTTCAACGGATGAACCATTGAACCATTGAACCAAAAGGTTCAATGGGTTCAAGGTTCAAAGGTTCAACCAAAGCTTAGAAAGGAAAAGGAAGTAGTGTTTGAGCGAGACACAGAATAAGCCAATGAACCGATTGAACTTTGAACTAAAAGAGTTCAAAGTTCAATGGTTCATGGGTTCAAAAGCTCAAAAGCAGCCTCAATCAAAGGAAAATTAGCAAACAGGTGGTTCAATGAATGGTTCAACCAAGGAGCATGAAAGTGATTGAACTAGGAAGTGATAAAATAAAAAGACAGAATGAACCAATGAATCGATAAACTTTCAGTGGTTCAATGGGCTCAAAAGTTCAACATGGTTCAAGCAATAGTCAACCAATGATGTCCCCGCAGACATCAAATTTAAGGTAAGGGAATATCTATTGAAATTCAAATAAAGCACATAACTCAAAGGTAGAACCAAGCGACTGGCTAAAAAGATAGCCTGATAGCTCAAATTATAGAAGGAAGAGACAAATCTGGAGAAGCTCGATTGAAGAAAAAAGCCAACAGAAAAGTGCCCAATGGAAAAAGACAAAGTGCAGCAAATGTGACAAGTGTTTGCATCTGTGTTCCCATTTTGAGTTGCTCAGGCAAAAGGTGTCGTGGACTCCATTTTTCATGAGTTTTTAATGAGTTTCATAACAACAAAACTTGCCACTTGTCAAAGACACAGAAAGGACCTCTCAAAGACTTAGGCAAGGGATATAAAGATCAAAGAAGCACTTAAGTAGTGAAGAGAGGAGCGAGACCGAAGGATCATAAATATCTTCAAAAGAGTTATTTATAGTAGGTGAAACAGTGGATCGAGTAGACTTTTGAGCGCACCAAACCAAGGACGTGGCTTGTTTTCTTCCATGAAATAAAGACAAATACACAAAGGACTAGAAAGTCCATATTAAAGGAAGACATATGGGATAAAATAGTTAAGATAGCTACCCTATTTTCAATGCAGTCCTTTGACAAACCTAAAAATGCCTTTAAGGCATTGAATGCATGGCATGGGCTGTTCTTTGAAAAACAAGTGCCCAAGTCTTTCTTGGGGCTCTATATATTGTAATCTCTTATTTGTTGTAAAGGAGACTTCTCATTTTTACAAGAACGAAACTTTGCCCATTTTGAAAAAAGAAGACTGAGACTTTGAGCTCAGGTTGTAATTTCATTTTCCTTGTTATTTGAATGAGAAAGTAGGTTTTTCCAGACTTTGTGCTATTCTAACTTGTGTCATTTGAAGGTGTCCTTATTCATTTAATTTGGTGCATAGAATTAGTAAAGGTAACAAAAAAGTGTCTTGAAACCAACTGTGAGAAGACTTTGTGCTTTCACAATTGATTTTAGTCTATGTTTTCCTTTCCTTTTCATGTTGAGGATTCTGGGGCAACTTTATGGCCCCCATTATCCTTTATGTTATACTCTTTGGGTAGTCGAGGTGGAGACTTTGTGCTACATTTCAGGCAGCTAGTTACTCGGCACCTTTGGTTACCTATTACCAGAAAGATTCATGTTTCCTACAAGAATAAGCACTTCTAAAAGAAGAGAAGTGCCTTCTGTCGCTTCACCAGGATTTCTACTATCCAAGAAGGGATCTAGCTCTTGGCTGAAAGTTGCTTCTGAAAGAAGAGAAGCACCTTCCCCATCACCCAATATTTCTCCTTTGTTTTTCAACATCATCTCTGAAAGAAGAGAGATGGATGGTTTGTCCTACCCCCTGTGTCTTATTTTCTGCATATATATATATATAGCCTCCTGCATATCCTGCATATTTAATAGGGAACCTCCCCTTGATGAGAGGAGAGATTTGTCCCCTTTGGATGTGATAAACCTGTAACATAGGATGACCAATCTCCCTATGCTATGGTGATAGGAACTATTTTGGTCACCAGTTAGTTGGCTAACAAAATATTCACCCAACAACAGATAATCCTTCCTCTCTCTGCTTCCTTGGATGACCCATTATGAGTGGAAATGTGTTTATAATAATGATTTTTTTATGTTATTAGGTATCTCCTTTGCATTCCAAGCCTCCCTGGCTAGCCTATGGTAGTATTTGGTAGATAGGGTGGAAAATAAACTATCATATTGGATCACTAAACCCTTTTTGATGGCTACTAAGTTTCAAATTTTATCCAAACTGCTTATGGCCACCCATGTGTTTTAATCTTCCTATTGTGTGTCATATAAGTAATCAATCTAAAAACCTAAAAATTTACTTAGAGATTTCATTTGGGCTAACCCATCCAGTAGTAAAGGTTTCCATAGGGTGACCTTAGAGTACTAATGTCTTCCCTAGGAGGTGGGAGGTATGGGTTTGATTGACATCTCTTTTCAATGATGGACTCTCTCTGTCAAATGGATTATCCATGAAATTGAAGGAAATTAAGCCTATAAGGTCTTAATACATAATTATTTTGCTCAAGGTTAACCTCATGGCCATGCAACATGGAAAGGTCTAGGTTTTACTAACATCCTTACTCTTATTTTCCATGTGAAAATTATAGGGTTCTTTGTGATAAAAAAACATTTAGAAGGCTTAAGAAAATGTTAAACCTTGGTTACCATAAAATGGTTTTAGGTTTAGGGATGGCCTCTCTATCATCCAACATTCTCATTGGTGGTCCCCTATTATTAATTATCATGTCATTCCTCTTTCAGAGGTGTTATGGATTCATTCTCTTAAATTATTTTGAAGAGGAATTTGTATTGTGATTTTTTTACAAACATTCTTGGTATTGGCTTCCCTGAGACAAATTCAAAGTTAAATATAAACTTTCCTTTGTGAATAAGTAATCCTATGAGGAGATTATCAAAGTTTTTCTAGTGGATTCATTTCACAAAATCATTATCACCTCTTCTCACCCTTGGTGAAAATATTGGAAATGGTATGTTGATCCCCCTTATATAACTTCACTGCTCATAAAGGGTGTGAATGGATTTTAATACATTTTATTATGGAGGATAAGCTTAATGCTCATTGGGACATTTGTTTCTCCCTTTCAGTCTATGGAAGACATTTTTAGATTGTTTGGTCTATGTGTATTGAACCTAAGATTTCTCAATTTTTTTTGTGTTTGATTTGGCAATAGATTCCTATAGGTATAATATTGATTCAATTAGGGGTCGTACAACCTTGATGCCCATTATATGGGCACATGGAGATAAGCATGCACATATTCTAGTTTTTTCCTAAGACCTAAAACACCTACATATGGATACATGATTTTTTTAGGACTTTTCACCCAAAACCCTTTAGTTGGTTTCATACTTTTATGGGTGACAATCCTAAAATGATCGCTCAATTCACCCAATTTTAACATAATTTCAAAGTGGAAATTTTATTCTAGATATGGAAAGAAAGGAACTCAACTCTATTCTCTAATATTTTTAGCATTTTTTTGTTTCCTTAGATTTATTATTATAATTTTCAATGTTCAAAAAAGAAAGGTACATTTTATTTAATAAAATATATAAACAAAGCCATTTATTCAATAGTTGATTGGTTTAAAACTTTGCATGTTATTTGAAACCTTTATCGTTGAAATCATTTGAAATAGAATTTACATATTTTTCAAAGAAGAAATAATATGGAACATTTATAGTACCACATGATTTGAATTTATAAAAATGCCAAATGCATAAAAATGTAAATCTAGGAAACAAAGGACTATTATATTCAACCTTAAATATGTGACTTATCAGGTTATTGTTTCATGTAAATTTTGCTTATTTTATTTAGAAAGAAAGTTTGTAAAAATTAAAATAAGGGTGAGGTTAGTGTAACCTAATATGTTGTGCATGTGTTGATCTAGACGATTAGATACTCCTCTTTGTCTTGGGAGGATGACATGTAGATAAGAAAACACTAAAGAAATGGTTGATTATTTGGATAGTAGGGTGGGTTGCCTAAAGAGATAGATCCAAGAAGCAAACCCTTCCTTAGAGGCTATCAATCCACACTTTTAAATAATTAAGTTCTAAAAATGAAAGATAAATTACAAATAATAGAAGATACTGAAATCAAATACAAGAATTGCTTGAGAAGAAATAAATGCTTTTGACTAATTATAGCAATAAATTATTAGATATCAATGCTAAATAAATCAAATTTGGTTCAGAAGATTAAGTGATCCTCCATGATCAGCTAGAGACTCATAAAATAGGATTTGGCCAGGGTCTAATAGGTCAAATCAACTTATTTTTGCAAATGATAGATAGATACCGTTGGTGGTTGGGTCAAACCATTGGTGGTTAGGTGATCGTCAGTGGTTAAGGTCAAACCATATGTGGTTAAGAAACCATTAAAGTTACTATGGGATATGGTTTAGGAAAATAAGTTTGGTTGGGAAGGTTGTAGGAAGTCCTAGAAGGTGAGCTTGGGTTGGCTACTATATATGAGATGATGAGATGAACGATAGTATTCAGTGGTGCCTAGCTTAGGTAGAGGGTACTCCAATATAGGAAAGTGGGATGGGAGAGGAAGTGATACAAGGAATGAAATAAAGAAACTAATTATTGAATCCTGATAAGAAACATATACTTAGATTTATTGTTGTTGGTCTGAAGAATGTAGAGATTAGTTGAAAAGCTTGCTGTAGATCCTGGAGCAATTCTGAAAGAGTGATGATACTTTGGCTATTGATTGATAAGTTATAAAATCACTTTTGATCTCTATCATGGTCGTTAGTTCGTTAGAAGATAGAAGAATACCTACACAAAAAGCTCTAATCACTTTCATAAGAAGTTATGATAATGATTGTTTATGATCTTTCACCTCCTCTTCCTCTCTTAATATATAGGAAAGGGAGTGGTGAAATAATACGTTCAACAAACTATCTAATTTTAGCTTAATATGAATTGATTGTGTATAAAGATAAAATAACTATTAATAAAAAATAAGTTAGATTTTATGTTGGATTTAAGATGTCATTATGGGATGACCATCGGTGGTCAAGGTTAACCATCAATAGTTAATGGTCATCCATCAGTGGTTGGAGAGGGTAAAGTTAAAATGGAAAATTTAACAATTATGACTTATGTTTGTGAAATGGTCCTGAGGGGGTCAATGGGTGATTTAAGGGTGAGCACAACATCTAAAACTATAGTTTGTGGTTTTTTAGTGTCTACATTTTGTCCCTTTTTGTTATGTAGTTTGTATTGATGAGATGCAAATAAATAAAAAAAGAAGGTTAGTATAAGGTCAGATGCCCTGAGTATGGGAGGAGGTATTACCCCCCAAACTGGGAAGAGATGATGTAAAATGGAATCAGATATGGGTTTGATAAGAGGTGAAGTGGGTAATAAAGTTAGTGAGAGTTTGGTAAATTAAGCATAAACAAGCACACAAAGTGACTAAGTACGATGTCACATATCACACATAACCTAGGATGCAATAGTTGAGATAATACTAAAATATGGTTAGCACTAGAAGGAAAAGTGAAAAATAGACCAAAAGATCACATTTAGGCATGGTAGTTATGATTGTACTCATAAATGTAAGTATCCTAAGTAAGGTTAATGTGTTTGTAATTATTCAAGGTAAGAAGTGATCCCAAAAAGACAAAAATTAGTTGGTTAATAAAAGGTAATACAAGTTCAAAATGTGCAAATATGGCAGACTAGTCATTGTGATCAAAATGACCAATGTAATATCATTGTAAAAATGTAAAAGTTGGGCCAACATAACCAATTTTGAGGTTACATGGATGGTTGTATGGTTTGAAGATAAGGTATACTCCAATGGTTGGCTATGTTATTTGTTGAAAGTGGTGAAAATTTGTGGTTGTTATGTCAAAAGGGGTCGACCATCAATGGTTAGGGTCAACCATTGACGATCACTAAGTGAACATGAATAGTCATACGTCAGCCCTAAAAGGGAAACTATAAAAGGCCAAATTAGATTTTATTTTCTCATTTGTAATTGACCCTTAACACTTACATTATGGCTCTTGTGAGGAAAATGATGATGGTTGAGAAGGTGCAAGTTGAGGGATTGATTTTTGTGTTAAGTAAGAGGTGAGTGAGGTGATTGAAACTAAAGTGGTGAGTTGGAGGTTTTAATAGTGAAGATGTAGAGAGGTTAAAGAAAATCATAGGGCTAAGTGGTGGTAGTTTTTAGGGTTCCTCCACATCAATGTTCATGGAATGAGGTAGGTGTTGTATTTGAATTGGTAGTTTAGATTTAAATTTGGTGAATTATGTGATTTTTCATATAGGTAGGTATTGACAAGTTGGGGGGTTTAATTTGTGATGTAAAAATATTTGAGGGGGGAGAATTTGAGGGTGAAATTGTGGTAGATGGGTGTGCATTAGGTAGAGGGAGGGTAAAGTGGGTTAGGTATTGATTTGGTTGATAATTATAAGAGTTTGATGGGGTAGACTTAGGGTTAGGTCACTGATGGTCACCACACAGTGATCATCGATGGTTGTTATCAACCATCACCAATCAATAGGCAAATTTTGAATGGTCAATGAGTAGACCATTATTGTTAAACCACCT
This sequence comes from Torreya grandis, assembly GCA_037957365.1. NCBI lineage: Eukaryota > Viridiplantae > Streptophyta > Pinopsida > Cupressales > Taxaceae > Torreya > Torreya grandis. The sequence continues at coordinate 2,810,406 of JARHVA010001535.1, forward strand.
AACCATTGATGGTTGACAATAGATTAGTAACGGTTATAAAATGAACCATCATTGATCGATACTTGACTATTAGTAGTCATTGTGAGGTAAAAAAAGTTTAGTGTAAGTTAATATGAAGGGATGAAGGTTTGAATGTTGTGAAGGTGTGGTAGGGTAGATATGGTTCAAGAGTGATGTGTTGTATGTAGGATTAGGTAAAAGCATGGGTAAATTAGATGAATAGGTTAAGGTAGGAGATGATAAAAAATAGGTTAACTTAAAGGCAACTAATGTATTAGTATAAACTTGTAGGTAAGGGAGTACTTACAAATGTAAGATCGAGTGCCCCAAATATTGGATAAGGTACATCAAGGCATGACTAATGATGACTGAGATCACATGACCAAGTTTGGCCTAGGAGGCATGAGGTATTATCGACACTTATCATACAATGTAGTGATGATAGTGGCACTCATCGAGAGATGGGACCCAACCACTAACACGTTCCTACTTTCAATGGGAGAGATCACCATTCTATTAAAGGATATCCATTAGATACTATAGCTACCATTTTGAGGTGAGCCAATATATCATATCAGTAGAGATGAGCAAGATGAGTGGATGGATCATTTATATGAAGAGGACCTCATTTTTGTAAGATGGCATTCTGGGGGTTTCCACTACACACTATTGTACCACAGGGATAGAGGGGTAAGGTAGTTATTCAGGATGGTGATGATATCCATCACATGTTATGATTTGTCAAATTTGAGTAATGGGATGTTTTTGTACTTATTATTTGGCATTCTTATTGATATGTGGTTGGATCAGACAATATTTGCATGGGCACCTATCCTATTAGTTTAAATTTATCGAGAGTTATGGGGATACCATGCTCATAAGAGACATGGGATTAACATCATTTTCATGCTACACCACTGGGCATATGAGCATATTAAGGTAATGAGACTAGTAAGACTACCATGGCATGGTTTTTATTAGATGGATTACAAGGTCAACTATATGTGATGGAGAGATGATTACATGCTCTCAAGACTAGGGGGAGGAGCCCGATACCTAAATTGATACATAGATAGATTAAAGGAACTCATGGAGGGTGAGGTCATTTGGTTCCCATACATCATATTCATTTTATGGGTGATCTATGATAGGCAGACCTTGTCATTGTAAAGTTATAGATGGATTTTTAGGAGGTGAGACCATGAGGTGGAGCTCATCCCTTTTGATAGAGTGAGGAGATAGTTTGGGCTCATCTAGGATATTTTAGGGAAGGTTTCAAGATACCAAAGGGAGGATACAAAGTTTCCATTGCCTAATATGAGTTAGTTAAAGAGTTTATTTCCCATGAGTTGTTACTAGTGAAGGTGAAGATTAATGATGCATGTGTCACTAATGAGTACCCTACATAGTTTCAAGCACATTATGATGTAGTAGTTTTTGATATGGATGTTGACATGGATGAGGGTTATGAGAAGTAGATGGATGAGGGAAATATTTACAAATAGATGTTGATTATTGAGATAGACTAGGCACATGTAGCACTAGTTATATCATAGGTTACTTTAACATTAGTGACCCAGGAGAGGGATGTCTCACAAGTCTAGGTGGAAACTCTTACTAAGGAGATAGATCAGTCTAGAGCTCAGATAGCTATAGTTATATATGAGATAGATGCTCTCAAATAGGTTGGAGGGTAAGTATTGACACCTACAAGACCATTAAGGACTATCTCTATGGTGAGATATGTAGCAACAGTTGAGGAGCTAAGGTATTATGAGGCCTTGGTTTTCACACATCTTTTAGATGAGGCTAGATGGGGTGAGTATAGATAAAGGATCACTAGAGGGGATAGTAGTGTGATACCATGTCAGTGGGCTGCATCTATAGATGAATAAGTAGGTTCAAGGACAGGCAGGCTCCAGGAGGTAGTGGTGCTCCAAGGTCTTAGACTCATATGAGACCTTGTATTATTGATGTACTATATGATTTTGATACCAGCCAATGAGTTGATGTAGTGATATGTATATATCCTTATGAGAGACATGTAAATTATTGTTATATATGATGATCATTTTGATTATGATTTCATGATGTGGTTATGGAATTTGAATGTTGCATATGGATGTGATGATGTGACTATTTGATTTATTCCCATGATAATGTTGATATTGATAGATTTTCTTTATTTTTATGATATTATTATGGTTATGATGTTATGTTTTTTTGAGCATGGTTATGATGCCTGTGATTATTATTATGGTTACTAATGACTATGATCATGGTGTGGATATGGTTTATGGGTGTTGCTTATAGATGGGATCATTTAATTTATGTTCATGATACTTATATTTATGATGTTATGAGTTTGACATGATTATGGTTATGGGTATTGATGATGATGCTCATGTTTTAAATTAATAATTATATGCTTCCTTATCTAAATTAGACATGTGGTGGATAACATATGTGAATGATGCATTCATTTTTGATATATGATTGGATGGTTGTAGCTATGATAGATGGTTTGTGAGTAGTTGATTTATTGGGTTAGTATGATGAAATGATGTGTGATGTATGATATTAGTAATTTTGCATTTGATTATATTAGGGTGACTTAATCTTAAAACACATGGAGTAAGTTGTATAATGAAACTAAATGTGAGGCAAGATAATAAAATCAAAAGGCAAGCATCTGAATGAATGAATGAATGTATCAACAAGCAGTTAAGAGAGAATAAGAAGAAGGCATGATGCTTCTTCTTTGGAAAGGACTAAAACAAACTAAATTTGGATTGGATTATGAACATAAGACCTTTAATGCTTTGCATTAGCACTCGTTAATTAGTTAAAATGTTTCTTGATCACATATTGTGAAGTAAGCTCAAAAATACCTTGTTTATAGAGGGTATAAAGGGGAGATGGATGATGATGGAATATTCTTGTGAGACTAACATGCCTCTTTTATAGATTACCAAAGAGCCAGTATAAACAATTCCATGTCATATAAGGTGTAGATTGGTCAATGTGAGAAGTCTACTTAGGAAAAGCTGATTGTGGCTTTTAAAACTATCTTTGTTGTTTCTAATTTTGATAATGGGTCTTTTGATATTTTTATATTAATTAGGAAGCTGGGGAATTTTATCAATGCAACAATCTTCCAATAAATTTATATACTTTGACAAATTCTATACTCAGCCATCCTTCAAGGGAGTGGTCTAAGTTTGTGATATTTATTTAAGGATTTTGATAGCTATCCTTCAAGGGAGTAGTTTACCTTAAATTGAGTAATTTTTATTGGTTTTTGTAGTTTTCCTTTAAGGGATTAGTCTGTGAATGCTTGGAATGACCCATGATGTGTGTGTGTGTGTGTGTGTGTGTGTGTGTGTGTGTGTGTGTGTGTGTGTATTAATTTGTTTTGATACTAAAATTGATTTGTTTATATATGCTTAAAAGGTTCACCTTCATGAAGGTAGGACCAAATTACAAGAAGGTTGATAATAGGGAAAAGAGGTTTAAGTGATAATGACCATGAGAATCCATCTTATAAATGTGTGGAGAGTAACATGAGAATCATGGCATGGGTAGAGCCATGGTACCCATGTCCAATATTAAGCTAAGGTTGTGATGGATAATAATATGATATAGCTTTAATTGGTTGTCCTTAAAATAAGGAGATGAATGTTGGTAAAAATAAGGGATGAACTTAAGTTAGACAAAAGGTGATTTTGATCATGTTTAACAAAATAAAAGATGAAAATGTGAAGAATTGTGGGGATTAGGTTTTGGTTTCCATTCAAAAGAGGATAACTGATAAGCACCTGATCTATATTTGTGCATTATGATATAAGTTCTAAGACAATTGAAATCAAACTTTCCCTACTTGATTTTATCCATATTGGTTACATGTTGATTTTCCTTTAAGATGAGATCTCCAATATTGAATTCTATCACTTTGTGGTGTTTGTTATAAGCATGTTTAACTATTTATTGATAACCATGAAGATGTGTAAGCACATCCAAATGATTCTCATCAAGTAGCTTAAGTTGGGCTAAATGTTCTTGATGATAATCACCTTTAGAGATGATATCTTTCAGGGATATGTGAGGAGAGGGAATTTGAAATTTGAGAGACAAGACAATCTTTGCTCCAAATACAAAAGAGAAAAGGGTATCACCCATAGGGGTTTGAATGCTAGTACAATATGCCCATAAGACAAAGAGGATGTGTAAATGCCAATCTTGACCAGATGTGTTAACCATTTTAGTTAGCATGTTGTTGACGATTTTTTTAGAAGCTTTGGCCATCTATTAGCTTTTGAAAAATAAGGCAATGAGAAACTTAAATTGATACCAAATGTGTCACAAATATCTTAGACTTATTTGTTCTTAAAATATTTTCTATTATCGATGATTGTTTTATGAGGAACACCAAAATGATAGATAATGTGATGGTCAATAAAATCGATAATATTTTTAGCTTTGGTTAAGATGAGAGGAATAAACTCTACTCATTTGGTGAAATATTCTTTTGAAGTGATGATAGAATGATGTTGTTACAAAGAATTGGGGTTAATTTTACCAATAATATCCAGACCCCATTATGAGAAGGACCAAAAATCTTTGGATACTTGGAGACTATGGCTAGGTGTGTGATGTAGATTGGCATGTTGTTGAAATTTATCACACTTCTTCACATAATCATAATAATCATGATTAAGGGTGGGTCAATAAAAGTCAAGGTGAAGGATGTGTTTAGCAATAACTAGGCCACTAAAGTGCCCCCCACATATCCCATCATGTGTTTCCTTGATAGCATGATAGATTTCATGGCTACATCGGTAATGGAAAAAAAATCCATTGAAGCCATGCTTGTAAAGGATTCCCCATAAAATGGTGTAATGAGAAGTACCTTGAGTGAACACTCTTCAATTATTCCTAAAAGTATTGGAAGGGATGATGACAAGGTTGAGATAGTCAAAGATCTATTTATACCAAAGATTAGGTTAGGTCTATTCCACATTAAAGATGGTTAGAGACTCATATTTGATATAATAAGGATGGGTAAAATTATGGTTAATGACAAATTGCTTAGAGTTAGAAGGTGTAGATGGGATCTGGGAAGCGCGAGAAACCATCATATCGACAAACTTATTTATAGATCATGGAGTGGTCTAGATGTGATAGTGTTCAAATGATACTAAGAGTACATCATAAAGTTGCTTGTACTACTGTAAGATGTCATTATTACATTGGTAAGAGCCATTGATTTGATTGACTATGAGTTGAGAGTCACCAAAGATGTTGATTGTTTTGACTCCCAAGGCTAAAGTAGTTTAGAGACCTATCACTAGGGCTTCGTACTTGTCCATATTATTGGTATAATTGAAGTCAAGTTTGAAGCATAAAGGAAGAGGTTCACCATCAAGGGGGAGAAGGATAACACCTATTTCCCTATCATGTTGACATTTTGATTCATCAAAAAACATGGTCATTTGATAGGTAATGTTTTCTTGAGAAAGGGTGGTGATGGACTCATCGAGAAACTCAAGGGAGGATGATTGGTTATTTATTATAGGTGCTTTAGACAATTGGTCAGTAATGACTTGCCCTTTTATTAACATTTTCTAGAGAAACTCAAGGTTAAACTCAACTAAGAAAATGATCCACTTAGCCATATGTTGATTTTGATATGGTTTGCAGTGCATATACTTGAGTGGGTCAATATTAGTTATGACATAGGTATTATGATTGAGAAGTTAGTGGTGAAGTTTAGAGGTGATAAAAACTAGTGTGAGGTAGATTTTCTTGGTATGGGTATACTGATTCTCATACTATATAAGTGTATGACTTATGTAATAAACGGCCTACTCTTTATGCTACTCATGTTGATGGGCCAACATTGCCCCTAAAGAGTGGTTAGTGGTAGAAATATAAAGGTAAAAAGGTTGGTCTTCTTTGGAAGGAATGAAGATGATTGGAGATAAAAGGTAATATTTAAGTGAATCAAAGGATTTTTATAGTCATTATTCCACTTAAAAGATATATCCTTTTTTAGAAGCTTATGAAAAGGTTAGAATCAATTAGAGAGTTAAGAGATAAAGAGATGAATGGATTGGATCTTCCCCTACAAGCTGTAGAGTTTTTTGAGGTGGGTGGGAAGAGGCATGTCAAGGATTTATTTGATTTTGGTAGGATCGACTTCAATTCCTTGAAGGGAGACAGTAAAGCCAAGGATATTTCTTGACAAGACCCCAAAAATACACTTCTTGGGGTTAAATCAAACATGGTAATGGATGAGGCATTTGAAGATAATCTTGAGAACAACCAAATTATATTTACAATATTTGGATTTTCAAATGAGGTCACTGATATAGTTTTCTATGATTTTGTGAATAAATTCATGGAATATGTAGGTCATATCACATTGGTAAGTTGTACCAGTGTTATTCAAACCATAAGGCATGACCTAATATTAAAAATTTCCTCAAGGGATGATGAAGATAGTTTTGTGTTGATCTTCAGGGGTAGTCAAGATTTGATTATAACCTAAGAGCTTGTCTATATGAGATAACATCTCATGGTCAGTTGTGAGATCAACAATCTGGTCAATACATGGCAAAGGAAGGTCATCCTTTAGATAATCAAGGTTAAGGTCATGAAAGTATACACAAATGCAAAGTCCCCCTATGGCTTTGATGACAAGAATGATGTTTGAGACCCATTGGGGATAATCAATGGGTTAAATAAAATTGATGGATAGGAGGCATTGAAGTTCTTTAACAAGAAGGGTTATGTGAGGGTGTATTTGATGAAGCTTTTGCTTGACTGTCTTGGCATCATGGCTGGTGACTAGAAATAGAGGGGTTGATTCTTAGCATATCATTGTAAGACCAAACAAATGTTGTGTTATGGTCTTATAGGAAGGAGGGAAATCCTAAACCTCCTTGAAACTTAGTGATTGGCCAATTTTGACAATACATGGGCTATCTTGAGTACATAAAATCATCATCCTAACATCGAATGGTATTAATAGTAGGAGAGTCATCTCCTACCATCTCAGAATGAATTATAAGAATGGTTATGGTCTCCCCATCCCTTCGATAAGTTAGGGGTCTAAGTATGTTCATGTTGATGGAAAAAAAATTAGAGGGGATGATGTCAAAATCCTTAGATATCGATGGTGGAATGGATGGTGAGGATGGGATTTCCTCATTAATGACGATAAAGGGAGGATAGTTTGTTAGATCTTTGGGTGGAGAAAAACCAAGACAAAATATTTCATGAGAATTTTGAGTCTTACATGGAGGCAAATTATGTGGTTTGTGCTTGTAATGTCTTAGACCGAGTCCCTTCCAAAACACACCTATATAGGTATGTCTTGGCAAACTCCAATTTATCTAGGTAGGATAAATCAAAGATGAATGGACAAGGAGAGGAAGCAATCAAAGAAGTACCAATTGGTTGAACAAGTCCCCCATAGATAAGAATTTTTTTGAGGTTGGGAGCCCCAAAATAAATATTGGTTATAGTATTGGGTTCATAACTGGGGTTTTGATCAAGGTTCACATACCCTTGGGGACTAGGGAAGTCATATAATGCCAGGAATTAGTACTCCCTGAGAAAAATACATTGGAATGTGGATTCTAAGTAGTCTTTTATGGGGATTTGGGTAGAAGAAATGGATGAGCTAGTTGAGGCTTGGTTGGTAGAAGAGGTGGAACTATCACTGGTTGATGAAGACTTGGTGGTGGTAAGGAAGAGAACATCAATCTGGTGGTATGTCATGTTGCATGATGTGAAAGGTCTAGGATCAACTTGTATGGTAACTACCTGACCCTCATGCTCAAATTTGTTGCATTGATGTAGGGTGGAAGGTACACAATTCATAAAATGGATCCAATGGAATCCAAGTAAAAAAATTTATTAAAACTCACCTTCCACTACATAGAGGAGGTCAAGAAGCTTGTGAGTTCCTAAATAAATGTGGAGGACAATAATTCCTAGAGTTTTTTCCATAGTGTCATTGAAGGAATGGAGTAATGTTTTGGTTTTTGACATAATGTTCTCCTATATTTTTTGTCAATTGTATGCATGAAAGGAGATAATGTTGATTTTAGCCCCCCATCAATCATAACTTACTTGATGTGGATTTGTTTGATGCATGAGGTATTGAAGAGAGGAGGATCTAGATCTTGGAGATGAATAGAGGGTATTTTTGAATCTTTAAAGGTGACAAGGGAGGAAAGCTAGAGGATCCTGATAAAGGTTGTTATAGGTTGAGGATATTTTGGTTGGACCTCTATAAATTGAGTAAATTTTATCATTACCTGATGATGATGGGGTGAGGTATTAATTTATTTATATAAAATCATCTTCACTAGTGTCTGGTGAAGTTGTTTTGGAACCACTCTCTAGATTGTCTCAAAAGGTTTGGATTGAGAGGTACCCAAGATGGATATCTTGGGTTTAGGAGAAGGTGTGGATGTTTGGGTTTGGTTGAGTGGTTGGGTGGTAGAGGAAGGGTATGTCCATATAATAAACACCTTTGCCTTCCCCTTATCCTTTTATTGGGCTTGTGATCATGTGACCACATGGATGGTATGGATTTGGGGAATATTTGGGCTAGAGGAATGCTTCGGTTCCTCCTTAATTTTGGATGAGAGTGTGGGAATAGGTAGGTTTGGGGTGGTGGCCTATGGTTACTAGAGTGGCTATGGGGTTTTGGGTGGCTCTGATAATAATAGGTCATATTCAACATATAACTAGTGGACTAGGATCTGGAGAGCTTTATAGTTATCTATTTCATGTTTTGGCATTTTATGGTATGAGAAAATAAAATTATCATCAAAACAAGATGTCTTAGGACTATGGGGGTCAAATGGTTTGATGGGAGGTAAAGTTAAGCAAGAACCTTGCAATAATATCCACCGGGTAGTTGGTTAAGACTCAAACAAAGGTAGTAAGGATGTTGTAGCTTTGGTTTCAACTTTTAGAGTAGAAGCCTTCTTAGGAATAGGATTAGTAGTGGTATTTTTGGGTGGTGAAGAATTCTTGGTGGTTGGTGCTTTAGAGACTGAATTTTTAGAAGTAGTTGGCTTGGTAGTGTAGGGTTTGGAGGTCAAGGTCACAAAGAGGACATATAGGGGTGTAGCTAGAAGAGGAGGATAGGTTTGGGTTATCTTTGGGAGATGTGTTTTCTTAACAAAAAGATAAGGCCCTAGGATGGAAGAAGTATGTGGTCCCAAAATGGAAGGCAAGGTAAAAATAAGTGGCAAGGTTCTAGATTTTAGGATCTTAGGTGGATCTTCCTTCTTGGTCAGCTTGACTTGGGGTTTCTTTTGTGGGTTAGGTGATACTCAATCCAACTTTAAAGGAGGGTGATCAAGGCTTTAAATAGGTAGTACACCAAGGTTTTTGATGGGCTTAGTTGGGATGGAAGAAGGTGCTTAGGTTATTTTGGGGGAAGTTGGAATGGTTGGTTTAACTATGGATTGAAGGGTAGAGGTTTATAATGATTTGCTTAAGATAATGGTGGGTTCGATAGTGGAAGTAGAATTTTGGGTTGACAATGGTGTGTTTGGGGGATCTTGCTTGGTTGGTTAAGGAAGCCCAAAATGGTGCTAAAATATGGCATGATTTGGTTTAGGTTGGGATAAGTACTCCAAGTTTTGAACTAGTCTAGAGAAGGGCTTATAGATGGGTTTGATCCATTCAATATTGGTCTCAAAGGATGAACCCATGGGTGGAGAGAGAGGAGTGGTCACCTCATCCTTTTATTCAATCAAAGTTTCAAATGTCTAGGAAGTTGAGTCTTTTATAGGAGAGGTAGACAGAGTAACCTCTTCCTTAGGAATGATTTCCAAAAGAAGAGTGGATTGTTGTATGATGGAAGAGAAGGATATGTTGGTAATGGCTACCTCTTTTGGTATGTCTTCCTATTTTACTAAATTTGGAAAACTATAGGTTTAATTTCCTAAATAGTAAAGGGGTCTAGATTAAGAGAAAAATTAGTAGATAAATGTGCCTTAATTAACCTACTAATTTATTGAATCTAGAAATGCTTAATTAATTTTTAAAAATATAAAACAAGGGGATAGAGGGTAAAACTTCCCTAATTTTGGGTTGAGATAGAGGGACAGAGGCTAAAAATTACTGATTTAGCTTGGTAGACTGTCAGAAATAGGATCCATAAGTCTATTTTCTACCTGGAGAGGAGCATAAAAAATGGGACACCTTGAGGTCTAATGTTGTAGTCCAAGTTTTGGCATTGTAGTCTTTAGTGCCTAAGCTTTTTGATATTTTTGGGTTCTGTTCATCTACTCTAACAGACCTTATGCCTTAAATATTGAGCCCTGGTTGTTCATGAAGCTCCGTGTGCAATTTATTTTATCTTCAAGGGTCCTAGGTCTTATTTATACTTGATAGGTGATCTTGAATCTAATTGGAAAAAGGGGTTAGTGTGTAATATGCATTGAACGTGTGATCACACCTCATGTGTGGGCACATTACCTACATACCAATACTCTGTAGAGGGATCAAGGCCAATGTATATCTCCCAATTTGAATGTGTATTATGAATCATGTGTATGTAATGTAAGTGTATTCAAGTTTGGGCAAGCTTGAGATAACTCATGACTAGTGTAAGAGCTTGGATAGCCTAGAAATAACAGTGTTTGGCTATATGAAGAGAATAAGAAGATTTTCTTGAGTCTGCTTTAGTATATTTTTATTTTGTGCCTTTGAATGATTGCCAGCCCTTCTAAATGACCTTTGAATGGAATTTTATATAGAAAATAGTGATTATGGGTTAGATGAACTTGCATTAGGCTGACAAGGAAAAAGATATAGATTCAGGAAAAATTGACCATTTGAGGCTATTGTGGAATTGAAAAATAGCATTGGAAAGTGGACACCCTAGGTCCTAGTGTTATACTCCAACTTATGGTGATGTTGTCTATGGAAAAGGGACCCTAAGGAATAGATCTTTTCCTAGGAGAGGATTTTGAGATAGTAGGGGCTGAATCTAGAAGGCTTTAGATGACTAGGAAATAGTGAAAACATGCCTAAGTGGGTTGTGTAAATGAGTAAAAGAAACCTATGGCTTGGATGTCACAAGTCATGCTCAATTTATAAAAATTACATTTTAGTATGACTATATTTCCCTCCCACCTTTATTCTAGGTATGAAGTAAATTGAAATACTAGGATAAAAGAGAAAAAGAGAAGAGTACTTAAACTTACTTGTGAAGCTAAGCCCAAGAAGCTATGTGATGTTGGGTTGTATATAGTGAGAGGATGTTGTATTATATAAGTATACAAAAAGGAAAGTGAAAGTAGATCAGTTCTTACTAGATATGCTATATCTAGAATAAGAATGTACAAATTTGGGTAAAGAGAGAGGAAGGAACAAAAAGGAATAAATACACCTCATCAGGTATGCAAACCAATACAAAACCTATCATGTTGTTGGGTTATGTTGGGTAATGTTAAAAGTATGTTAAACCAAGAGTTATATCAATGAATGAGTTAAGTGCTCAATCCTATAGAATTTGGCTTAAGAATGTAAAGGTAGGCCCTATGGATCCATCATCACTAAATATGTGAAGTTAATGAATCATGTGTGTGTTAATTGATGTCTAGACTATGTGTCCAATCCCTCTGAATAGGTGTCTCAATAATACAAAGGTTAGCTAGACCTTTAGATTCATCATTTCCCCATGATGTGAATCTGAATGAGAAAAATACTGGCATAGATGAATGTTGTATGAGATGGCTCATGGAGCCACTCAATGTGTTGTGATCTAAAAATATTGGTGTGGATATCCAAATGTAAACTATAAAATAAGCCACTATTGGCCACTTTAAAATATGGAGATTGGACTTGTATAGAATCCCCTCCTAAAACTAAAATCAAGGCTTAGGAAGCCATTCGATAGCTAGAGTATGTGAGAAGAAAACTTGTATGAAATTTTAATTGAAATTGATGCCAACCACCTATAGATGGAGTAAGGCACATAACTTCTAAGAATGTGTAAGAAAATGCAATAAACTTGGAAATAGAGAAGGCCCATGTGTCGTACACATTTCCCCTAATAATTGGTGTCTATAACATAGATTATGAACTAAAAGTTGTATCAACTACCATGTCTAAATTGAAAATGGAAAGCCTCATTCCACATATGATACCCTCTGTATCTAGATTATTTGAGTAAAATAAGTGCTAAAAATTGTTGATTTCTAGACTGAATTGTATTGGCAAACCTATGAATGAACTCACCTCTCTTCCTGATTCTATAAATATTGAATATTCTATTCTTTACATAACATCATAAAAAATAGACACTTTCAGGTCTAGTGTTGTAGTCCCATTTTTCATGCTATTGTCTAAAGCCAAAATTGATGAATAATCTAGATTCTTTGCTTTTTATCAAGTCTAGTTTGCCTATGTTGAGTTCTAGATTCTAGATTTTATTGTTCTGAAACTACTTTTTGACCATTAAGAGCTCTGATTTCTGTGATAAAACCCTTGTTTATTTCCCCCTCTTCTAAGGGTAGGAATGAATACCCTACAATGACTCCCCTCAGAAGAAGAAGCCCTGTAAGTGTGTTAAGATATGAAAACATTTTATATAGCATTGATATACATTATCTCAAGATATAGCAAAAGTTATACAGAGAGATTGTTAGATCCACAAGGGTATGCCTAGATACATATAACAATGTAATAACATATGCATAAGAGTAAATTAAAATTTGAAATGTTAGTGGCATGGAGGGATGGAGCATGATGTCCATCATGGTATCTAAGAAGCAAATTAAATGCATGATTGGAATCATGGCATTGCACACAAAGATAAGCAATCAAGCAATATCATACAAAGTAAGAACAAAGAAACATGTGAGGGTGGCCAAAGGACCAAATAATCACACAAGGCATACATATCATGTTCAAATGCCATATACACACATAATGGGAACAAGTAAAGATTGGCACAAGGGCCACAAGCACAAGAAAGGGACATATAAAGGACACTGGGAAGTGTCCAAAGGCACACACATATAGATAGAAAAAAAAGACATTAGAAAATGTCCTCAAATGCAAGCAAGAAGCAAACAAGAATTGGAAAATGAAAACACATCTAGATAATCAAAGTGAAGAGTAGAATCATGAAAAGTACTAGAAATATAAACATGCATCTAACTATGGAAAGCAAGAAGCAAGAGTATACAAGATATGTAAAACAAGACTAATGTATTTTCTATAAAATATAAAAGTGTGATATATGCTAATGGATGTTGATGTGATATCTATGTAATCAAGTAAGTAATGTACTACAACAAGATGTTTAGAGTGTATAGTGTAAGAATGACATAACCTAGATGATGAAGTCAAGTAAAGTATTCCCCCAGTGGGTAGATGTATTGATATGTAGATATAATGTAGAAGTAAGATGCCCCCTCAATGGGTGGAGTGAAGCAATCAAGGATATGGATGAACTGCACACACTCAAAGAAGATCAAGTGAAGCCTAGTGATATAGATAAATTGACAAATAATAGCATATAACAACATAATTTAAGTCTAGAATAGTGGTTAGCAATGTAAACTTAGATGATGCATAAAATTCACATGTTTTTGTATTTTAAAATATTTGATCTATGTACAATCAAGTAGAGGAAACTATGTACAATCAATATTATAAGGAAATTACACTAACCGATGAGTCTTGGATGAGATTCCTTGTCATGGTGTCTTATATCGAATAGTGGAATCATGCATGATCATGAAGCATGATGTAAATGCTAAGACTGTGTCTCTAAAAGCTATATATATTGTAAATAATCTAAAATATTTGAAGCATAACTTGACTTTGGGGACCCTCTATAATTCTGAGATGTGGATACAGTTTTAGGGCTCTTAGGGACCCATCTAGAAGTAGGACAAACTTGTTGAACATGTGCTATATGTGTAGATGTATGAGATCTCAATAAAACTACTTTGGGTGTGAATATTTTAGCTAGAAGCTATCTAGAATCTTGAAGATGTGGAGGTGTATGAACCCTTTGTACTGGTGATGGATATCATATCTATGTCTGATACTGAATTAGAAAAAAAAACTAGTGGTGGAACTAGAACTGGTAATGGAATTGAAACTATCTTTGAAACTGAAACTAGATCTAAAACCAAAAGTGGTAACTTATATAGAAATCCAATAACTATGATAACCTAATTAGCATACATTAATTTCATGCATTGATATATTATATATGGATCTACTCAGAGTTTTTATATCCAAGGTTTGCTAAGTAACATGTCAAAAACTCTGACACTAGGAACTATAGTAAATGAGGTGGTCATGTGTGTAAGACCAATCTATAGAGGAATGAGGATCTCACCCAATGTAGTCTGACTATGTCCATTAAAACCATTGATAACTGTATTTTTTGGATTAATATCCTACTTTATATAACCCAAGTTTTTTAGTAGTGTCATAGAACACATATTAACATTGGATCCATTATCAATTAGAACATTGTGAATGGGAAGACCATGAATGAAATATCTAATGAAGAGTGCATGATAATCTATGTCATCCTCAATAATCTCCTTCTCAAAAAAGGAAATGGAAGTCCGAATTGGAATGCTATAATGAAAATTACCAATCATGTGTCTAAAAGGATGTGAATCAATTGTCAGTGGCCTATATGTAACTAGTGGAGGATGTGCCTAATATGCATGATGTACAGTTGATGTATCCTAGGTCTCTAACTTTCCATGCTATGGAAATAGATCTAAAAATATTTTGAGTGACTTATCCTACATTGGTTTGGCTGAAGGAGACTCAACTGAAATGCCTAGATCAATTTGATTGCCATCAATTAGATCCTATATCTTATGACTGAGACTAATACATATGTTTTCAGTATGGCATGGTACCCTATGATAGTCGTAAAATGCATTCTGGTCATATCCCCATGAAAGAGGCTTTGTTGGATCAATTTCTTTTATTGGAGGAAGAGATATGATGTTACAATCTAATAACTATTATAGAACTCTATTGGAGGAACTAGTATATTTTTAAAAGGTCACCAAGGAGGTGCTAATAAAGTGACTCTCTATGAGGGCTCTAAAGCCACATTAACTATCTGCTAAGTTGGTCATTTAATATCATTGAATTTGACCTTATATGGGGCCTTGTTGTTACTCTTATTAGTTTTATTTGGTGCACTTAAGTACTTAAATTTGCCCATTGAAATGAGTTTGATTTCTCTCTTTTAAAGTGTGACAGAATTCAATGAAAGAAGAGAAATTTTGAATATGATTATCTTGTAAAAACTAGAATAAGAATCTATTTGAAGAGAACCTGTAACTCCTAATTTGCCATAGGGCTAGTCATTTTAGCCAATATGGTCTTATATCTAAGAACATACTCAGTGAGAGTCTCATTTGATGTCTATTTTTGTTGTGCAATTTGGGCATATGAAACCTTATCACTGATATTGATACTGAAATGTGCTAAGAACATGTCAACAAGAAGATTGAATACATTAACTGACTGATTTAGTAGACTATAAAAACATTGTAATGCATAATCCTTGAGGTTCCTCAGAAATAATTTAGTTAATATCTAGTCATTCCATACATAATCCAAACATGCTACATGAAAGGCTCTCAAATGTGTCTTTAGATCACCCTTGCCATCGTAAAGAGTGAGCTTAGGTTGTACAAATCCAAGTGGCAAGGGTGTATCAGCTATATGTCATGTCAAAGGTGTATGTAATAAAGTGAAGGGGTCTAATGCTTGTGTAGATCTAGTGGTACCTTGCTCAAGATGTTGCATCTTGGATTGAAGAGATCAAATCTCTTACACAAGGACTGCCACATCAAGAGATAGGGATCTACTAGCTACAGTTGGTGGCATAGAAGAAGGTTGGGCTACTATAGGGGGTTATTGTGACATAGTTACCCCTGTAGTGTCATGTTCAACTAGTGTTTCTTTGGTTTGATAAGATTGACCATTGTTTACATTTTGTTATTCCTCTTAGAGGATTCTAATCATGTCATCTTGCATATCCAGGTGTTTGGTTAATATTTCTTGAAGCTCTCTTTTATCAATTTCATCAAAGTTGGTATATTGGGCCATTGTTAAAGTGGGAAAACAATTAGAAATGTGTTTGAATGTTTTCCAATAAGTTATAAAAGTAAGGTGCTAAAATTGAAAAGTATTGGATATAAGAAATGGAAAATTCTAAAATAATAGTTTATAATTTGTGCAAAAAAGATATAAATATGTGAAACATGTAATATAATACAACAAAATGCAAAGTAGGAACTAGTATATGCAACTAGGGATTTTTTAGAAATATTTTTTGCAAAATATTATGAACTTTTGAATTTGAAATTGATTTTCTGAGCTAAGTATGCAAGATAAAATTTAGGAAATTATGGGAAATTACTTGCTTGAATGGGACCTAGTAGATGCAACTAGGGTTTTGAGACAAATAAGTTTTTTGAAATTTATTATGAATTTTTAAAATTTGAAGTGATTTTTTGATTTTAATATTCAATCAAAATTCATAGAAAATAAGTGGAATATTACTTGAAAATTACTAGGATTTAGTTGATGTAACTAAGGATTTGAAATGATTTTTTTCAAAATTAATGTGATAATTTTAAAAAATTGCTATAAATTTGTAGAATTGAGATTGAAAATTTTAGGAAAAATCTTAACATATTTCTAAAATTAGAAATATATTTTTCCTAGTGGTTTGAAAGTGTTTGTATGCAAATAGGACCTAGTATGTGCAAGCTAGGATTTAAGTGAATTATTGAAAATATTTCAATTAATTTATAGTTTTTTATTTTTAAATTCAGGAAAAATTAAAAAAATTGCAAAAAAAAAAAAATAACTAGCCCTAGGGTTTATAGGATTTTTGTACAAAAATTTCAAGTAAGTCGGGTTCACTAAATGTTTTACTAAATTAGGGAAACTATAGGGGTTAATTTCCTAAATAGTAAAGGAGTTTGGATTAAGGGGAAAATTAGTAAATAAATGTGCCTTAAATAACCTACTGATTTATTGAATCTAGAAGTGCTTAATTGATTTCTAAAAATAGCAAACAATGGGATAGAGAGTAAAAATTAGTTGATTTTAGGCTGAGACAGAGGAGACAAAGGCTATAAATTGTTGATCTAGCTAGGCAGACTATCAAAAACAAGATCTAGAAGTCTATTTTCTACCTGGATAAGATCACCAAAAATGGGACACCAAGAGGTCCAGTGTTGTAGTCCAAGCTTTGGTACTGTAGTCCTTAGTGTCTGAGCTTTATGAGCTTTTTGGGTTCTGTTCATCTATTTTGAGAGACCCTATGCCTAAAATATCAATTCCTAGTTGTTCACAAAGCTTCATGTTCAATTGATTTTGTCTTCAAGGGTCTTATCTCTTCTTTATGCTTGATAGGTGATCTCAAATCTAACTAGAAAAAGGGGTTAGTGTGTAATATGCACTAAATGTACGATCATACCCTGTGTGTGGGCACACTGCCTACATACCAAAACTCTGAAGAGGGATCAAGGTCAATGTAATTCTTCCAATTTGAATGTGTATTATGAAATCTTGTGTATGCAATACAAGTGTATTCAAATTTAGGTAAGCTTGAGATGACTCATGATTGGTGCAGGAACTTAGATAGGCTAAAAATAATAGTGGTTGGTTGTATACAGAGAATAATAAGATTTGCTTGAGTCTATTTTAGTATATTTATAGCTTGTGCCTTTGAATGATTGTCAACCCTTATAAATGACCTTTGAATGGTCTTTTATAGGGAAACTAGTGATACTAGGTTAGACAAATTCATATTAGGTCAATAAAGAAAACGATAAGGATTCAGGAAAATCTAACCATTTGAGGCTATTGTGAACTTGGACAATAGCATTGAAAAGTAGACACCCTAGGTCACAACAATATATTCCAACCTATGGTGATGTTATCTAGGGGTAAAGGGACCCTAGTGGATAGATCTATGCATGGGAGAGGAGTCTGAGACAACAAGGGCTGAATCTAGAAGGATTCGAATGATTAGGAAATAGTGAAAACATGTCTAAGTGGGTTGTGTAAGTGAGTAGGAAAGACCTATGGTTTGGGTGTCAAAAGTCATGCTCAAGTTGTATAAATTGCATTTTGGTATGACTACACTTCCATAGGAAAGGTTGTTAGCTCCACTACCTCGTCAAGTAGAGAGAGGGGAATAATTGCTTTCTTTATTTTAGTTTCTAAAGGAATAGAAGGCGACTCCAGTACCTCAATAAGTGGAGGGGAGGGAGAGGTGATTTGGGCAATGGTTTCCTCAATAATTAGTTTACTAAGGACCACATTAATGGTATGGACCTCATAGATGTGAGAGGATTTTTCTCTATTATTTTCATTATTCGTAAAAGGGACATGGTTAGGGAATGGTTGTATAAAGATGCCAAGTGATTGATTTGAGGGTGCATTGTGCATTGGGATTATACAACACAAGTTTAGCTTTATCAATCAAACTTTGGACAATGTTTTTGAAATTATTTCACCTACTAACATCATGCCCAATGACATGGTATAAGGCACACAATTCATTCTATTTATACCAACCAAGTACAAGATAAGAGGAATTGAATTACTATGGAGGTTTGATCAGTGGGAGTTATATGATATTTTATTTTAATAAATTTTCCAAGATTAGAGCATATGACTCCCCTAGTGGAGTAAATTGATTTTAGTTATTGTAGTTTTGGATCCTAGTGTTTTGATTGGAGGAATTGAAATATTTAGGCTGTTTAACAACCATTAGAGGAGTAGTTTTAAGGACATCCATATTTGTGGTTCCCTTATTTTTTGTGTTAAAATTGGTTTGATTGTTAGGTTTGGATTAGGTATCCTCATTTGATTTGAATTTTGAATTCTTTTTTCTTAATTTCAACTTCCCCTCATCAATGGCTTTGTTCTCTAACTTCCATGTCATGGTGAAAGCTTCATCAAAGGTCCTGAAAGTCTAAACCCATAAAGTGGAGGAAATGTGTTTGACACAAGCTTGAGAAAAAATCTCAATCAACTCAAGTTGGGGCAAAGAGAAAGAGAGTTGATTTATCAAGCTTCTCCAAAGGCTACAAAATTAGCAATGGACTCATCGTCAAATTTCCTGATGGAGTAAAGATCGATGATGGAAACTTTCTCATAGATGTTTATGGAAAAGTGGTCTAAGAAGGTTTGAGCTAGTTGGGAAAAAGAAAATGAGGAATGCTTGGTGATATCACTGTACTAATCTAGTGTCAGCCATGATAGAGACATGGGAAAGGTGTGAATAAGAAGAGCAACATCATAGGTGATCAAATAACAAGAGTATCTAAATGCTCTCAGATGTTGTTGAGGGTCTTACTTGATCTAATAATTTAAGAAAATTTAGAGCTCCCATTGAGGAGGATAAGGTCAAATGTGGATAGATGGGTGAATTATTTCATTATATATTTGGTCATATGATAAGAGGTTATGGGTGTTAGGGTATGGAGCTAAAAGCTTCACCCATGAGCAAATGCAGAAGATACTGGGAATCATCAGTCACCGATGATGGTCAGGAGGAGACCAAAGGTGACCGATGTCGGTCAAGGAGCAGACTAGGGTTGGCTGATGTTGGCAAATTTAAGCTAGCAGAGACCGACGTCGGTCACCTGTGTAGGCAGGTTCTAATTTTGAGCGCAAATAGAATGTTTGCATGTTAAGGAACAAACTGTTGGTTGGTTAAGTCCACGTTTCTAATTTGAGTAGGACTAAAATTAGAGCCCTTGTTTAGAGGTGCATCTATCAGTTGTAAGTGCATGCTCATGAGTCTCTATAGTTATATAATAGAGATAGATCTTCATAGTTCATTGTAGAATAAGACAAGAAGAAGACAATACTGTAGAAGTAGAATACAGATTATATATCATTCTAGATTGTGGAATAGATTGTAATTGAGAGAGAGGACTCTTGAGGGAAAGAGATCTAAGAAGATATATGTATATCTAGAGAGGTGTGGAAGAAAAGAAGTTTCTTCAATTGTAATTCCTTCTGTAAAGAGTTGAATACAAGTTTTCAGGGTGGTTTCTTGTATCTCTTATTTCTTGTTAATTCTAATTCTAGTTACTTATCTATTTGATTTAATTCTGTGTTTATTCCTTTCGTAAGTGTAATCATATTGTTGATTGATCCCTAACAAGTGGTATCAGAGCTTTGGTTCACTAACAGGCAGTTCAGATCTGGTTAGTGTGTATTGATTACAGGTTACTCACAGGGATTTTTGTTTGAGTGGGAGAAAGCAATGGCAGAAGAAAGTAAGCTAAGATTGGAGAAGTTCAATGGCAAGAACTATCAATTATGGAGAATGCAGTCAGAAGATTATCTGTATCAAAAAGATTTATACTTACCGTTAGGAGGACTTCAAAGCAGCCCAAAGACATGGATGATGAAGAATGGGAAGTTCTTGATAGAAAGGCTCTTAGATCTATAAGATTGAGTCTAGCATCTACTATGATATCTAATTTATCATAGGGAAAGTCTATGGTAGAGTTAATGACTACTTTAGCAAATTTATATGAAAAACCCTCAGCTTCTAATAAGGTGTATCTTATGAAGCAGTTATTTAATTTGTAGATGCAGGAAGGTAGTTCTGTATCTAATCATTTGAATGATTTCCATGGAATTGTGAATCAATTAAATTTAGTCAAAATAGTATTTGATGATGAAATTAAAGCTCTATTAATCTTATTTTCTTTACCAAAAAGCTGGCACAGCTTAGTAATGGCAGTTAGTAATACTGCTTTTGCTTCAAATATTTTAAAAGTAGATGATGTGGTTAGTGTAATCTTGAATGAAGAAATTCGCAGGACAAGCACAGAAGAGACATCAAGGAACGCTTTGAGTTTTGAGAGTAGGGGAAGACAGAAAGAGAAGATCTAAATCCATAAATGGCAGGAAGCCTCAATGCTAGAATTGTGGAAAGATTGGGCACATAAGCAAAGATTGCTGGTCAAAGCCTAAAGAGGACAGACAACATGAAGATAAAGAAGAAGCAAAGGTGGCAGGTATTGTTGCACAAGATGTTCTTATATTCTCTTTGCATACTAATATAGAATCTTGGGTTTTAGATTATGGTGCATCTTTCCATGCAACCCCTAATAGAGAATATTATAGTGACTATGTCCATGGAGATTTTGGAATAGTCTATCTAGGGGATGATGAGCCTTGTAAAATTATTGGCAAAGGTAAAGTGCAGCTGAAAATGCAGAATGGCAACACATGGGTGTTGAGAGACGTCATGCATGTTCCCAGCCTGAAGAGGAATTTGATTTCTATAGGAAAGTTAGGGGATGAGGGTTGTACAGTAACTCTCACAACTGAATCTTGGAAGGTTTCCAAGGGTGCACTTGTATTGGCCAGAGGTAAGAGAGTAGGTACTCTCTATTTATGCAATTATATTACTGACAATTCTCCTTCTGTATTATCTACTTCAGATGTAGATGCAAAGTTGTGGCATCAAAGGCTTGGCCACATGAGTGAGAAGGGAATGACAATTCTTAAGTCAAAAGGTATGTTTCTAGATTTGAAAATCATAGATCTAGATTTTTGTGAAGACTATATTTTTGAAAAATAGAAGAGAGTGAGAGTTCTCAAGACTAGGTCAACAAAGAAGAAGCACAAATTACAGCTTGTTCACACAGACGTGTGGGGACTTGCCCAAGTTGCTTCTATTGGAGGATCACAGTACTATGTTTCCTTCACAGATGATGCTACTAGAAAGGTATGGATCTATTGTATTAAAAAGAAATCTGATGTTTTTGACATGTTTAAGATTTGGAAAGCTATGGTTGAGAATGAAACAGGCAAGAGATTGAAGAACCTGAGATCTGACAATGGTGGTGAGTTTTGTAGCCACAAGTTCAATTGGTATTGTTATATGCATGGGATCTGCAGGCAAAAAACTATTCCAAGAACACCTCAGCAAAATGGAGTTGCTAAAAGGATGAACTGAACAATCATGGAGCATGTAAGGTGTATGAGATTGCATGCTGGATTGCCCTTAGAGTTTTGGGCAGAAGTCGTGGATACTGCAATGTACCTGATTAACAGAGGACCCTCTACAGCACTGGATGGTGGAATCGCAGAAGAGGCATGGACAGGTAAAAAGGTAGATTTCTCATTTCTCAAAGTTTTTGGTTGTGAAGCCTTTGTGCACATTGATAAGGAAAATAGAAAGAAGCTGGATGCTAAGTCTATGAGGTGCACATTTATTGGCTATGGCTCTGATGAGTTCGGATTCAGGTTTTAGAATCTAGGAACTAACAAGATAATTAGGAGCCATGATGTTATTTTCAATGAAAAAGTGATGTACAGTGATCAGCTCAAGAAGCTAGATCAACCTGAGCAGAGCAATGAAGAATTGGACAAGGTGAAAGTTCAAAATAAGCTCGTGGGAAAGAAAAATCACAGAAAGGAAAACACAGAGACCGATGTCGGTCAGGTAGGAACCGATGTCAGCCATACAGAGACCGATGTCAACCATATAGGAACTGACATCGGCCAGGTAGAGACCGACATTGGTCAGGCAAAATTGACGACAGTCAGTTACAGGTCTAGAAGTGACTGAGGTCGGTCACTATCAGAGAATTTAGGTAGACAACGTGTTGTGGATGAGTCTCAGTCACCCAACAAGAGGTCAGAAAGGGTAAGTAAACCTCCAATTCGATATTCTCCTTCATTATTCTATTTATTTCTAATCGATGGTGGAGAACCAGAGAGTTTTGATGAAGCAATACAGGTGGATTCCAAGGTTCAGTGGGAGCTAGGCATGAGTGAGGAGATTGATTCCTTGAGAGAGAACCAAACATGGGATTTAGTTGAATTGCCAGCAAAAAAGAAGACACTGAAGAATAGATGGATCTACAGGTTGAAAGAAGGTGAGAATGGACAGATGAGATATAAGGCCAGGTTAGTGGTGAAAGGATTTGTACAGAAACCAGGTATTGACTTTGGTGAGATTTTCTCTCCTGTTGTTAAAATGGCTTCTATACAGATTGTACTATCTTTAGTTGCTATTGAGGATTTGCATCTTGAGCAGCTTGATGTTAAGACAACATTTCTTCATGGAGATTTGGATGAAGAAATATATATGGATCATCCAGAAGGATATGAGGTCAAAGGTAAGGAGAAGCTAGTGTGCAGATTGAAGAAAAGCTTGTATGGCCTCAAGCAAGCTCCAAGGCAATGGTATTTAAGGTTTGACAAATTTATGACTGAGCATGGCTATAGTAGATGTCAATCTGACCATTGTCTATATTTTAAGAGATTAAATAATGGTAGATATATTATTCTGTTATTGTATGTAGATGATATACTGGTTGCAGGATCACACATGCAGGATATCTCTGAGCTAAAGGTGAAATTAGCTCACACATTTGCCATGAAGGATTTGGGATGCAGCAAAGAAAATCCTTGGCATGAATATTAAGAGAGACAAGAAAAATCACAGGTTGATTTTGTCTTAAGAGGATTATGTGAACAAGGTGTTGAAATGGTTCAATATGCAGGATGCAAAACCAGTAAGCACACCTATGGCTGGACATTTCAAGTTAAGTAAAGAACAATGTCCTAATTCACATGATGAGGTAGAGTACATGAGGAAATTTCCATATGCTTCCACAGTAGGAAGTTTAATGTATGTAATGGTTTGTACTAGGCCTGATATTTCCCAAGCAGTGGGAGTTGTAAGCAAGTATATGGCCAATCCAGGAAAGGAACACTAGAAAGCAGTTCAGTGGATCCTTAGATATCTGAAAGGAACTAGTAGTAGGCACTTGTGCTATGGCAGTTTAAATACTTCTCTACATGGTTATGTAGATTCATATATGGCAAGTGATTTGGATGGCAGAAGAAGCACTACAGGATATGTTTTCACTGTAGGTGGAATGACGGTTAGCTGGATATCAAAGTTGCAGAAGGTTGTTGCCTTGTCAACTACAGAAGCAGAGTATATTGCAGTCACAGAGGCTAGCAAAGAGATGATATGGATGACACAGTTCATGGAAGAGCTTGGAAAGGAGCAAAAGAGTTGTAGACTATACAGTGATAGTCAGAGTGCAATTCATTTGGCTAAGAATTCAGCCTTTCATTCAAGAACAAAGCACATACAGCTTAGGTACCACTTCATACGACAGGTATTGGAGGATGGTGAGTTGAAGCTGGAGAAAATTCATACAAATAAGAATCTTGCAGATATGTTAACCAAGCCGATTACAAAGGAGAAGTTGAATCTTTATTCAACTTTTGCTGGTCTTCATGATTGAGTTGAAGATGGAGGAGCTAGAAGATGTTGCTATACAGGTACTGGTGTAGCTGTTTATCTCCAAGTGGGAGATTGTTAGGGTATGGAGCTAAAAGTTTCACCCATGAGCAAATGCAGAAGATAATGGGAATCATCAGTCACCGACAACGGTCAGGAGGAGACCAAAGGTGACCGACGTCGGTCAAGGAGCAGACCAGGGTCAGCCGACGTCAGTAGATTTAAGCTAGTAGGGACAAACATCGGTCACCTGTGTAGGCAGATTCTAATTTTGTGCACAAATAGAATGTTTGCATGTTAAGGAACAAACTGTTGGTTGGTTAAGTCCACGTTTCTAATTTGAGTAGGACTAAAATTAGAGCCCTTGTTTGGAGGTGCATCTATCAGTTGTAAGTGCATGCTCATGAGTCTCTATAGTTATATAATAGAGATAGATCTTCATAGTTCATTGTAGAACAAGACAAGAAGAAGACAATACTATAGAAGTAGAATACAGATTGTATATCATTCCAGATTGTGGAATAGATTGTAATTGAGAGAGAGGACTCTTGAGGGAAAGAGATCTAAGAAGAGATCTGTACATCTAGAGAGGTGTGGAAGAAAAGAAGTTTCTTCAATTTTAATTCCTTCTGTAAAGAGTTGAATACAAGTTTTCAGGGTGGTTTCTTGTATCTCTTGTTTCTTGTTAATTCTGATTCTAGTTACTTATCTATCTGATTTAATTCTGTGTTTATTGCTTTCATAAGTGTAATCATATTTTTGATTGATCCCCAATAATGGGCACCATAAATAGATGTCTCTAAAGTAGTCATTTTGTTCATTAACATCTTAACAAGATTTATTTATGCTTTTACACACCTATAATTGTAGGGTAGATTATGTTAGGTTTGGGTATGTGCAGTATAAGGATAGCTAGTGGAAGGTTAGGAGGTTGTCACATATTGATGTGTGGACATGGGTGGTTGGGAGGACATCGTGAATGGGTATGTAGATATAGGAGGTTGGATATAGGATGGAGCCATATACCCTTATGGGTTTGTAATATAGCTAGGATTGGGTGTAAAAGGAACTTCTTGAAGAATTGACATGGGTTGGGTCAGAGGTATGGTCAGGTTGATAGGTTGAGGATGGGTAGTAATCTTAGTACTAATGGGTGGAAGGGTAGAAGGTATGGGAACCACCAAGATATGAAATGGAGTGGAGGTAAGTGGGTTGTAAACAAAAGGAAGGGTGGTAACAATAGTAGAGGGTACTCCCATGGTAAGTGGAGTACCGGTTACCAAAGGTTTGGTTGTTCCTATACTAGAAGGGTTTTTGGTTGAGGTGGAAAGTGTATGAGTTTTAGTTGATTGGGTGGGTTGGTTTTGGATGGTGAGATTGGTGGGATTTTTGGTAGAAGTAGATGCTTAGAGGAATATAAGTTGGGTAAAAATGGTGGAAATAAAGTTTTTTCCCATAAGGTTAGATGGTATACTATAGGGTGGGTCTATAGGTAGAATTGAAGCAGAGGTATGATGGGATATGGTGTTAAGGTAATGTTGGAGGGTTATGGGGTTGTTATCTAGAAAGGTGTAAAAATTACTATCACCTTGGGTAACCATCCAAGGGATACTAATATTTTTAAAAGCATGAGGATAAATCTATGCATCTGATACATACTCCATGAATGAAGGAGAAGAGAAAGATGGATGATTATGAGGTGGATCATGATTTACTTGGTCTCTTAGTTGTTGCCTAGTTAAAACCATGTAAATAAGGGAAGGAGGAAGATACAAGTGATCTCACAACTCAAAAGAGAAGAACTCAAAAATAAAATGATCTCAAGGAAAATAATACATACACTAATATGCGTTAAAATCCTAAAATAATTTATTAAATCTCTTTAGGCTTATGCCTCAATTTTAAATAAGTTATGAAGGACCAAATTGGGTTGGTAGAGTGGGTACTAGAAGAAAATATATAAGAATGGTTTTAGGTAGTTAAAGGATCTCAAGATCTATACTAGAACTTAGTACATGGAATCCATATTAGGGTCTACCCCTTCACGTCATGCACTGAAACAGTAAGGGTGTCAGGTTCTTAGCCAAAATATACTGAGTTGCTAGAGTTTATATTTAACCAACATACTGATTTGGTTCTCCCCTTGGTGGTGAAATCCAAGAAGGATAGTTGAGAAAGGTGACCACTAGGTGATGAATTTCTAGTCAGGAATTAAGTCAATATTTTGATGTTTAGTTGAATGTGTGGTTTGGTCTTATGTGTGTGGAGAGAAGTGAGACTATGACCAATTTACTTGATTAAATTAAGCTATGTGAGCTAATCAATACAAAAAAATAATGGATGTAAATTTAATTTTAATCTAGAATAAAAATTTTGTGTCTTTTCAAATGAATACAAAATAACTAAGAGGTACCTAGATATGATGATGATAATACAAATCCTAAGCCTAGGATGAATAATTTTGGTTTTTAGAAGTGAAATCAAAACAAGATAATGTTTACTCTTTTTTCAGAAAGCAAAAGAAGCTAAAACTTGTGTTTAGGAAAGGAAGAGAGGAAATAATGAATGTTTTGATTTTCAAAAAAGAATGCAATGGATAACTCTTCTCTAATGTAACTAAATGTCCTACAACTTTGAGCCCAAGAAAAGTTAAAGGGTCCCATAAACTATTTTACCATTTTAATATATTATTTATGATGGCATGCCACCACTTGAGGATGGTCTTGAATATGGCATGGCTATAACAAATGACAAATAAGATGATATGATGCAAACATTAAAATAAACTTCTAGATATCATAAAACAAATTTTGATGCAAATAAAAATATGTAATCTATGCCAATTAAGAAGGAACTTGATGACATTCCAGATGATGAGATCAATATAGTAGATAAAAGTACTCAAAAAATTATGCAAAGAAAAAAAAATAGATGGATAATTGAAAGGTCTTTTAAGTTTGACTAGGCAAAAAAAAATTATTTCATTGAAACAGTAGAACCAAAAAATAGTAATGATACCCCAAATGAATGTAAATACACAATATGTTCTTAGAAATTAATAAATGACCGAAAAATGCAACTTAAGCTGGACACAATTGAAAAACATTGTGGCAAAGTTTATGTGTTAGTTGAACAAGATGGACAATTCAAAAGATGCATAGATGGATAGATGCCAATGAATGCACGCAGGTTAGATATGTAATAGAGTATGAAAAAAATAAGATACATATGTAACAACTTGTTGAGAAAGGAGGAATAATTACAGCTCAAATAGAAAAAGTTATTCAGTTAAATAAACATGTCAAAAATATACAATTCTCAATGATCTACCACAATCTTAAAATGGTAGACCTATATCTGAATTTTTAGATTATAAAACTCTATTTTAGCTTAATGGACTTCATAACATTCTAGAATCACATTGGTTTGATGGTTATGTTTGGGACATGGAAAAATGTCTTGTAATGATTGAGAAGGAAGATTTGAAAGAAAAAATTAAAATTGTAAGCTTTATATCAATGTCCATTGATGAGGTCACAAAGGTTAACAACATAGCATGGATTTGTATCCATGTTTACACTTTTGAGAATAATTTAAGAACACCTCATCTGTTAGCTATAGATAAAATGGTTGAAAATTGTAATGCATAAAACCTTTTCAAGTTAGTTATTTTTAATTTGAAGGATATTACTAGGATGGATGGATGATTATGCTATAGCTATGAAGATGTTATGTGTTAGATCTAAAGGTTCAACAGTAATATAGGTGAACATAAATTATTTTTGTGTTCAAATACATATAATAACTACCCCATATATGATTTCAATTCATTGCATGGCCTACAGAATTAATCTTGCATACAAATTGTAAGAACCTTTGAAAATATTACAAAAGTGGAAGAACTTATCCATTATTTACATGTTTATATGTGAAGCAGTGATACAATATTTTTAGAATTTAAGAATTTACAATTAGAGTTACCATTAGTAAAAAGATTCTAAAAAATAATGATACAGGATGGATTTCCATGTATGACCCTGCATGCAAATTTTTTGAAGAATATCCATCGCTAGCAGGTTTAATGTTTAAATACTATATGGAAGTCGACAAGGTAAATGATATATTATACCATTTAATAGATTTGAATATGCTTTTGACACTATGTGGTATTCTCCCAATTTTAAATGAAATAAATTATTTGATGAAACTTGATCAAGAGATATTGATATATATTATAGACTTCATACATTTGAGAAAATGGATTTGTCAATCTCTTGATGTCTTGTACTTAGGCCAAAATAATTTTAAGCTTCATGTTTTTTCTAGTTGTCAAACTTTAACAGATATTAAAGATCAAAAATACTATTTGAAATTAAATATCAATGATCATATTTGTACCTTCATGAATGGAAAGGAAATACCACTACACACATTCTAAAAATGAGTTGATTTAACAAGATCAAAAATTGAAGAAGTCCTTATAGCATGTATTCTTTATGAAACTATGATACTAGAAATATGGATAAAATTGAGAAATATAAAAGATAGCTCACTTACATAACTTAGAGAGTGTTTTCAAAGGGATGAGTTGCTTGAAGCCATGGTAGTGGTGAATCCCATATTTTTAAGAGTTGAGGATGGTAAAAAACAAATCAGTAATTTATTTCTTAGATACATGGGCACTCTTATTTAACATTTTTCTAAGTCTGTAGATATCAATGGAGTTGAAATTCTAGATATTTTGTGATAAGATTTGTTGAGGACACAGTCTACCCATTTTGGATTCATAATGATTGATCAATATAAGTGTCTAAAAGATCCAACTGAAAATGGTACTAATAAAAGGATATGGAAAAAATTGTATCCCAGTGTTATCCTATAAGAATATATTAGTGAATATTTCTTATTCTATGAATTTTTTCAAACAATGATTTGGGATCTATGGAATATGAAAGAGTCTTGAGTGAATTATATTTTGTTAAATCGAAACTTCATAACAGATTGGACAAAAATCTTTACACATGTTTGAGATTGTATTTGTGATCAAGGAATCTAAGAAGGGTGGTTAGGTTATATGTTAGCTTTAGAATAAAATGAAATCAAAATTTAAAAAAACACACTAACATGCATAACACTATCTTGCCTAGATAAAAGTAAGGATCATAGTGGAGAAAATAAAATGAATAAAGTATAACTAAAAATCGAAGTAACTCACATAATTCCTTACCAATTCCTTGAATTCTTCAAGAGGTTTCTTCATTCGGATTTCTCAGATTGTGCTCAAGAAGTCTTCATCAATGAGGTTTGGCTATCTCCATCTCCTCTTGGCACCATGGTTGCTTTGATATGGCTTGGCTTAGGTGAACAATTTGGGAGTATAACAATAATTTTAAGAGGCTTAAGAATCATTTGTGCATGATAACTTTACACTATCCAAGCTTAATCAAAGTGGTATTGGCCCTCATATTTATAGATTTTTCAAATAGATCAAGATCAACCATGACCGTTCATCTTGAGATCAAGATGTGTGGCCATGAATTAATCTAATATTATAAATAATATCCATAAATATCCTAATAAGGGGCACATAGAGCCATAATCTTGATATTTTAGTAAGTTGAATGCTGACTCATAAAAGGCTAAGATATTTGAATATTTGAATTTCCTTTTTTAGTTATTCATTAATTGCACATGGATAATTCAACTAGGCATTTAATTTGGTTTAGCTTGTTAATTAATTTTAATTATGCTTATAGATTTTTCAAATTTTATTTAAGTGTGCAAGTGTCCCACTTAATAGGTCCATAGGCCAAATTGCATGTTGTGAAGCCGTAGGTCAACTTGAGATGAATCCATGTGAGGTTTTTGTTATTTATGGTAGGATTATCTAATTAGGTATGTCTCAACAAGATTGAGAGATTTGATTAAATATTTGTGGATGAAATTGAGACATTTAGTAATTTCTAAGCTTAATTTGCAATGGTAGAGATCGGTCTAAAGTCCAGTATGAAGCCATTGGTGGCTAATTTTAGATGTCTATAGTTTGCCCCTATTTGGGAAGGAATTTTTAATTTTTAAGCATAGTAACATCTTCTCAAAGAATAAAAATGTTTTGTGTGTTTATGACTTCAATGACAATGGATGAGTTGTAGGGTGCCCCCTCGAGGGAGCAGTTTGTAAAAAACTGTTAGCAAACGGTCCCTCAAAAGAAGGAGATGAGTGGACCAAATAGATGATAACATAATGATTTTCCAAAGGTGGGAAGAATCATTGAAAATTCAAGTGCGACAATGTACAATGGTTTACCCAAAGGTGGTTATAAGCATTGTATCCTGATTATGGCAAACATTGATGATAACATAATGATTTGCCCAAAAGTGGTCAAAATCATTGATAATGTAGGTGAGATGGTGTACAATGATTTGCACAAAGGTGGTTTTAATCATTGTACCCTAGTAGTGTCAAACATGATTAGTGGTTGATGATGGTAAATTGAAACAGAGGATAAAGATGAATTTGGATAACTTGTTAGTAGGGAGATGCTTGTCCAAACTAATAAAAATTAAAATTATTTCATTATTTAATTAATTTGTTTGGGATATTATTTGTATTAGATAGGGATTGTTATTGGTGTTGGTCCTAGTGCCAAAGAGATATCAATGTTATGTTATTGATGTAGACTTTTCAAAGCTAGTTTTTGCTATAGCACTTGATGGTAGGCATCATGATAGAATACCATAATAACTTGATTGAAATATGCATAAGGATTGACTCTTGATATCCAAAACTCAAGGGAAAATAATTAACCAATGATGATAACTAAGATATCAATGTTGACAAATGAATGTAGATGGATTCAAGTGTAAATACATAAGGAATCACCCAATGAACACACATAGACTGAGTCAAGGCAACAATGCTGAAAGAAAATAAATAGGCATACAAACAAACAAATAAAAAATACACATAAAATAAATAAACAATAATTAGCATCAATGTTAGTACAAAAAACATGACGCCAACAACATGACATACATTATCCCCAGAAAATAGGCAAAAACTTAACAAACAAACATGATGGGAAAATAGAAGAAAAGGAAAGGGGTGGTAG
This sequence comes from Torreya grandis, assembly GCA_037957365.1. NCBI lineage: Eukaryota > Viridiplantae > Streptophyta > Pinopsida > Cupressales > Taxaceae > Torreya > Torreya grandis. Next base: position 2,841,866 of record JARHVA010001535.1, read on the forward strand.
AGTTGTCTCCATATACACTAGGCAAGTGGACATTGCTTACATAGTTCTATAGATGTGATATCCAATAAAAACTTTAGGTCAAATGTAGTTCTCTCAGGAACGGGGATATAATAAAATGATAATGATAAAAAAAAATATGATGGATGTGATAGAAGAATATGGGAATGATCTTGAAAAATGGCAAGTGTGTGGGATAAAAGGCCAAAAAGGTTGGGGAAACTAAATGACAAGTGGTTTCTTGTGATTTAGTAAGGGTTCCCAAAATCCTTAAGAAAAATAAGTGGTCAATGTTTTAGGTTTTTCTAAATCAAATTTTAAATGTTTTTGGAATTTTTGAAGCATCTCAACTTGATCAAGAATAACAAGATAATAAATGGTCTAAGCTCATAAAATGATGAGTGGGTGGAAAAACTTTAATGTTACTCATAAATAATGAGAGTGTATAGATAAGGGGGACTGAGTTGACCTCAACATGAATTGAGTGCAACCCACATAGTCCAAAAATAGCCCTAGGTCACAATAGTTACACCTTTTAGTAGAGGAATCCAACTAGTGTAGCAGCTAATTCAAACAAAATAAGCAAAGTTGGCATAATGACATAATACAACATAGGAATGGGAAGTTGGTATGTCAAGACACAATAAACAAATGTTACCCCTAGTTTGCTCATAGGCAATTATAACTAGGATACAATGGATTAGATCAATGATACTAATTTGCCCATAGGTGGTTATAATTAGTAGCAAGACCAATGAAACATTGATTTACTTGTAGGTAGATATAATCGGGCTCACATAAATAAACATGATTAGAATGGATAAGAAATGAAAGATGCAACTACCAAAACTTTTATCATACTACTCCAAAATATTGCCTCTATCTGGAATTATTGAAATAACTATTGAAATTGATTTGATTCTATGTGCTAAAAATGTCAAACCAATGGATAAACCAAGGTCAAATGAGCTAGGTAGATAGGATTCAAAACATGTTTTGGTTGATAGAGTAGAATGATAGAATAGATAAGGAATAGGCAAATTGATTAGATGGTAGAATGATAGGATGGTACAAAGAAGAATATTGATAATATGGTATAACTTGAAATGATCCTCATAGATAATACACAAAATTACTCAAGCATAATACCACTTGAGGAGTATAATGTTGGTAGGCTCATCAAGTTTGTCCCCATCTGGTGTGGTGAGCATGTATGCTCCAATGCCATAGTCTGCAATAATGATGAAAGGACCTACCCAGTTGGATTTAAATTTTTTTTTATGCTTCTTCTTGACCGTGGTATTCTTTTGGGTCTATTTAAGAATAAGATCACCAAGCTCAAATTGTTTATGTTTCACATGCCAAATGTAGTGGCTACGAAGTCAATTTTGATATGCTTATAGATTATTAACTACATCTATGAATTTCTCATCAAGTAACTCTAGTTCTTGTAGGAGAGCTAATTGATAGTCATTGTCATCCAAGACATGCTTCAAATAGATGCATAATGAAGGTAACTCGACCTTAATGGGAAGAATGGATTTAGTACCATAAAAAAGTGAGTATGGAGTGGCTCTTATTGGGGTATGATAATTGGTATGATATGCCCAAATGATATGGAATATTTAAAGGTGAAAATTATAGTTGACATCATTGACAATATTTTTGAAGATGTTGACAATGGTTTTGTTTGATGCTTCTTCCTAGCCATTACCTTGAGTGTAATATGTTGTGGATAAATGTTGTTTAATTTTATATTCAGCACATAGCTTTTTGTCATCTTGGTTCTTGAATGATCTCTAATATCAGATATGATATCATAAAGGATACCATAGTTGTAAATGAGATGGTTGAATATGAATTTCAAAATTTTCTAAGTGAGGACGAATAATTTAACTCAAGAGAGGATGGTTATTATGGTGTTAGTTTCAAAATGAAAACAAAATAAAATAAACACACTAACTAGCATAACATCTCTAGGCCTAGACACTAGGGAGAGCTTAGTTAACAAACATGAATAAAACACATAACTAAAATGCAAAAGAATCCCTCTTTTACCTTCCTTGGATGTTCCAAAATGCTTGTTGTAGTGGCTTGCTTGGCTTGTGCTCATGAAGTCTCCATCAAAGGAGGCTTGGCTACCTCTATCTCTTCTTGGCAGCTTTGGCTTATGGCTTGGCTTGGCTTGGAATCAATTTGGCATGGTAACACTATGTTCATGAAGCTTTGTAATCAATTCTATATTATAACTTTGCATAATCATGTCTTAAAAATGATGTGGTAAGGCCTCCTATTTATAGAGTTTTGAAATTGATTAGAATCAACCTAAACCATCCATCTCAAGATTGAGATGTGTGGCTAAGGATTAATCCAATCATGTAGTTAAAATTGATAAATAGGCTCATCAATATTTGGGATAGAGGAGAAATCAAGAGGCATGGAGGGCTTTGATGAGGCATGGGAGACATGAATCCTGATATTTGTGGTAGTTATCAACTAGGGATGTCTTCCCAAGAAATGAAGTCACTTGATGATACAAATATTCAATATTTATTTATAAAAACAAGTATTCAACAAGTTTCCATGGAATTTTTGATTAGGCTATAATTTGGATTAATTAGCTCTAAGCATGATTAAGCACTATGTGCACAAATTACTTAAATTAATCAAAATACCTTTTTATTAGTCCAAAATTTGATTGGATTGGAATTGGAAGTCAATATTAGATGTGTTGGATCCATTATCCCATTTAGGATGCTACCAACAATAGATAACAAAGGCACACATCTTATGTAAGAGATTTGATAGAAAAGAGCAATCCATAACACTTAGGTGTAAAATTAGCATTTTGATTCGAAATGATCTGATCAAAGTTAGCTGGCCCATAAATTGTATTTCCCCATTTAGGGATATTTTAGCCAAAATCATCACTTGAATATGTTAGTTTCACATCATTTAACACGTTTTAGTGTTTTCAGACCAAATTGTGCACTTTATGTGAAAATTGGTCAAAATCTTGATTGGAGGATCTTGGTGGCCAATTTAGGTGTCTATAGTTTACCCCTATTTGGGAAGGTGTTGCAAGTTATAATCAAAGTAACATCTTCTCAAAGAATTAAAAAGTCCTGTATGCCTACAACTACAATGATGATAAACTAACTATATGATGCCCCCTTAAGGGAATAATTGGTACAAGCAGGTCGGCAAATGGTCCCTCGATAAGAAGCAAAATGATGGGACCAAAGAAAGGATAGATGATGGGGTGAAAACATAATGATATTTAAAAATTAGTCAAAATCACTGAGAATGCAAATGGGATGGTGTACAATGGTTTATCCAAAGGTGGTTATAAGCATTATACCTCGATAGTGGTAACGTGGTATGATAACACAATGATTTTTCCAAAGGAAATTATAATGATTGAGAAGATGGAGCCACCCCAGTGAGGATAGATAAACAAGATAATAACATGCCCCTGTATGGGAAAAAAAATTGGAAGTGATGACAACACAATGATTTTCCCAAAGGCAGTTATAATCATTGAGAAATGCAAGTGGGATGGTGTGTAATGATTTTTCCATAGGTGGTTATAATCATTGGACCCCGATTATGGAAAACATGATAAACTTGGTTGATGATGATGATGATAACTTAACACAGAGGGTAATGATGAATTAAAAAAACCTACTAGTAAGGAGATGCTCATCTGAACTAATAAAGTTTGAAATTATTTCATGGTTAATTACTCTGTTTGGGATATGATTGGGATTGAATCGAGATGTTGATGCCACCATTACCGAATAGACATCTTAAATCTGAGGTTTATTATAGCACATGTTGGTAGGCATCATGGTATAACATCATGAGGACTTGGATTAAATATGCATGAGGACTGACTCCCGTAATCCAATACTCAATAGATTACAATGCACTAATGATAGAAACCATGATGATAATGTACACATATGAATATGGATTGATTAAAGTATAAGTGTGGGCAAGGAATCACCCAATAAACACACATAAACCAAATCAAGGTAACAATGTTGAAAGCAAACAAACATGTAGATAAACAAACAAAATAAGTAGAGACAAATAAATAATGTAATAGAAACCATACAAACATTTCCCCTAGAAAATAGGTGACAACTAAACAAATTAATAAAATGGGGGAATAGAAGAAAAGGAAGGGGTGGCCGAGCTGTCTCCATATACACTAAGTGGATGCTTCCTACATATTTCTATGGATGTAATATCCAATAGAAAACTTCAAGCCAAATATAGTTCTCCCAGGGAATGGGAAGAATGTGATAACTAAGGAAAACAAACATAATGGATGTGATTTAATAAGAGGAATGGTCTTAAAAAATGACAATTGCATGAGAGAAAGGCTAAAAAGGATGAGGAAAATAAGTGACAAGTGGTTTGCTTACAACTTAGTAAGGGTTCTTAGAATCCTTAAGGCAAAGAAGTGGTCAAATGTGTTTATTTTTTTTCTCACAATTTTACAAATGTTTTTGGAATTTTTTGAAGTATCTCAACTCAATCAAGAATGATAAGACACTAAATGGTTCAATCTCAAAAAATAGTGAGAGCATTAAAACTTAGGTTGCTCACAAAATTGTGAGAGTGTGGCTTACATTGCTCACAAAATGGTGAGAGTGTAGATTAGGTTGCTCGTAAAATGGTGAGAGCATGGCTTAGGTTGCTCAAAAAATGGTGAGAGCATAGGGAAAAGGGTGACTAAGATGATATCAACAAGTATCAGTAATACCTACATAGTCCTAGAGTAGGACCTCAAGTCTCTATAGTTCCACCTTACAATGGAAGAATTTGACTAGTGTAGCAGTCAATTCAAACAAAATAAGCATAGCTGGTAAGGTTTATCATAATATAAAATAGGGTTGAAGACATTTAGAGTGAATGAAATAGTGAAAACATATTTAAAACATGTTATTAGACCCCAAGGATCACTCACATAAGGATCATTTATTTCTAAACCCACTACAACTCACCAAATAGTCCAAAACCAATTCAAAATGTTGAATTTCATGATTTTGGTGGGAAATTTCAAGGCACCTCTAAATGACCTACAAACCACATATGAAGCCTATGTAGAAACTATTATTAATAAATTAAGACCTATAAGACATCCTAAAACCATAAACTAACACATTTGAGCTATGTAGAATTATGCACCTGCATTAGATATGTAGGAAATAAAAGACTTGTTCATGAGCTTCTACTCATGAGTGCTTCAACACTGCTACCATGCTCGATGATATCTGAAGGTGTCATCCATGTTGAATCTTCAAGTAGATGATTTTTACATTTGACCAAGTAATATAATTACTCCTTGCCTCTTGTTTTATTCATTACCTTCTTGAGTTTCTTCCTCTTCTCTATAACTGAGATCTCCCATGTCAATTGCTCTCCTTTGAGAAATATCCATTTCCTACAACTGAGTTTCAATGTTTCTCATTTCTTCCAGCAACATTTCTTGAGTATTCTATCTTCTCTAACATCCTTTAGCTCTCATTATTGATACCATCTTTACAAAATTCCTTCATAACTTATTAATCAGATCCTTTTAAATTGAAACAACCTAAACTCTACTCTGATACCACTATGGTGTAAGTGAATACCTATAGGGTATTTTTAGCTAAAAAATATGATGACAAAAACAAATTTACATTCTTATTCTTAGGCTTGATTTATTTCTTAGAGAGTTCCAAAAAAAATTAGACTTGAATGATCCTCTAAATGCCCTTACACACACACACACACACACACACACACACACACACACACACACACACACATGTTATTCATGAAATTCATTGGTTATTTACTCTTCTTTCTCTTTACATGTTAATAAAATTCAATGAAACACAATTCTTAGCCTTGTTATAGGCATTCTTATAGGTCTGTCATATTTCCTTTATACTGTGATGGATTTAAAATTAAAATTTAATATGTTTTAGTGACTCTAAACATTTAAATATACCTTATACATAGCAAGGAAAAAGTTATACAACCTTATATACTTGAATTTGCAAGGAAAATTGAGAAATTGGACTTTTGGCCATGTTTTTAAGGTCTATATAAACCTGCAAGAAACACAATCTATTATACCTTATTCTATGAATTTTTTCAAGATCCAAAACCTTTGAAATTAGTTCAAAATAATTATCAATCATATATATAAATTTTTAGAAATTTTGAACAATTTTTTTAAAGGTTATGGGGATTTTTGTAGATAAAACCCAGAACTAGGGTTTTGTAAGTTGTCAAGGGCCTGAGAGCATAAAATTATTAAAATGTTTTGATTTATAATTTATGAATACATATAATCACTTAAATCAAGACCTTTAAACTTTCTTATTACTTTGAAAATTTATTTCCAGGCTCAATAATCATGAAAACATATAAAATTCACCTTCTTGTTTGGACTGTGTCATTAAATGACCTATTTTAACTTCTATAACTTTTGAAAAACAACAAAAAAGATGTTTAAAAGATCAAATCATGTCAAATAAGGTTAATTAAAATTTTTACAAAGTTTATAAATATCTACACAAGCATAACAAACCATTTATTTTATTTAAATGTGCTTGAAACATAGTCAATGTAGTCATATAGCTTACAAGAAACCTTCAACAACAATCACCGACATTAAAATTAGGTTATATCATTTTTATAAATTCTTAGGATCCTTTATTAATGTTTTGATCCTTATTAGAAGCATAAAATAAGTACCAACTTATTTCATGCATCAAAATCCTCTCAATTGACTTAAGACTCTTCTAGCATGCTTATTTTTGTTATTTTCCTATGTTGAAAAAGGCTTATCATAGTAGAAAATAGGGTTAATAAATTTAAATTTAATGTAAGAATGAAACATATTTACAATTATTAGACCCCAAGGATCACTCACATAATGATCATGTCCCTTGAAACCCACTAGAACTCACCAAACAATCCAAAACCAATTCAAAAATTCAAATTTCTTGGTTCTAGTGGGAAAGTCCAAAACACCTCTAAATGACCTACAAATCACATCTGAAGCCTATGTAAAAATTATTATTAATCAATTAAAACCTATAATACCTCTTAATATTAAAAAACTAACACATTTGAGCTATATAAAATGATGCACCTGCATCAAAAACATTCCCTACTACACTAAGTTTGTAATTCATTTGAAAAATGTATCTTCTCTAACTCATTCAATCCATCGAATCCAAAAATTGGTTGATATTAATATTCAAAATATTATTCTAACATATAAAAAATAAAGAGTGTAATTTCCACATGGTTATTTTTTCATTTACTTAGAGGTCTTGTATCCTAACTCATAGTGATGATGAATCTCTTTGGGGGAATAATGGTCCAAAGAAACAATGACCAGTCCATTTCTCTTGATAATGTTTTGTAGCATGCTCAGCATAATATGAACTTAGTAATTAGTTTATATCTCTAACCAAGTCTATAGATGATCAAGGGGGAAATTGGAGGATTCCTCTACATAAATTTACTCTCATGAAATGTGCATGCCCTGATATAAATTTAAATAATTTTCATTTAGATATGATTTCCAATGGCGTAGTGCCTTTGATGTGACTTTTCCACAAGTACAATTAAAATTATATAGATTCATGCTTAAAGTAATATTAAAATTATTTTTTCCTTATGTTTTTACTTTTACCATAACTTTTAATGCAGATGGGCATAATTACATTACCATTTTACTCTCCTCATCTCTGTCTATTATTTTTTAATTCTTGGGTTAAAGACCATATGCAACATGCCATGGGGAATAAATATTTATATTGGATGTTTTGATTTATGGTTATAAAAAATTTATATTCCAAATAATAATGTTGAGACTATAGATTTACAACTATATCTTTTTGATAATCCTTCCCTTACTAATTAGATTATTTATATTAATTTAATATGTGATCCCCTAAAGATAAATAGGAAAACATACCTATGTGGTGGTGGTGTCAAGGTTGATTTTAAGAGTCCTTACTGTAAAACCTATTGGAAAAATTTGGAAAATCTAGAGAAATTTGATTTTTGGTATGGTGAATCCTCTATGGGTGATGGCAAATTTTTTTGTACATATTTTCCGCCATATAACATCATGGTTGAAGTGAACGACCAAACTAAACAAATGATTTGAAGAACTGAGATGAATGCTTGAGCCAAACAATCAAACTAAATGATTGAGATGAACAACTGAACTAAATAGATAAATTGAATAGTTGAACTGAATGGCAGAATCGAATGGTTGAACCAAATGACCAAACCAAATGATTGAACTAAACAACCTAGCTAAACAAAACAACCAAACGACAGATCCAAATGACATAGCCAAATGATAAAATTGAATGACACATCTAAATAAAAGAGCTAAATGACACATCCAAATGATTAAGCCAAATGATAGAGTTGAATGACCAAGCCTAACAATAGAGTTGAATAATATATTTGAATGCCCAAGCCAAACAACAAAGCTAAATGACAGAGTTGAGCGACCAAGCTAGATGATATAGTTGAATGATAAATTTAAATGACTAAGAAACACTGGCATGTAACCTATATGATTGGTCTATTATTCAATTTCCCGGTCACCTCTCCTATTCTATAAATACTCACCCCTACCCTCATTTTTAACATTTTTTAGAACTAATTTCTCATCCCCATTTGCAGCCATAGAGAGAAAATTCATTTTTTAAGAACTTACTATGCCCAAAAAATTTGAGGCTCTTGCAGCAACTAGATGCATACAATGATTGGACTTAGGAATGCATCTTTACTAGCTTTCTATACATGCCCTAGTATGACATAGACATACTTCTATTAAAAATCCTCATGTATTCTAATGACCCTAACAAAAATATCTTCACAGTGAAAGTGGATTCCAAAATTATTTTATTTGGTACTTCTATAGAATATCGTCACAATCTGACAGGTCTTCCATTTCATAATGTAACCCTAGTGAGTTCCAAATCAATACTGACAAATGAAGACAAGAATTTTTTGGCGACAAATTTCAATTTGCACATTGACCAAACTAGTATGTACTTATAAATTTATTTGTATATTAAAAATTCAACTTTTGCGATCTAAAATCCTCATTTTATCTTTCATTTCAGATAATCAAAAGAGGGGCCTCCACATTGAAGATGTTGGTCACCCTTTTTTTAAATCAATGGTTCAATGTTTCCAAGACAGAATAGTATTGTAGGGAAGAGAAACAAATATTCTCTATTGGGAACTGTTTTACATTGTTCATACTCTTTTCAAATATAAATTTGATTGGTGCTCTTTTATTTATACTAGGATAAGGATTGAATTAAATTATGCTTCTACCAATCCCAGTTCCACTATTTATTGTTCAAATTTTATTCTGGCATTATACTATGATTCCTACTTTAACCTCTAAAGAACATAGGGTCCAACTGTGCTTGATCCAAAAATGATGTCAAACTCTTTATTTGTGGATGAGCAGGAGGTTAGTTTATTTTTTCATTTGTTGAACGAGGGTTTAATATTTATTTTTTTGTTAAATGGTTACCAAGGTAAATATTAATAAATGTTTAAACTTTATTTATTACAACTTCCAAAAAAGAATGTGTGCCTCATGAAAATAATTTTCCTTAAAAGGACAATGTGCAGTAGAAGAATCTATAGATAATTTATAGTCTATAAAATCATCCTTAGAATCCTATCAGCTTGTGAAACATCCATGAGTTTCTTCGATGTCAACTCCATGTGTAGATTTATTATTTAAAAATTTAAAATGGAATTTTAATTTTCAAGACTCAAGTGTATTATTTTATTTATTTTTTTATTATTGCAGTTGCTTCGGCAAGAATTTAGATGGTGGAACAATCACCACCATAACAAACAGTAACATCTCCTATGATTTCTCAACCTTCTGTGGAAGGTATTTTACATTGCATTTTTTTTTGGTTTTTGATTATAGTTTTATAAACTAAAATTTTGTGTAATGTACTAGCTCAAAACACCCATGTCACTCATAATACAACACATATATTGGAGGATATATTGTATTCAATAACACCAGTGAAATTATTTCATGAAAGGAGGAACACTCTTCCATTAGAACCCCCATAATGAACTGTAACACTGCAATTATTAGGTTCCCAATTCCCCTCTTTCTCTATTAGAGGTTTATTGAAAGTGCAGGGATTGACCTTTTTTGCCAAAAATTGAACTTGATGAGGAATATTTGGGGTTTGAAAGTGGTGTTGATATTGGAACTACTTTCAATCCACATGATTTTATCTAGGGAGAAGTAACACGTGTTCATGTGACTACTCAGCAGGAACCTTCACATAGTTCACCAGATAGTCTGACCCCAATAGAGAATGTTTTCCTATCTGATGATGCCATTACATCTTTTCCACTGAATAATTTGGTAATAGATAATATTACTAATAATATTTACAAGGGAGTATGTAGTCATATAAATTGAAAAAATTGGTAACTTGAGTGTGGCTAATGACACCCAACCCATAGTTCCCTCTTGCTTGGTCCCATGACCCTCATAGGTACATTTTCATTGATTCCCAATCATCTTTAGGCTTTTAAAACCTCATTCCAGCTTAGCCAAGAACCTTTTTCCATGCTTATTCCAACCCCCTAGGTTTTGTACACTTAAAATAATAGCACCTAACTTGGACTATATCACTAGACTATAAGGTGTCCCCTTCTTGACATTGTTGTCCAAATCCATTTTTGGCCCCAACGATCAAATTCTTTTGGTTCCCCACCCTTATCCTTGTTGGCCTAATGCAAGCACATTAAACCTATGACTAATAAATCCCTATATAATCCCATTCAAAGATCATTTAGAAAGGGTTGGAAAATATCTCTAACCAAGCAAGAATACAAGCAATACTATTCAAGAAATCTTACCTATTCTTTGCATACACCCAACCAATAGACTTACAAGCTCATTAAAATCCTTACACCAACCCCTAGCCACTTCAAGCATATCCATTTTTAGCATTTCCTGCATTCTCATACCAAAATTACACTAATCACTTTCAAAAGTGATAACTACATATGGCTTGATCCCTATTCAGAGTATTGGTATGTAGGCAGCATACCCACACACAAGGTGTGAAGGATGTCTAGTGCATCTTAAACATACTAACCCCCCTCTTTTCTCAAATTCCTATTCAAGCTTGTTGAAGACCTAGGATTGAAGATAAATCATATCTATAAGGAGATCCCTTGAGATTAAGCTTCGAACTTTCACAAGTAGGGTCATATAGGAGTGGTGGACAGAACCTAGAAAGCTCAGACCTTTGTTACTAGTTTAGACAACAACAGTAGGAATATGAATATAGCATCAGACCTCAAAGTGTCCTATTATTGACACTCCTATCATTTCATCAAATGAAATCTAGATCTAGGTTCTTGGTAGTCTCCCATTCTTGCATAGTCAATATTAGCCTTTGTCTTAGTTAGATTAGCATAGTTCTAAGCTTCTCTCTATTGACTTGGTATATTAAGAAAATCTTAACAATAATAAAAATTAAAAAATAAGTAAGTTTATTATGGCATAATTATTGACTGATTTACTTAGACTTTTAACCAAATAGGAGTAAAAACCCCATTTATTCCCAAAATTATTAAATCATTTAGTGAACCCGACTTATTTCATTTATGCACAAAAACCCTAAAAACCCTAGGCTAATTTCCTATTAATTTTTCCTATATTTTTTTGATTTTTTACCTTCTTAATAAAATAAAAAAATTAGCATTAAATTTTAAAATTTCATAGTAATTTTAAAATAATTTTCTTTAAAACCCTAGTTGCCCATACTGGGTCGCACTAATTTTCCAACAATTTTTCAATCATTTTTTGGATTTTTACTAGCATATTTAAATCAAAAAATCCATTGAAAATTTCATATTAATTTTTCAAAATGTTTATTTTTACTAATCCTATTTGCATCTTCTAGGTCCTATTAAATCACTAATTTTAAAATAATTTTTTGATTTTTTTACTTGCATATCTAACTCAAAAATCCATTGTCAATTTCGAAATTCCATAGTAATTTGTCAAAATTATCATCTTTCAAACCCTAACTACATACACTATATCTTATTTCTCTTGTAGTATTACCTTACATATATAATCAAATTTCACAAAAAAGATCTCACTTATTTACAATCTTTTCTTGCATTCTTGCACAAAATAAAGAAACCATCATTGGTCCTATCATGTACATGAATGATGAAGTTTATTATATGTTAATCTAAAGATTTATTGTTTTAATTTCATGTTTATGTTTCATAATATGGGATTATGTTAAGAAAGTTATTATTAAACATGCTAAGATATCTTTTGCATTACCTCCCTTGGATCCTCTATCATGTGCCTTTCTTGGGTGGTTTAGAGGGGGAAACTAGTCATAGTTAGCACTCCCTTGATGCCAATCAGACATATGGGTGAGTGCCTAAAGGATTTATCGATAGAGATACACATACATGGATGCCTCCATCTATCCATCCATATAACTATCATCTATCTATACATGATATGACATGACTTAAAATATCTATATTATATATGTGATACAAATCTAACATATCGAAGACTGAGCCTAATATGGAAGACTAACCATTCAAAGACTAAACTTTCATGCCTGCCTAGCCTTACAATGAGTCATGTTGCATGGTCCATTTTTCTCTTCTGTAGGTCACTACCTATCACTAGAGAGCCCAGTTGACACCCTTCGTACCTCCACCACATTGACTTATCGATTATCTTCAATCTCCTCCCATAGCTACTACTATCCCTATATAGATGGTAGATAATGTGATTAGAGTTGTTACTCAATGTGCCACCATGCCTCCTCCACCTAGTCAAGAGTCCCACCACCCTCCTATTCCTTCCCATCCCAAGCCTAGTCCACCTATATAGGTAGATCTACACAAGGCATATGATATTATTGATCAATTGAGAAAGACTCTAGTGAAGATTTCCAAGTTAGAACTGCTTAAAAAAGCCAATGTATTCAAGGACATTCTTTATCAAGCATTCACTCAAACTTCTATGCCTATTGATTTAAATCCTCTTATTTTGCATTAGTGGTTAATACACTAAAAATAATAGATGTTATTACTTTTGATCTTGATGACATGCCATCTTAGACAATTATTGATCAAAATTTACTACTATTTATACAAGATCAATTCAAAACTATCATAGTTAAGAGAGTTATAGTTAATAGTGGTTCTAAACTTAATTTATGTAATATTACATTCTTACAAACCATGGGCATAGATATGGCATCCATGCAAAAATCATATAAAAATATTAGAGGGTTTGATGATATACCATGATAGACATTGGGCACCATTATTTTGGATATCATAATAGGACCCAAAACGCTCTCTATGTAGTTATAGGTCATGCCAGGTCCTCTTCATTAAAATATTTTACTTGAATGACCCTAGATACATGCTATGGGGGCAATCCATTATACACTTCATTGATGTGTTAAGTTTCTCCATGAAGGATACCTTTACACATGTCCAGTAGATAACCAACCATTCAAATATTGTCAAAATACAAAGTCATCTTTGATTATTTCACCAAATGAGATACCTCATATCACAGTTCAATATCACAGTTCAACCACAACCTCATTGCATTTCTCTTGGTTAGATACATACATATGATGTTGGAGAGACTAACACTTCTTGCACTCTTCCACTCATAGTTATGTCCTCAGCTCTAGATATTTAACCAATCATAGTAGCTTTAGTTTTTTTAGCTACTCCATCAGTCATGATTCCTACACCTATTGTAATTATACATTCACTGACAATAGTTCCATCAGTACCAGTTTAATCTATAGATCTAGTTACTCCATCAGTTATAGACATTTTCATAGTACCATTATCTACTACTATTACTATAGTTGATGAGACTCCCATATCATAGTTACCCCTTATGGTGAATTCTAAGTTACCATATCTACATGATGTTGATACAGATTTTGAGGCTTCTTTAGATGATGATACGACACCCACATTTATAGATGACTATTTATGTGGGTTGATATTTACAATAGTAGACCTAAGAGAGGACTAAGATGACTCTAGACTCTCATTACACATCCTACATCACTCTAAGCATCTTGCACTGTACTCACAAGATATGTTCCACATTTACGACCATAGATAGATAGCTTAACACATACGATTCACATGGTTACCTCTATGGATATAGAGCCAATCATTCAGATTTAGGTAGGAAACACACAACATCAACCATATATTATGTTAAAATTGTTACTTGATCATGGATTAATCACCTTACCTATAGTGCAACATATATCTATTAGCATAATATCACAACAGGATGATCGTTCATTTTGTCTTTTTCATAGGATCATAGGTCATGATATAAACTCATGTAAAAATTTACAAAAGAGATTAGATAAACTATAGGTTCATGGTATTATTTATATTACAACACCCATAATACTGGCTTCTTCACTTCCATTGAAGTAATATACTACTAGAACCAAATGTCCTAGAGAAGAATTATATCTCCACTACTAGAGTAACCTTTAGTTCTCCTTTGGTGAAATGACACCATATACATAGCTTCTATAACATATGATGATAATTATGATGATGATCTTGAGGCATTTGATGATGGTCATGATACCTTCCTATCCATCTCCAACCATCTCCATCTTTGGACCCTTTACCCCCTCCAACATAGCCTTTTATTCATATGCTTGTATATAATCTCATGATTACTTGTATCTAATTTTCTTAGTATCACCCGTACATAGTTTCTTATGTTTCATTATACATAGTTCCTTTTAAATTTATTTTACATATTCTTCTTATGATTGATTGTACATAGCTAAAAAACTTTTAAACATACAAAAACAATATAAATTTTCAAAATGCAAAAACGTTTTGATTGTATGCATTATCCATGATTTACATTTCTAATATCATACTAGACTTACATCTACTATTATATGTTATTATTTATCAATTTATCTATATTACCATGCTTAACTTGATCTTCCTTGAGTATGTGTAGTGACATCCAGATCTTTGATTGCTTCACTCTACCCATTGAGGGGGCATCCTACTTCTACCTCGAGACATACATCAATATACATACCCACAGGGAATCTTCTATATGTCTACACCATCTATATTATGTCATTATTACAGGACAAACTCTAGTTATCATGTTGATGTACATTAATTACTAAATTACATAGATTACTCTATCAAAACTCACTAGTATATAGCACTTGTGTATTTCTTAGCATATACCTAGTCTTGTACTAACATGTCTTGCATGCCTTTACATTCTTGCTTTGATTAGTTAGATCGTAATTGTATTTCCATTTATTACATGCTTTCTTTTCTTGCTTAACAGTATCTTAATGTGATTGCATTTTCTTGTTCATTTTTGTATCTTATATGTGCCTTAAGACATTTACCAATGTCCTTCACTTTTATTCATGTATGTGTCTTTGGATATTTGCCAATATCCCTTATATGTACTCTTCTATTGGTTTATTACCCTCATGCTAACCCTTGCTTGTTTTAATTATATGTGTATGTGGCATTTCAACATGCCTTGTATGTTTGCTTTCTAGTTTGAGTGACATGTGTCAATGTCCCTTATTTGTGTGGACCCTTGGCCACCCTTGTATGCTTATTTCCTTGTGTGATTGTTGGTTTTTTGCTTCTCATTGTTTGAAATGCCATGATCCACATCATGCATTTATCTTGATTTATTGGATGCCATGATGGACATCATGCTCCATCCCTCCAACTAACAACTAATAACTAATCAGACCTTTCATTTTAGCTCAATACATTGCATTACATTATTATATCTATCTAGGCATACCTCTATTGATTTAACAATGTCTCAAAATAAACCATGGTATATCTTCATATATCTTATCAATTATCATTGTTATATCATGTATATTTATAACATAACACACTTTCAGGGCTATTTTTTCTCAGGTCAATCATTGAAGGGTATTCATTCCTACTCTCAGAAGAAAGGGAAATAAACATGGGTTATATCATAGAGATTAGAACTCCTTACAGTCAAAATCCATCTTCTAGAATAGCTCAAAATAATAATCAAAGGTCAAACCCAACAAAATAGATCAAAAGAATAGTGATGATTCTAGCACAATTTTGAGTTTCAACAAAGGACAATAATGTTAGACATGGACAATAGTGTCAGAAACCAAGGTGTCTTATTTTTAATGCTCTTGTTCAAATGGTAGAAAAGCTAGATTTTTTATAATCAGGCAAAAAAGTAGGTTCAACTATAATTTTACACATTCAAACTAGCTCAAAATTAGTAGTTTTTAGTACACTTTTGCTGAGAGAATCTAGATATAGGGGGTATCATATGCAGAATGATGGCTCTCACTTCCTATTTTAGATATGATAGTATAACTTCTAGATCAAAATCCATGTTTTAAACACTAGTGATTGGGGGCAATGTGCACAACACATTTGTTTTATTTTCTTTCTGATTTCATCATTACCCAAGCATTCTTAGTAGTTTCATGGCTTATTCCATCTGTAGGTGGTTGGAATAATTTTGGAGTGGCTTTCATACAAGCCTATTCTCCACATTCTCAAGTTTCTAAGTCACTTCCATATAAGCCTAGTTTCCAGTTTTGGAGTGGCTTTAATACAAGCCTAATCTCCATCTTTAGGAGTGGCCAAGAGTGGCCTAGTTTCTAACATACATTAAACTATCCATGCCAACATTTTTAGATTATAGAGCATTGATGGGCTTCAAGATCCATCTCATTTGATACACATTTCATATCGGTATCAGTTTATAGCTTCACTTCATGGGGCAATGATGGAGCCAAAATACTAGTTAGCCTTTATATTCTTGAGCCACCTATTCAAAAGGATTGGACAAATAGTCCTAACATTTATTAGCACATGCATGATCATATAGATTCACTTAGTAGGCGATGATGGAGCCAAAGGACCAACTTTTGCATTCTTAAGCCACTCTCAAGAAATTGAGCACTCAGCTCCATTCATGATATTACTCTTGGTACAACACCTTCCAGCATTACTCAGTATAATCTAGTATCACTTAGCATCAAAATAGGTTTTATATTGGTTTTCAAACTCGATGAGGTGTATTCATTCCTTTCTCTCCCTCTCTCTCTTACCCAACTTTGTATGTTCTTATTTTAGATATAACATATCTAATAAGAACTAATCTACTCTTTTTTTTCTTGTAGATTTAGACTTCACACATGGTCTCTCTATGTGCACCCATCATCACAATAGCTTCATGAGCTTCACCCTTACAAGTAAGTTCAAGTATGCTTTCTATTTTTCCTTTATCCTAGTATTTCACTTTGTTGCATCACTAGAATAAAGGAGGGGTAAATGTAATCATATAAAATACTAAAAATGGTAACCTGGGTGTAACTAATGATACTCGATCCATAGTTCCCTCTTGATTTCTTTCATGACCCTCATAGGTACATTTTCCCTGATTTCCATTCATCTATAGGCTTTTAAGACCTCAATCCAGCTTAGCCAGGACCCTATTTCCATGCTTGTTCCATCCCCTAGGTCCCATACCCTTAGGACAATAACACCAAACTTGGACTATAGCACTAGACCCTAGGGTGTCCCATTTTTTTCACTGTTTTCCAAGTCCATTTCTAGCCCCAACAGTCAAATTCTTTTGATTCTCCATCCTTCTCTTTATTGGCCTAATGCAAGCACATTCAACCTAAGACCAATAGATCCCTATATAATCTCATTCAAAGATCATTTGGAAAGGGTTGGAAAATATCACTAAGCAAGAAAAAATATAAGTAAGACTATTCAATAAATCTTCCCTATTCTCTACATACAACTAGCCAATACACATACAATCTCATTCAAATCCTTACACCAACCCCTATCCACCTCAAGCATATCCATTTTTAGCATTTCTTACATTCTCATACTATAATTGTACTAAGTACTTTCAAAAGGGATAACTACATATGGCTTGATCCCTTTTTGGAGTATTGGTATGTAGGTAGCATGCCCACACTTAGGGTATGAAACATGTTCAATGCATCTTACACACACTAACCCCTCTCTTTTCTCAAATTCCTAGTCAAGCTTATTAGAGACCTAAGATCAAAGGTAAATAATCTCGATAAGGAGATATATTAAGAGTTAAGCTTAAAATTTTCATATATAGGGTTATACAAGAGTGGTGGATAAAACCCAAAAAACTTAGACCTATGTGACTAGTTTGGATAATAGTGACAGGAACAAGACTATATCACCAAACTCAAAAGTGTCCTATTTTTGGTGCTCTTATACTTTCATCAAACAAAAGCCAGATCTAGGTTCTTGATATTGTCCCAATCTTACATATTCAATATCAACCTTCATCTCAGTCAAATCAACATATTTCTAAGCTAAGTTATATTTCTCTCTATTCACTTGCTATTTTTAGAAAATCTAAACAATAATTAGAATTAAAAAATTAGTAAGTTAATTATGGCATAATTATTGACTGATTTACTTTACTTAGAATTTTAACTAAATAGGAATAAAAACTCAAATTATTCATAATTTTTTAAAATCAGAGTAATTGATGAATTAAAAAAATTGTGTGTGGGCGATTCAGGTGAAGGTATTGGTAAAAGAAATAAATGCTCATTATCACAACCACTCCAAGAGAGAAAATTTGTTTGCATTCATGTAATAGGAACCTACAAAGATTGATACTTTATTTTCTAAAGCTAAACTTGAGTTATTTATTATTACTAATAGTTATAATGAAAATGTGTTTACTATCATGCTTAACAGGTTGGAGAATTTGAATGCAGAAGCCCAAGCATATTATAATAAATGAGTGAAAGACACCAACCTTGTTGTGATTGTGAATACAGAGAAGAAAAATCTTTGGTAATGTATATTCATTTTTATCAAATTTCATGTCATTCTTATTTTTATTCACATTTAATTATATTACATTTTAAAATGTAGGAAAAATATAAGAACGTAAAAAAAGAAGTCAAGGTCCTCAATGTGCATCTAAAAAATGCATAGAAAAATTTATTATCTATCATTAAATTTAAGGAAAAAATTTCTATATTGAATAAATATAACAACACACTATGAAAAATCATTAAGAAAAAAGGACAAGATCCATATGCCTTTTATAAGTAGAAGAGAGTTATCGATCCAAGTCTACTTTCTATAGGAGATATGGGAAAAGAAGATAGATAAAATATTGATCATCTTAATGTTGCAACTTTGGATCTTTAAAAGGTAGGGATATTGAATGACAATAGTGACATAAAGGACATTGTGGTTGAGAAAGTAACTGAGAAAGTGGTTGAGAAAGAATCTGAGAAAGTGGTTGAGAAACTAGTTGAGTAGTTGACAATATGTTCTATATATTTATAAACAATGTTTTATTTTAAAATATATATTATGAATGACAATTTCAAGTTTGTAGATACATTGATCAATTTATTGAGTTTTAATTACTAGATGAGACATGTAGATTATAATTTCAATTTTAATTTTATGATGTTGTAAACTTGTATGGTGTTAAGCCCCCTTTTGATATTTGTGACGTGCTTTTGGAACTCACATATGAATATAAATGGATTAACGTCAACATGTTCCTTTATATAGTATTCCCCCTAACATAATAATAATATATTAATATTTTACAGTCATCACTTGCAAGAAACATAGAAATGCATTTAAGAAAACATATAATAGTTATTACATGTTATGATAAAAGAGTGAGTTATTTTATGTGGAATATCTCTTCTTTATGATATTTGGATTGTTTCTTGAGTAAATCATGATTTGAGATTCATTTGAGGCCATTATAAAATCACATTCATGTTTGGTAGAGGTCTATGTTAAATATAGTATTGTGATAGTCATTAATAATGAGGATTTATCAAAGTTGAAAATATGCATGATTGATTGTGATCATGAACTATAGAATAGGTTAATGGATTGTTTAATGTTATGAGGATGTTTAGATAGATAAGGACTCATGAAATCCATTTTATTCAGATGAAAATTGGTATAAATAAGAGGTAAGGTCTTTACAAATTTGTGAACTAGTATCCTATATGTCTTGAGTGTCATTCATACTCATTTATATGTGATTTAAAGGTTATATTTTATTTTATCACTTTATTCTGAGAAAAAGCAATTTTAGGGACTCTAAACAATTGGACAGGTTTTTAAATATCTTCATGAAAGTGATTTGGCATTGACATAGTTATTATAGTTTTTAAACAATTGAAAACATATAATAATTTTTGCATCTTATGATAAACATGTGAAAATTTCTTACAAACAATTATATAAAGTAAAACTTGAGTACATTGAAGGCACATAATAGATTGCAAGCAGTCCAAATCAAACGCATAATAAGAACATCAAACAAATTACATACACATATAATGTACTATGAAGGCATACTAAATACATCACCTATGTAGGAAAAATAGATCTATAAAAAATATGTATCAAATACATAAAGATAAAGAACCATATTAGCCTACAATGTTCCCCCTAACACAATCACAATATATTAATCTTTTACATTTAACACTTAGCAACAAACAAGGAAATGAATTTTAGAAAATGTATGATAATTATTGCATTTTATGTTAAAAATTTGACAAGTACTTTAAAAAAATTAGATAAATTAAAAAAATGAATACATTGAATATTAATCTCTACAAACAAATTATAAAATTATATGAAATTGAAATTTATAAACTCAAAACTAATAGTCTGGTAGTTGAAACAATCCTATACAAACCTGATCACCGGTAGTGACATTTGTATCTATCATGTTAGTGCCATATTCAATTTCATTATTTACATCCTCTTTATTTGTCATTGTATTGATGATGCCTCTTATTTTAGTTAGAGAAATCCATCTTGCCATATCTCTTTCATAAGGAAACATATCCACTGCATAAAATGAAACATATAATCTCAAACAGGTTTCTAAATTTCTATCCAATCTATTTCAAAGTTTTGACTTAGTGAATGATAATGCACTTATATTTCATCTTCTACTGAGCCCAGAATCATTGTTTGATAGATCTCATATAATCATAAATATTCACTTAGACTTTTCTACAGTATACTACTAAGATAAAGTTTTTTCTAGAGTCTTGTAATTGCCCCATTCTATGTTGGTTCACTTAGAAGATGATATTTCTCAAACATTATAATTCCAAAATGGGATGAATGAGATGTCAATAAATCCTTTCCAAAAATACCTTAAATCTTTACTCCATTCACCTCTATAGATTTATCAAAATGCATTACAAGACAACCCATGTATTTGTGAAATAAATTGCTAACCATCTTTTGACTGTTATTACTATTCCAAAAAATAGGATTCAAAACTACCATGGCCTCCAACAAATCATCCCTTTGAAAATGATCTCTGATCTCTATAGCTAAGTTTGGGAACTCTACTTAGTTTCATCCAACTTTTAGATAGAATAGTGTTATACAAAATATATGTTACAGGCAATTCTTTGGATTCAGCTCCCACAAGATCAGGTCTTCTATATAAATTGTGTATTTGAATCTCCATTACATTAACAATGACATAGATATGATGATATTCAACTTTAAATGACTATCAAGATTCTTTAAATCAGCCAAACATTTCCAATTACTAAAAGAAAGCCTTGAAACATTTCATTTGAAGTGTGTAGTATGTCTAGAGATTGACACACTTATTTTCTCAATCGTATCAAGTCCACAATATAAATAGACCTCTCCTAGGCATGTTTCATTATATAATTCATTTCCTTCAGCATTTGAATAATTCCACATAAAGTCAGTAGTATTTCTAATTCTATTAAATGGTACAACAAATCTTTTGCCTTATCAATTTCTCTACGATATTTATACATAAAACCTACTAATGATGGAAATTCTTCAAAAATTAGGTATACAAGTTCATACATATAATTTACCTTGTATCAACATATTTCAATAGTTTCTTACCATCAGTCACTCTTATTTCAAATTTTTAGAACTCTAAAATTATTTTTGTACTGTTGGACATACAAGCATGTAAGTCATGAACAAGCTCCTCTACTTTGGCCACATTAAAAAAAATTCTAAGCATTTTGTATTAAATATTCATCTTATGAGCCATGAAATGAATTGGAACCATATATGGGGAACTATTGCTTGTAGATGAACACACAAACCATTTCTATGCCCTTACATAACTGATGCACCATCAACCCCAACACACACCAACTTCATAGCTATTACCTAATCATCCATTCCAACTGTATCTTTCAAATTCGATACAACCAATTTGTGAAGATTTTCTGCATTACAATTTTCTACCATTTTATGAAATACTAGTAGATGAGGTTGCCTTGAATATTTCTCAAAAGTATACACATGAATGTAAACCCAAGTTGTGTTATCAATTACTATGACCTCATTGATGGAAAGTGAGATAAATAGTTATCTCTTAACACTTTCAAATCTTCAATCTCAACCATTACTAGACATTTTTTTCATTTCTAAGCACTGCTATCTAACCAATGTGATTGTGGAATATCCAAAAATCTATTATGTTGAAATAAAATCTTATAATCTAAAAAATCAGAAATAGGTTTGCCTTTTTTAGAATATGGTATATAGTATAGAATTGTATGTATTTTGCCTTTAGATGGGACTGCTTGACTTTCCCAAAATTTTCTTAAATTGTCCCCCCTTTCTCCATAAGATGTTTTTGAGATTTTATCATTTTCATGCTCCTGTGCATATATTATATGCATGCATTCTTATTTTGTTTTCCATTTGTGTGTTCTTGTTATCAATCCATATGGGTGCTTCATTGTCTCATATATTTTTCCAAAATGTTTCTTAATCATGTCCAATTTCAATTGTGTTGTACCCAACACCCCCCTTTTTCTAGAAGGAAATAGGGACCCACCTTTTTGAAATATGATTTTAATATAAAATCATTTTTCATATGTTTTAGGTAAGTCTAGAAATCTGGGGCTTTTAATTTTTTGGTAGGATGATATTGGCATATGTTTATTATATTTATAAGGCTAACTTGTGTATTGCAGATGAATTCTTTGGGCTATTTTTTTTGACTTTTGTGCAAAACTATCTTTTAGATGTATAATTTCAAAAAAAAAACTAGTACTACTTCATTTTGGCTTATTCTTTTAGAAGCATCATCTTATCAGAGAAATTATTGTGGACTGCTTGTTTGAAATAATTTTTTTGATAGAATTCAGCCTATGGGCCTTTGGCCTTAAGGGATTTTGGACTGCATGCATTTTCCTCAAAATAAAATCCTAATAGATTATCCATTTGACCCTCTTTGACTAATCCTTTGAAAATTTTAGAATAACCCTTAGGCATACAAAAGTACCTTTCAATAATTTTAAAAGTGCCCTCTGGCCTTTTGTGAAGTAGACCCTTTAGGGAAAATTATGCCCCAAAGTAGACCCTTTGGATTCCTTCCACCTACCCTTCGGGACCCTTCCAACTAATCACTCACCCTTTTTAAAACTAAACCATTTACCCCTTCTTGACCATGTAGCCTACCCTTTGGCATTTTGGAATTTCCTTCAGAGCTTTTGTTTCATGCCTTTTCCAATTCCTTTGGACATTTTACCTAAAATAAATCCCCCTAAGTAAACCCTTTGGGACATTTTTAAAAGTATCCTTTTCCCTAAACCATTCCCTTTAGGATTATTGTTTTAGACCTTTTATTCTGATGCAAAATCCCCAAAATAATTCCTCTGAAGGGTACCTACAGTTCAGATTTGGTTGAATCAACTCTGCCAGATCTTTGTCCTAAGTCGTGTGCCCTTTTTCAAGTGGCCACATACCCTTTAGATATTTTGAAAAGGAATTTTTATCTTTTATAAAATATTTAAATGCCCTTTTCAATCATACCCTTAGGGACTTCAGTCTCGAGACCTTTTTCTATATAGCCATTTCCCAGACATTTCATTCAATGTAAAATCCCTAAAAGAATTCCTTTGAAGGGTACATGCCTTTCAAACTTCCTAAACCTACCCTTCAATTTAAAGGCACATACCCTTTGGATTTTTTTAACTTACCCTTCATAACCTTTGAAGTGACCCTTAGCCATAACAAAGTACCCTTCAAAAATCAAAGGTGCCTTTTAGCCATCTAAACTACCATTCAAGAATTTCAAAAGTACCCTTTGGCATTTATGAAGTAGACCCTTTGGGAGTTTTGTCATGGATAAAATGCTCTACAAAGTGGACCCTTCAAACCAAAACTACCCTTCAAAATTTTTGGAAGTATCCTTTAACCATGAAATAGCCCTCTGAAATAATTACTTCAGGACTTTTTCTCAAAGGTCCTTCAGAATAATAGCCATGGACATTTTGTTTGAAATAATTCCCCAGAAAGAATTATCCATGAACATTGACCTAAAACCACCTTTTGGATGTTATACCTTTTTAGAATTTTATTAAAAAGAGAATTATTAGTATTAATGCCATACTTAGCCAAATAAAGATAAAATAATTCCTATATGATAAATTTTAAAAGCCCCCACCAACCAAAGATAACAAATTTGAAAAGTGAGCATTGCATAATTAATATCACATGAACTGGTATTCAATGTAGGATCCTATATAGATGATACACAACCATTGAAGTCATCATTTATCTTCAAGTTATCTCATAAATGAAGTATCCTTATCCCCAAACAATGAATGAAATCCCTATTTTCTACTTAGAAGAGTATACAATGAACAACAATTAAACTAGAGCTGAGTTGATCACATTAATATACAGGTATACATAATAAACAACATGTTGAACAATATATAAGCACGAGCATGCAACTATGGCTTCCTTATCAATATCATCTTGAGGAAATAATCCCCCATCTACATTTTCATTCAAAGACTCTACATAATCCAAGGATACCATCTTTGATGCAGGGGTATTTAAAGATAATTATCACAATTATTCATAGCTTTGGGATGCAATTAAATCAATTGATATGTTTTCATTAGATAATGAGATAGTAGTATCAAAAATTTTATTTGTTCAATAATTATTATCCTATAAGTGACAAAGATTACACTTTGTTACAATAAAACTAAAATTCATGCCATGTATTAACCTTCTCAAGGATTTATTATTTGTTAGTAACACATCACCGGATTCTTGTATTCTCTTAGAGATATAGTAGTCATGTGCATATTTGAAAAATTTAAAAGATATATGTCTCTTATCATCCTAAATGCATACTATGATAAGAACACTTGGGTCCAATTCAAGGCTAAAACCTCAATCACAAATGTGCTCTCTAAATGGTTTCTCTCAAGCTAGACTATCACCTAGCAAGAAATGAAGCCAAAGGGAGTAATCCCAATCGATAAATTTAGAATAGGAATATGGATAGGTATGGCCTTAATAAATAGATTATATGGGATGCCTAGCATCCATTTTGTAAATTTGGATTGGGTGATACTACTGCATATGATGTTATCACATGATGTTGTTTATGCCTTGGGAGAGATAATTATCTTGAGGTTGAGGGAGTAAATTCTACACAAAGATAAATGTCCCACTCCCATAGGAGACTTTTTATGATGTCTTATTTGGTTGATGTAGTTATGGGGACATGTTACAAATACTTGGGTAATCTATGGGATCCAACCATGGATTACATAAAGAATAGAAGTTGTAACCATTTTCAATTCATGCACATATATGATTATCAAAATCATATGGTCAAAATATGTGAAGATGTTTACCCACAGGTATGGCAAGCCATTTATGGCTCATATATGCCTCATCTTAAGTAAAATATCTTAAAGAATTTGAGTGGAAAGGGTGACTACTTTTTTTACACAAACTTTATAGTCATTGTGATCTATGGGAAAAAGGTATAGCCCCTATGTCTTCCCAAGTATGTACCTGATAAGCTAGAAGAATAATAAATTGATTTCTAGTTGTGGAATAGCATTGAAGAAGATTTAGCCAGGAAGAAGAAAGGCTTATTATTTGGAAGCCTAATCTCAATTGGTTGGATGATATACCAAATAAGGAAACATCTAGGGGATGTTGGAAGCAACAAGGATCATTATGGCTTCCATACAATGGCATGGAGAGATTGGGACCCCCATGGGTGTATCTAATAGTATATTCATAGGTTCAACATCCCTTACTACCATCAAAATTATTTTTATGACTTCATTTTCTTAAATGTTATGTTTGATGAAGAAGTCCTGAAGTGAGCACAAATTAGTAGGTTGTAAGAAGATCATTTGAGAATGATCTAATCCAAATCTAGTATCTCTACTTGGGAACTAGAAAGTTGAAGAGATATTTTTGAGGGATGGTAATAGTCAGACTTTTGGAAAGGGAAATTTGGAGAACTAGAGGCTTCCTCATCTCAGAGACTTCTGTTAAATTTGAAGTTGAAATCAGTCAAGAGGGAACTTGGGCTCCTTGATACTAATTCAAAATGAGGAAGAGAAAGAGGAGATCCTATCAATTTGGACTCTGATGATGAAGAAATGCCTACTACTAGTACCATTCAAGTCCTTATAACTACCTTCAGTGTGTTTACTATTTCATCTATTGGGGTAGTTACTACATAAGCAGTAACATCTTCCTCCCATGACTCTCCCATTCAAGTTAAGGACCCCCTTGGTTTACACCAAGAATCCAAAGACTCCTATAGGTAGCCCCATAATTCATACATATCATGGCTAGCCCATTCCACCTCTAAGCTTGCAACAATTATGAAGAGATGAAGTAATCATCAAGGACTTGGTAGATGATTCAGATGAGGAGAATGAGTTGGAGGAAGTCAAGGCTATAAACCTTCAGTGGGACCCCATTGAACTTCATCTTCAAGGTACTCAGGCCTTCTCCACCTTTTATTTATCTTCAATTTCTATTATTTATTAAACACCTATTTCTTCTATAGAAGTTCCCTCTACCTCATTTATCCCTTCCATTTCTACAACCATCATTTATCCTTACACTATAACTACCACACCATTTCCCTCAGCCAATCCCTCTATGCTTGTTCGTAATTTTTTTGTTAGACTTCATATAAAGAAGGCAACCATGAAGGTACAGACTACACTAGTCACCCCCAACTCCATGTCTAATCTACACAACTTTCCCTTCCACTCCCCACTTCCACTTCTATCAAAAAAACTACAATAACCAGCACAAATAAGAGGAGGAAGGCTAAACCTCACATTGATGTAGTCCATCCACTTCCTCAAGTTGGAGGAGTGGACTGGTAAAAAATAATATGGCCTTCCTTGCTTAATGTATTGACCAAGGCTAGTAAGAAGCAAAAAGGGAAGAAGAGGAGGTTGAACAAGAAATTATTATTGTAACTACTAAGGCATCACTCAACATTCCACCTTCGGCTATTGATTTGAGGTCATAAATGCCAACTTATAAGGTCACTAAGCTCCCCTCCATGTCTACTTTGTTTGACCCTCTGACTAGTTCAATCTAGAGGATTAAGAAGATAAAATGCATGGATGACCAAGGGGTGAGTATCATCTTTGAAGAGCGACAACTGGTGTTCTCCCTCACTAAGAGGTCAAACATGCATCTAGGAGAGTATGTATATGAATAAAACATTTTATACCTATTTAAATCATATAATGATGTGGTGGTATCCATCCATGAAGGTAAAGAGTTATCTCTTCAAGAGATATAAGAGGAAGTGCAAGAATTATGGGTACAAATTGAAAAACTTAAAGAATAATCCAATATAGTGCACATTCTTGTAAGCATCAAAGTCAAGGTAAAGGAGGTCACCTAAAATTGATATAATTATATAGAGGCCATAGAATTTATGAAGGCTAAGATGGCACATCATATGATCCAATCAAATCAACTCTATGGCTTTATGGCTCAAGACAATACCAAGCTTAAGATGCTAGTTACCTACATAAGTAACTCATTTTACAACCATCTTGATCTAATGACTACATTTGAGGCATCCAATGCCCTAAACTTGGTGGTCATTAGACATGATGATGTCAAGGATTGGTTGAAGTAAATTGCAACCTTAATACTAGAGTAGCAAGCTCATGAGACCCAACTCCTCCAAATTTTGAATGAATTAAAACTATTTAAAGTAAGGGATTCTATAGGTAAAGTGATTAGTAGTATCAATTTTGAAAAAATAATCTAGGAGGATATTGATAACTTAAAGTAAAGCATACAAGTCTTGGCAGTGGAGAGCATAGAAGCAGAGTTAAGCAAGGTCAGGAGGAAGGTGACCGAAGTGGAGATTTTTAGAGGTAAGTTTCAAACAATAAAGGATGAACATGGAAAATTCCTCGAACAAACTAAGAAAATCCATCTACCTTCAGTAATTAACTTGGATATCATTCATCATTATCATGAGGTGGCACACAAAGTCTACAATGTGAATGAGGAAAAGAAGAATTAAGATTCTAGTTGTGAAGCTACATCTTCAGTTTCTACTCTAATTTCGACTCTGACTAAAGCCCATGCAACACTCCAGCCAATGCAACCTTAGACATATGCATGTACAAATCATGGAAGCACTCATATTTAGATCCCTTGTAAAATAAAAAACTATTGTAAAATTTATTTTTTATTTTCTCATGCACACATTGCATGCTTTTATAAAGGTAATATGTCTATTTATAGCTTTTTAACTTAAATGATTTTGACCGCAACTGGGATTACATGTTCTAACTACCATGTGTAACAATCATGCATAAAATTGGAGGATGAGGTGACCCCTCCCCAAGATCTAAAAATACAATTGTACCACCCACTTTATTTTTTTTTAGAGAATTTTGGAATACAAGCAGTGAGCCATTTTGGTCATCAAGCAAAGTGTTCGAGTATTTTATTTCCATTGTTGTGTTATTAGTTGTTATTTATATAATTGCTTATATTAATAAATCTTTAGTTTATTAATTCTATAAATAGATTCTTGAATACTTTGATTGATATGATAATCCTATATGTGTAATAGCTATTGAAAATTGGTAAACATGTTGATTAAAATAGTCAAAATATATTGAAACATATTTTTTGATGTCTATTTGTGTTTTCCTGGTGTAGTTTTCTGAGTGTGTACTATCGCTGCCTTAGATAATCCATTATCCTTGGGGTAAAAATAATCATAAAAGGATATAGATTTGATAGGGTTGACCTAATATTGTATCTTAAGGGGAAGAAAAGAATACTGTGTCGACAGGGTTGACCTAGTATTGTAGGTAGGGGAAATAGATAGTCTATAAGAGATTGTGTTGAATAGAATGACAGTGTATTGAAACAAGAATTTTTTCAAGTAATTTTTAAAGCAATAAATGAAAGGAAACACATAAGCAATTGAGTTAATGAGGATGACCCAATTGATGTACACAACATAAAACCTTGCACCAACATTGACCAATGCATTTTTTTTAATACAACATACAATTGAGAAAAGAGAAAGAAGTAAACTTGGAAAGTAAATGTTAACTAAGTGGTCATCCTAAATGTTGTTATATTATTAAAGTATGATTTTAGATGTGATAATAATTTGGTTGAAAGTAAGGAACTAAAAAGCAATCTATGGATGGTTTCAAGATGTTTATGTTGAAAGGGATATGTATTGAGATTGGTATTGATTTGGTATCGGGGCTGATCCCCTCACTTCACACACTGTAGCGATAAGGGTGTTAGTTGATTTTTTATTATATACCATTAACCATGTGTTTATACTTGGCCAAAAAACCAAGTTATCTTCCCCCTTGGTGATGAAATCTAAATACGTAGGCCTTGGGTAGATAATTGTTTAAATGCATTTTGAGATTATGTAATTTGGTAGTGTGTGCAAGAAAAAAGAATAGTGAAACTAAATGGTATATTAAAAAATCACCTAATTAGACTATGTGATTTAATCTAATCATGCAAGCAACTGGAAGTGAAAGTGTGAGATAATTACTAGCATGTAGATTTTAATTCCAATTTTGAAACACAGTACAGTGTCAATTCAAATGATAGTGTATGCAGAGATTATAGTATAGAGTTGATAGTGTCATTATTGTACTGCTGAAGTAAGGGTTTATTTAAGAACTATGTTGATAGTGTCAACCTAGTCTTTTAAATATAAGATAGAATACATAACTAGGTCAACCAAGTTGACCTATTTTATTGTATAAGGGTAGTTTTAAAGACTAAAACCTATGAAAAATAGAACTATAATGAATTAAAAAGTGATAGAAAGAGAGAAAGGAACTTTGCTGGGTTAGAAGATGTAAAATAAATTTAGATTTTTGTTAAAGTACCTTGATTTTTACTTGTAAATTATGCCAACTATGTCGAATGGGTTAACCTAGTTCTATAGTTCCTTATTTATTGAAAACTGTAAAGAATACTATATTGACAGTGTCGACCTAGTATATTTTTTGGATGGTTGAAAGTGTATTGTGTCAACAAGGTTGACCTATTATCCTGTCTAGAAGTGAAAACATGTACTATGTAGACCTATT